>CAKNXH010064191.1:31115-49628 GCA_932178445.1 Andricus quercusramuli
TATATATATATATATATATATATATATATATACTCTGGGATATCGGGTGACGTCTCAGAGTATCAGCCTTATCCTTGCACGCGGGGCTCTACAAGGATTGACAAACCCTTTCCGTAGCTGCTCGTGGGAACAACAATGAAACCAAGAAAATACCAAAATGTGCTAGACTGCTACGATGCCAGTATTATCCCTGTTCGCGGAGGCTTCATGTTGCGTATGCATTATCTGTGGTGCCAGAAACACCCAGAGCTTCAATACGTTTCGCAACAGTCTTTGCGAAATCAAGCCGACTACCTCCGGAAAAATGGATATGTACGCGGAGCGTTTCCTCAACCGCTGTTTAAACAAGCTGCAGACGAAGACGAAACGACATTAAGACCAACCGCAGAAAGCAGGCACCTTCTGGAAGATGATCGCAATTTCAGTACAAGGAGAAACATCAACATGCAAGTTCCTCCTAAGCCCCAAGATCTGGCTGAAATGGATGCCTCCCTTCGTGGAGATATCTCGCAAGAGTCCGACCTCTGGACCATCAATTGCTCAGTTTATGGTGCAGCGAGAGCTTTGGCTGATTCAAATCGAAGGCTGAAACCGACGATGGATCAGAAGACCAGAAGACGCTTGCATTAACTGAACAAGAAAATTGGATGGGCAAGACAGGATGCGTCCCGTGTTCAATGTGTGATTGACTACATAACATCTGGTGGACCGTTCACGGAAAGGGTTCGAAAGTTCCCCCAAGAAGTATGAAGCTTGAATCACACACTGAACAAGTCAAAGCTGCTGACAATCAAGCAGCATATTGTTGACAAAATAAGGCTGTTATCTGACGCAAGGAGGAAGATACAGAAGAGGGAGAGATGGAACAGGGAGAATCAACAGGAGGGAGAGACTTTTTGGAGAGAGGTGTACAAGATCCCGAAAACACTAGAGTTGAAAGAAGATATTGACAATATCATCCGCTTCAAGGAGTTTTGCGATAGCTTCATAAAATCTGAGGAGGTGTGCCCATCAGTCACTGCCGAAGAGGTGAAAAAAGCACTTAGAGGCACGAAGAACTTTTCCGTTGCTGGACCAGATTGTATCAAGAACTTTTGGTGGAAGAAGTTTACTTCTATACACCAACATTTGGCCCGCATATTCACCTCATATTTAAAGTCGGAGACGCTCATTCCGCAGTGGCTTATGTTAGAACGCACTATACTCCTACCGAAGAAAGACAACTTGTCAAGACCAGAGAATTACAGGCCAATAACTTGTTCAAACACACTGTATAAGATCTTTTCAGCTGTCCTAAACAACAGGATCGTTCGACGAATTGAGCCTGTATGGCGAGAGATGTACGAACAACGAGGGTCGAAAAAAGGTGTAGCAGGCTGTCGAGAGAACCTGCTGATTGACAAGTATGTCTCTAAAGACGCTACAGTCCATCAGCGCGTCCTGTCAATGGCCTCGATTGACTACCGGGAAGCTTTCGATTCAACCTCTCATAGACTTATCATCTGTCTGTTGGAAAGCTTGAAGGTACATCCACACAAAGTGAGATGCATAGAGAGATTGATGCCTCTTTGGAAAACTAGATTTACCATCTCATCTAGGAATCATCGTCTGACGACGAACGAGGTCACCTTCCAGAGGGGCGTCTTTCAAGAGGATAGTATGAGCCCTTTGCTTTTTTGCATCACACTTCTGCCTCTATCTCTCGCACTACGAAATTCTCCTGGATAACTTTGTGGCGACACTGATCAGCGTGAGCATAAGGTCACTCATGTATTTTATATGGATTACCTGAAGATCTATGCCGCTGGTAAAAGCAAACAGCAAACTGCTATAAATATCGTCAAGAACTACACAGGAGAGATTGGGATGGACTTTGGTTTGGACAATTGTGCCAAAATTCATTTGAGGAAAGGAAAGATTACTGGCGTTCCCAAGGACCCTTAGCTTGTGGATATAAGTGTTATTAGACATCTTAACACTGAAGAGACCTATACATACCTGGGCATGCCTCAAAGCCGCATTCAGAACGTAACATTAGTGAAGGAGTCTCTCCGAAGCAGATACAAGCATCTTCTTCGACAGATTTGGTCTTCCAATCTGTCGGCGTTGAACAAGGTATCTGCGACTAACATGCTTGCCGTCCCGGTTCTACTCTACTTGTTTGGGGTGGTTCAATGGACGAAGAACGAGCTTAAGGCCCTTGATGTCACCACGCGTAAGATCATGCATATGCATGAAAGCTTGCATATCAATTCGTCAGTTCCGCGATTATACATTTCACGCCTTCAAGGCGGATGCGGACTTCTGAATCTCCAATGTCTTCATAACTGAATTGTTTTAAGTACAGCTTACATCGTTGCGAATAGCAGAGATCCTCTCCTAAAGATGGTCAGAAACCACGAGATGATTGTCGAAGGAGTGTTCCTTTACAAAGCCGCGGAGCAAGCTGCCGAGACCCTTAGCCTGAATTTCAACATCAGAAGTGAGGGAAGTGCATTACTCGATCGAGATGCTTCACGTCTAAAAGCCGCAGTAAAGAAAGCAGAGGTTGGACAATTTCACCAAGAGCTACTCAACAAGCATATGCGCGGAAACTTTCACAGAAATGTAGAAAAACAGTCCTTGTCAAAGGAGCAAACTTTTGCTTTCCTCAAATCATCAGGTCTCAATTCAGGTACAGAGGGCTTTATTTTCGCATGCCAGGACGGTATAATCTCCACCTTAGCATACCGCGCCCGCATTTGATGTCAAGAAGTTCCCAGTGATAGGTGCAGAGCGTGTCATGCACACGCTGAGTACCTAGAACACATACTATCGGGGTGTCGCGACCCTGCCCTGCCGAACGCTCCAAGGGATATAGAGTCAATTGTCCGCAACGAGAAGTGCCAGATTTTCTGGAACTACGATTTTCGGGCGGCAGTCTCCGTTGCGCACTTGAGGCCTGACATTCTTCTCCAAGACTTCGAGAAACGAACTATATTCGTGATCGAATTCTCGGCTCCGTCCGAATACAACATCACTGCAAAGAAGAAAGAAAAAGAGGAGAGGTATCAAGACCTTAAAAGAGAGCTGCAACGACTGTACCCAAAATATTCGGTACGAGTAATTGTCCTTGTGATAGGTACTCTCGGAGGTGCTAAATTATCACTGGTTCGTAACCTTAAAGCCACACCCGCGTGCCAAAATTATCTCAAGGTACTTGCGAGATGGATGCAGAAAGCTGTCATCCCTGGGTCGCTTCTTGTCCTCAAGACACACGAGGGTTTCGCCGGCCTGTCGTTGTGATTTCGTCGTGCCCTGTGACCACCCATCTCACGGATGTGAGACGTGGCCATAGGTGTATTTTACCGTGGTTCTACTGAGGGCAATTGACATTTTATTTTTAGATGGCAGTTGCTCTTAGTGGTGCCCTGCGGTGGTTGTTTATCTTTTTTTTTAATTATATATATATATATATATATAGTTGAAAGTTTGTCATAAGGACAACCGCAGGATTTCACCGGGAGCGGGTGCTAATCTGAAAAATTGCACCCCCTCCCAGCAAAATCGCGGGAAAATTTCAACCGTAACCACGTCTCACGACCGTGAGATAGGCGCTTACAGACTGCGATGAATTCTATACGATGATCCTGCCAAAGTCTCTTGCAGCCTGAGGTTATTGGCCTGTAATTATTAGGGTCAGCTAAGTTGCCCGTCTTCGGCAGGAGAATGTGCGCCCTTCCACCAACCACTCCGTAATACGCTCTTCCGACTTCAGATATAAGGTGAAAATTCTCGCCAGATGCTGGTGGGTTGAAGGAAACTTCTTCCACCTGAAGGTCTTGATACCATCTGGACTGGGAGCGGAGGAGTTCTTCATGCCTCTTAATACGTTTTTCACCTCCTCGGTAGTGATAGGTGGGCATTCCTCATCAGCTTATATGAGGGCATTACACAGCTCCTTGAAGCTACTTATGTTCTTTGAGTCTTCTTGAAGTTGGTGTTGGAGCTCGTAGACTTATCTCCGAAATGCTTCGACCTCCTCTGGCTTGGGCGGATGGTCGACAGTAACTGGAGGGTCTTGGAAGAGTTGAGATGGGTCAGACAAAAACTTACGATTTTCTCTGACCCACCTCTCCCTCCGCTCTAGACTTCTCTTAGCGTTAGATAGTAATCGTATTCTGTCAACAATATGCTGCCTGATGGTTGACGCGAAAAGTGCGAGAGCTCTGGGTGTTTCTCGCACCACATAACTTTCAGTCGTGCCATGTCACCTTCTCGCTCGGGGGTCATACTGCTATCGTAGCACTCTAATAGGTCGTCATTGAGTCGATCCGTTCACCCAAATGTATTGAGATTCCGCCGGTTCATCGCATTGACTCCGTCTTGATTGGCTCCCCCAACTCTAGGGTAGTCGGCATTGTTGTCCGACCCATTGTCGGGAGCCCTGCGCGTTTGATTGTTTTGAACCGCACTTACTACAACTATGTTTGGTGTTGTCATCGTTGTTCCCACTAGCAGCTAGGGAAATGGTTCGTCCATTCTAGTAGAGCCCCGCGTGCAAGGATAAGGCTGATACTCTGAGAGGTCGCTGGTTATCTCAAGTCACCGTTTGAGACACCTCACCCAGGTGTCATTCAGTTTGCGGCATGGTGGTGACGCCTTTGCTTAGGGGTTTTTCCTTCGGGACTATCCCTGGATGATTGTCCGCGACTGCTTATTCATTATTGTAACCATATTCAGCAGAAACCCTTGGTACAAGGACCCTCTATCCGCAAACCGAGGACGCTTCCGGTAGCTTTGTCATAGGCCCTTTGGTTTGATTCCCAAGGAACCAAAACCGAAACCGAATATATATATATATATATATAAATATATATATATATATATATATATATATGGGCAGATGCGGGTTGTTCTTCTCTAGGAAGTCGTCGAGGTTGGCCATGGATTTCTCTTTCTATCTCCGAATACTTGGGAGAGATTGGTGGATAGTAATTGCTCACCGTGAGGACAGGAAGTAGCGGTACGCCTGTAGCACATCCATGAACGGCGGCCTGGTGGCCGGTACGATTCCTGCCCGGCGGAGGGTAGCCCGAACGAATCGAAGTCTAGGTTTCGTCGAGGAACTATCAGTCGAGGTCGTTTTGGTTTTGGGGAGAGGAGAGATGGAGAGAAGGGTTTATCGGCACTCAGAAGGAGGGTGTCGTCACTGTTGTCACAGGAAGAAGGAGAGCAAGGAAAGGAAACGATGGTGATGACTGGTATAGGAGCATGGTACTACTTGCCCTTGGTCCGTTGGGAGTTTTTGGGGTTACAAAGTCGCATGCCCCATCAGGAAATGTGAAAGGAGCAGAGGATGGCCCCGGAAAGATAGGAACTGGGCACGATGGGATTATGGGATCATATCTTAGACCCGGAGCTTCGTAACGTCTGTTCGGATTCAGACGGCCCGATGCTGGGCAGAAAAGGAATCGGAAGGTACCCGGATGAAGCGGAACCGGGAGTTTGCAGGAACGACCTAGATGGATCGGATGATGGGAATCTTGAAGAAACTAGGAGTAGGAGAGCTGGGTTTTGGAAGAGCGATTTGTCGAAGGGAGGTGGTGGTTGGTGCTCGAGTGGAGCGAAATTGGCACGACGGGGCCAACTTCGCTAGAGAGAGAGAGAGAGAGAGAGAGAGAGAGAGGGATAGCGAGACCTCGAAGGTAAACCCACGTACAGAGAAAGAAAGAGAGAGTGATTCCGAGACCTCGGAAGGTAAACCCAGAATCAGAGAAAGAAAGAGAGAGAGAAAAGAGCGTGTCCTCGAGACCACGAAGGTAAACCCAAAGTCAAAGAAGGGAGAGAGTGAGAGAGAGAAAAGAGAGTGACTTCCTGACCACGAAGGTAAACCGAAAATCACAGAAAGGAGAGAGAGAGAGAAAGGAGAGTTACTTCAAGATCACTAAGGTAAACACAAAGTCACAGAAAGTTAGAAAAAGAGAAAGAAAGGTGACCTCGAGACCTCAGAGGCTAAACCCAGAGTCACCGGAAAAAGAGAAAGAGTAGAGGAAGGTGGTAGGAAAAAGGGCAGAGATTGATTTAGAGTTGATTTCGGTTTATTGGCTTTGAAAAATACTACCACAAGAGAGAGACAGTTCTGTAGGTAGCGATCGCCGGCCGCAAGGGAGAGACTGGTCGCGAGGGAGTGACTAGTCTCGGTAAGTGCCAGAGCTCGAGTCAGTGCCAAAGCACAAGTGACGATTCTAACCAGAGAGTCGGTATTTATCTGCTAGAGCGTTGGGGACACCGTACTCCGTGCTGCCTTCTTCCAACCTTGAGCGTCTCGCGCTATTTTAACTAGATTTTACGAAATATTAAATAAAAATAAAAATAGTAAGACTAAAATTTATAATATTTTGTTAGCGCAGGACATTCATAATCAGAAAAATTAGTACATTACATAAGATAGCTGTTAATACAAATTCTTAATCGCTGAAATTATTGCATTACTTAAAACAAAAAAAAATATTTAAGCTTTTCAGAACCGTTAATTATAATCTATCGAATAATAATTAATTCAAACTTATTTACATTTGGTTCTGAAAGTAAAAATTAAAACTAAACTTTAACTTATGACTAATTGGTTAAAGAATTCTCTTTTCAAAAATCAGGCCGTTTCTGTTTCAAAAATTAAGGAATGTAAATTATTTTAATTTTGTAATTTTAACTTGAAAATAGAGGAAAACGACGCGTCAAGGAGAGAGAGAGAAGATGGGGGAAAGTTCTGGACTATTGGCACGTGATTTCTATCACCTTTTCACGGCGTCACCACGTGCCGGGAAATTTCCCACCGGCACAGCTGCCCGGTAGGCGCGTCAGTCTGGTCACTTGACAATGGCCTACGTGCCAGAATGTCCTCGGGGGAAATTACGGGTGTCCTTGTGAGTCATAACTAAAGGGAAAGTAAGCTCGCTTGTCGACACCATTAAGAAGCAATTATCACGGAAGGATTTCCCACTTGGGTTTGTGTAAACAAAACCTGTCGGGGAATTTATCTTGACTCATCGCTGACTTAGTGGTTCTCAATATCACTTGATATATGCTATGAAGAGATTTTAAAACATACCAGAGGTAAAAAATAAATATTTTTGGATTAATAATTTTGGCTGAAAACTATTTTTTTCTGAAATATATATTGCTGCCTTTTTCAAAATACTACTCCTTCTAAAAACGATGCTTCACGTGTAGGAAGACACTTCGTAAAAATTAGCACAGGAATTAAAATATTAAATGTATTGCCGAAAAATCTTGTTAAATGGGACAGTTTGGTTCGACAAAAATTTGAGGGAAAAAGTATCTTTCACACCAGCACTGAGTTACCGAGACAAAATAATGTTGCTGCTAATAGTGGACTATATGCAAAAAAGGACTTTTATTGCGAAAATAAAGATCCGTGGCTTACAACAACACCAACAATTTTTCAATCTCAAACCGTACCAGCTGCGAAAAATTTCTTGACTGATGTAAATATTAGATTTTCACCTCAAATACCTTAAAGAGTGAGAAGGATAAGCATTTGAAACAGCACAAGCAAGCCAAGAAAATATAATCTCATAATGTAGAACTGGTGTTAGACGTGACACCAAAATCGAAAAAACAGTTCGACATGAACTGTAAAGAGCCCATCTATGAGAGAGTTAGAACGTCCTTGCATGCAGAAAGTTGCAAGAAAGCGGTAAATTGAACTTTATTTTCTCACAGTGCAGTATATTTAATTATCATCAGCTAAACAGCATATTTATTTATATATTAGAAAAGTTTCTTCATTATGTTTATGTTTTATATTTTCAGATCCGAATTATTACGACTAAATGAATATGTGACATCAGAGGATATAGCAGACTGTCACAAGTAACTGCTGATATTTTCAACTTTCAAAATTTTTGTACAAATTCATTTTTTAGTGTGATTTTGTCGTAAAACTGTAATACAAATCCAAATAGAGAAAACCAACTTCTTGAAGAATCTGAAGAAGGGGAAGTTGGAGAAGAGGAAGATGCAGAAATACATGAAGTAGGCGAGCAAGAACAGAATAGGGATGAAGATAAAAACTGAAAGAAGCAATTTTCACGCTAATCCTCATTTATGGTTGAACAATCTTTTAACTTTATTATACAATATGCATATTATATAAATCCATCTTATTCCATTTATTGTTACTATTACACTTGTTTGGAGACACTTCCGTGAATGTTGTCCGTTTTCCGCATTTCTTACGGCTTATCAGGTTCTTCTAGAAAACTACAATTCTAATCTTTTAGAAACAAATTTTATATGTCTATAGTCTTTAAAACCCACAAATTCTGATATTTTCCTTTTAAATCGCTATTACAAAAATTAAACTAAAAAATTATCTTTAGGTTCAAGTCTAGATTGTTTTGTGAAAACAAAGTGGGACGTCTAGAAGACGAAACCTGAGACAAATATTTTTACATGGTATCACCTTGATGGTCGGAAATCAAGGTAACGCTGGTGTCTGAGTTCAACCGGAATAGGCTGGTTTCTTTCATTTCATACCTCAGTCGCCTGATAGGCATAATATAATCGACCGTGTCCTATCTGCTGACGCAACTAAAAACTTGGAGACTTTTCCACAAAGTTTATTAGAAGACTTCATTGAAAATGGAAATGAAAAGTACATATAATACATAGTGTTGACATATTTATATATCGCTTCATAGCAAAACCATGAAAAATATATTTAAAAATATAAGCCTAAATAGAGAAATGCATGTTTGCTACTAAAGCTAACCTCTAGGACGTCCCTCATAGGAGGAGTCCCTACCGTGAGGCACGGTTTCGCTTGACAGTAATTACGCCACATCCCATAAAACCCTTAAAAGCTTCCAAAACAGAAAAATGTTTTTCTTCAAACACCTGTATGAAAATTGTGACTTTCCCATGTCTGTATATGGTAGACGCAAAACGGTTGATTGAGGAACAGTTGAGAAAAACTGTGACTGTGACACATACGCAGTTCGCGGTTTGACCATTCACAGTTTGCGATTGGGAAATTTCGCTTTATCTTCTCCCACACGGGAAGTCACTATACTATTTTCTTAGAACCTTGTACAATAGGTATATAGTCCTTCATGATTTGTGTAATTCAAGGACCTTATGTATGTACTTTGGAGTGGAGTGTAAAATTTTAAGCATTTCATTCAAATCAATTCAAAATACTAGTGGCGTAACTAAAAACATAGCGACCACCCGCAAATTTTTTTAGTAGTCCTCTTTGAAAATAAAGAAGAAAAGTAAATATAATACAAAGTATTGTGACTGCCGGCAGTCGTTTCGCGGTTATTTTCGACTCGTCGATTCTCAGACGTTCTGCACGGACAGGCGGGTGCGGACAATGTTCGGATATGCGACCGACTGACCGTTCGTGATTCTTTCTTTGTTGTGTTTTTACTGTTTCAAACTAATGTCGAGCGGGAGGCGAGACGCGAATAACGGCGGTGGCCAGCTTTAACCAAGAATATTGGTTTTCTGCATTTTTCCTTTCTCTCAGCCTGAAGTCCAAGCAAACGCAAGTGCAGGCGCTTCCAATAAAAATCCGATAGAAGCTTTTAGAGATTGAAAAAAATACGATTGAGCAGGTCAGGCATTACTTGGTCCCAATGAAAACCCCCACACAGGGTCCTATGTAGGAACCTATATAGGGACCCATAAAGGCACCCATACGGGAACCCACATGGATTCCTATATAAAATGGTATAATATATAAAATAGAAACGGGATAGGGACCTATGTGGGAACCCAGATCGAAAAAAATACGGGCACCTACATGGGAATCTAGAGGGGATTCTATATCGATGCAGGCGAAATTGAAGGTCCGAAAACACTACCGCGTAGCCTTAACTGCTCTAGAAAACTACTGCTCAGTCCTTAACTGATTTCCCCATATAGGTTTCCATGTAGGTTTTCATGTACGATCCCAAATACATACGTAAATAACCTATACGATTTTATATAGAAGTCGATGTGGATTCCCATATCGGTTCGCATGTGGGTCCCCTATATCAGGCCTTATATGGGGATTTTCAGTAAGCGCAGGCTTATTATGAGAATAATTTAGGGGGGGGGGGGTGAGGCTTATTATGAAAATCAATAAGGATTAAAGAATGTGAAAAGCCGGAAAGGATTTATAAAGAGTAAAAATCTAATCTAATCTATAGTACAGAGTGCTAGCACTTTTAAAGTACGTAATACGTTCAAAATTTTTCGATTTCAAATTTGATGCTCTCGAACATTATATGCAAAGAGTAAAAGAACCTATTATCGCGGAGGACTTTATTGTTCGAGATAAAAGATAAAAAAATTTCGACTATATCTATTTTTGGACGTAAACCTAATTTTTATGATTCTGAAGCTTAACTGAAGCTCATTTAATAATTTGTACTAAAAAAATAACATATTTAAGTATTAGACAAGAAGAAATTGTCCGTTTTTTCGACAAATGCTTCCTCCTTGGTAAATGGTCCTATTACCCAAGTTTCTAATGGAAGTGCTCAAAATAATTTAAAATGGTAGGTAGCGGTAAAAGTTTTCTCATTTTCAAAGCCACAACTGTTAATGTGAAAAACATGCAAGACATTTGTTTTCTCAAATTGACAGTTCTTCAGTCACATTAATATTTTGTATTCCTGTAACCTTTTTGTTTGTCAGACTTGCAACTTTTTATTAAGACTATGTCATACTTACTCGATTCCTACCTTATAAACACGTTTTGGAACATCACACGTCCTTTCGAAAGGATATATCGAGTTGAAAATATGGAAAATTTAATAAAGGACAGCAAGGAACATTTGCATCGTCCACAATTTTTAGAGTGAGGAAAAGAATGTTCGTCAAGAATAATTTATTGCTCAACGCCCCCTTTAAAATGCAACTTTACACCCAGCTGGAAATTCCTTCACAGGAACCTGCGTAGGAACCTGAAAGGTTCCTTTCGAGGTTCCTACACAGGTTTCTGTACAGGAACGTACGCAGGTTCAGGTATACCGGTTTCTGCCGCGGATCCTGTGAGGGAACTTGCGCATGTTCCTGTACAGGAACCTGGATATTCAAATACCTGTAAAGGTTCCTGTACTATCCTGGATGTTGCTGCAAGAAATTCCCTCGGGAGGATCCTGTACAGATTCCTGTGCAAGTGGGATACATTTGCAAAAAGTATCTATGAAGGATCCTGCACATATTCCTGAGCAGGTGGGACACTCGCAAATATATATATATATATATATATAATTAAAAAAAAGTTAAACAACCACCGCAGCATACCACTAAAAGCAACTGCCATCTAAAAAGAAAATGTCAATAGCCCCCAGTAGAACCGCGGTAAAATACACCTATGGCCACGTCTCACATCCGTGAGATGGGTGGTCACAGGGCACGACGAAATCACAACGACAGGCCGGCGAAACCCTCGTGTGTCTTGACGACACGAAGCGACCCAAGGATCACAGCTTTCTGCATCCATCTCGCAAGTGCCTTGGCATCTTTTTGGCACGCGGGTATGGCTTTAAGGTTACGAGCCAGTGATAATTTAGCACCTCCGAGAACACCTATCACAAGGACAATTACTCGTACCGAATATTTTGGGTGCAGTGATGTTGTATTCGGACGGAGATGAGAATTCGATCACGAATATCGTTCGTTTCTCGAAGTCTTGGAGAACAATGTCAGGCCTCGAGTGCGCAACGGAGACTGCTGCCCGAAAATCGTAGTTCCAGAAAATCTGGCACTTCTCGTTTCGGACAATTGACTCTATATCCCTTGGAGCGTTCAGCAGGGCAGGGTCTCGACCAACACCGTAAGAGCGACAAAGGTGGTAATAAAGTACTCTTAGGGCCGCATTATGTCTATAGATATACATTGTTCCTGCGTGGGTCGGACACCCCGATAGTATGTGTTCTAGGTACTCAGCGTGTGCATAACACGCTCTGCACCTATCGGAAAAAATGTCTCAAATAAAAACTTTTTATTTTCGAGGGGGAAAAAAGATTTGTTAAAATTTACCCCACCCCCACAGGAGGCAGGGGTGGGGGTACCTTTGTAACTTCAAATGGCAACCCCAATCTTTTATCACAGATTCAGATTCTCCTTTACGAAATACGTGGATTTTATTCGGAAAATTTGTTTCGATTCGCGATAGATGGCGCTGCAATTGCGAAAAACGAAATTGTTGACACTACTTTTAGCTCTACCCAGGAATAACGACGCGGACGTAGTAGTTGTCTATTCCCTTCGGGGTGCTTAATTTCGGTGAGTCCCCTTGCCTCTCACCATCCATCGAGGTGCTTGACTTTGGTGAGTGCCCTTGCCTCTCACCACAAGGATGCTTGGATTCGATTAATTATTTTACAATAAGTGCTCAAAATGGTGTCCTCGCACTTCGATGCACTTGTTAATCCGAGCTTTGAAAGATTCCACACAACTGCTAATTGTGTCTGGTGATATTTGTGCACAAGCAGACCTGATTCGCTCGATCAGGTTATCACGAATTATGGGCACTTCTTGATACACGCGATTCTTTAGATAACCTCACAAATAGAAATCCGGCGCCGTAAGATCTGGCGATCTGGCAGGCCAATTTACTGGACCTCCTCTACCGATCCATCGTCCATTGAATTCGCGATTGAGTTCTTCCCTCGCGATTGCCGCATAATGTGCTGGACAACCGTCATGTTGAAACCACATATTGTGTCGCATTTCCAAGCTTAGGTCTTCCAGCAATATTGGAAGTTGATTTTCTAAAAAGTCACGATATTTTTCACCGTTCAAATTTCCATCAATAAAATACGGACCGATAAGTTGATCTCCAATTATTCCACACCAAACGTTCGCGGACCATGGACGCTGATGCTCAACTTCACGCAACCAATGTGGATTTTCTACACTCCAATAATGCATGTTGTGCCGATTAACGTTACCATGGTTTGTGAAAGACGACTCGTCTGTGAAGAGTACTAGAAAAAAGAAATTCGGGGTTCCTTGTATCTGCTGAACCGCCCATTGACAAAATGTCACTCGGTTCTGAAAATCATTTCCATGAAGTTCTTGATGCAGTGAAATATGATACGGATGACAATTATTACGTTTTAATACCTTTCAAACACTGGATAGAGACATTCCGGAATCGCGGCTTAGTTGTCGAGTACTAACATGAGGGTCATGAGTGACTGCAGCTAAAATTGCAATTTCATTATCAACTCCAGTAACTGTTACTTGACGCTTTCTTTTTTTCGGTTGTACACTTCCGTCAGTGATGAAGTTTCGGAGAACCCGGTAAAAAGAAGCGCGTGAAGGAACACTTTCTGGAAAGCGTTGAGCATAAAGCGTGAGAGCATCATTGATATTCCTGCCACTTCCTCCATAAATGAGAATCATTTCAATCTTCTGTTGCTGAGATAGAATTTCTATTGCAAAAGGAATGAAGTAAGGTAATGAGGAAATACAACGACACCCAAGCCAACTCAAACGAACGAGGCCAACAACAATAACCCAAACGAAAGCAACCAACCCATCCAAATCAAATGAACACAATCAACCTTCCTAATGAATAAATGTTAAGCACGGACAGACGCGGTTATCGCTCGGCCGGAATGACGTCGAAGATTGTAGACAGTGGAGACTCGATGATATGTAATGTCTACATCCAAAATCGACTGTCGTCAACCAACTGCATTCGGGAATGGTTTTCGACAGTTTTATCACTTTTACTGTCCCGTTGCCAAAAGTTCAAGCACCCCGATGGATGGTGAGGGGCAAGGGGACTCACCGAAATTAAGCACCCCGAAAGGAATAGACAACTACTACGTCCGCGTAGTTATTCCTGGGTAGAGCTAAAAGTAGTGTCAACAATTTCATTTTTCGCAATTGCAGCGCCATCTATCGCGAATCGAAACAAATTTTCCGCATAAAACTTACGTATTTCGTAAAGGAGAATCTGAATCTGTGATAAAAAATTGGGGTTGCCCTTTGAAATTACAAAGTTACCCCCATCCCTGCCCCCTGTGGGGGTGGGGGTGGGGTAAATTTTAACAAATCTTCTTTCCCCCTCGAAAATAAAAAGTTTTTATTCCAGACATTTTTTCCGTAGGATGCGTATTTTTTTAGATATTTCGTGGTCTCAAGTTAGAAAAAACACCCTGTATATACAGGGTGTCCCACCACCTATGAACATGCCGGTACTGGGTGATAGAGGACCAAAAAAGAAACAGAAAAGTCCTCTGACAAAATTTGATCTGGGCCTTAGTTTGGTCACAGTAAATCTTCAAAGTTGGACATAATGAACCAATCAAAATCGAGCTTTGGCAACCACTTGTTTTTCTCATGAGTGTTGAGATAGTGTGCGTGCTGGCGGTTCACTTCAGCTCCCGCAAAAATTTCACATCGTTGATCTTTGATTGTTTCTACAAGACGCGAAATTCAAGCCTTTACATTTTTTTAAATTCTTAGTTCTCCTTGCAAACGTTTATTACCGTCCTTAAAATAACATAACATTTGCTCAACCTAAAAAAGATGAATTTCAATTTAATACAGAACTTTCATGACATTTCATGTAAGAAAACCAACAAAGATGTTTAAAATTCACAAGACCAAACGAACTTTTGTTCTTCAGAATTAATCTACAAGTCTAAGATAAGAAAAATCGTTTTAAACCTGAAAAAGAAATTCTCAGTTATTCGTCACAGAAATTTTGTCACATTTTTGTTGTAAAACCAACAAAGTAACTTAAAACTTGAAGAAACAAAACAAACTTCTGTTATTGAAAATTAATTAACAAATCTATTATGAGTAATTCTTTGCAATTCATTACAAAATTTTTGTTACATTCATTGTAACAAATAAAAAAAATAAAAAATGGGAAATCCAAACAAACTTTTGATCTTTAAAATTAACCAACAAGTCTAAGATAAGAAAACACATTTTTAACATTAAAAGTAATTCTTTCGCATGCGATGCAAATTTTTTCTTACATTTATTGCTACAAAAACAATAAATAAATCTAAAGCTGGGGAAACGAAACGAACTTTTGTTCTTTAAAACTAACCAGCAAGTCTAAAATAAGAGACACATTTTCTACCAAACAAAAGTAATTCTTTGAGATGCATAGCAAACTTTTTGTTACATTTATTGTAAGGAAACCAACAAAAAATTGAAACCGGGAAAACCAAACAAACTTTTGTTCCAGAAAATAAATAAACAAGTTCAAGATAAGAAAAGTAATTTTCAAATCCTCAAAAGTAATTCTTCGCAAATCTCTACACAATTTTTGTTACATTTAATGTAACAAAACTAACCAAATAATTTAAAGCTCTGGATACGAAACGAAATTTTGTTTTTTCAAAATAATCAACTAGTTTAAAAATCGAAAACACATTTTGAACCTCCAAAAGAATTCTTTGCGATTTTTTGCATAAATTCTGTTATATTAATTGTAACAAAGTTAATAATAATTAAATTTGGGAAATCCAAACGAACTTTTGTTCTTTAAACTTAACCAACAGCGGTAATATCAAAAGACACATTTTTTCCCACAAAAGTAATTTTTTGGATTCATTGTAAAATTTTTGTTACATTTACTTGAACGAAACTAACAACAAATTTAAAGCTCGGGAATCGAAACGATCTTCTGTTCTTTAAAAATAACCAACAAGTTAAAAATAAAAAAGTACATTTTGAGCCCCTAAAAGTAATTCTTTGAGATTCTTTTCATAAATTCTGTAAACTTAATTGTAACAAAGTTAAAAATAATTAAACATGGCAAATTCTAACGAACTTTTGTTCTTTAAAAATAATCAACAAGTTTACAATGAAAAAACTTATTTGAAACCCCCAAAAGTAATTCTTAGCGATTTTTTTCCTAAATTCTGCTACATTAATTGTATCAAAGTAATTTTTGGGATTCATTGTAAAATTTTTGTTGCATTTAATGCAACGGAACTAAAAAAAAATTAAAGGTGGTGATACGAAACGATCTTTAGTTCTTCAACAAAAAATAACCAACCATTTTTTTGCATTTAATTTAGCAAATACAATAAAGAAATGTAAAGCAATTTTAAACCCCTCAAAAGTGGTTTTAATTTTGTTTTTATTTCTGGCATAAAACAAGCGACCTTTCGTTCTTAACAATAAATCAACAATTCTAACAATAAGATAAAATACATTTTGAATCCCCAAAGTTAATTCTTTGCGAATCGTTGAAAAATTATTGTTGCATTTAATGTTTACAAACCCAACAAAAAAATTAAGAACTCGAAAAATCAAACAACCTTTTTTTCTTTTAAATTCATCATAAATAATGAAATAATCTAAAGCTCGGGAAAGGAAACGAACTTTTGTTTTTATAAATTAACCAACAAGTACAAAATAAAATAAAATATTTAGAACCCCTAAGAGTTCTCCATTCATTACAAAATTTCTGTTACATTCATTGTAACAAAATAAAGAAAATTAAAGCATGGTTAAACGAAACATACTTTCGTTCTTAAAAAAAATTAAAAAGTCTAAGATGAAAGTACATTTTGAACACCCAGAAGTAATTCTTAAACTAGTTTGATTTCCTAAGTTCTTGATTCTTAGCCACTTTAAATAAATTTTATCTTCGTCAACTTGTACATAATTTTTATCTCATTTAATGTTCATATTTTATCGTTATAGCATTTTATTGTGTTATTGTTGTTTAATTGTATTTATTTTTTTGTATTTATTTTGTTCATTACATTTTTTTATGCAACATTAATGTGTTGCACAGAATTCATTTGCGTTTTTAAAAGGAGTTTTCTTATCTTTAGCTTGATGATTTATTTTCAAGAACGAAAGTTTTTCTGGTTTACTCAGTTTAAATTTTTTGTTGTTTTTATTAAATAAACGTAACAAAGATTTTGCAATGAATGACAAAGAATTACTCTTGGGTGTGCAAAATGTATTTTCTTATCTTCGACTTGTAGGTTATTTTTAAGGAACAAAAGTTCGTTTGGATTTCCCATGTTTAAATATTTTTAACTTTGTTACAATTAAGGTAACAGAATTTATGGAAAGAATCTCGAAGGATTACTTTCAGGGGTTCAAAATGTGATTTTTTATTCTCAACTTGTTGGTTATTTTTAAAGAAATAAAGATCCTTTCGTTCCCGAGCTTTACATTTTTTATTAGCTTCGTTCAATTAAATGTAACAAAATTTTTACAATGAATCCCAAAAATTACTTTTGAAGGAACAAAATGTGTCTTCTAACTTTAGAGTTGTTGCTTAAGTTTAAAGAACAAAAGTTCGTTTGAATTTCCCAACTCTAATTACTTTTAACTTTGTTACAATTAATGTAACGGAATTTATGAAAAAAATCGCTAAGAATTACTTTTGGGATTCCAAATCTGTTTTTTCATTGTAAGCTTATTGATTATTTTTAAAGCACAAAAGTTCGTTTCGTTTCTCGAGCTTTAAATTTTTGTTTGTTTCATTATTATTACAAAAAAATTGTGTAATAAGTTACAGAAAAGTACTTTTGCGGGCTTGAAATGAGTTTTTTTATCATTAACTTGATGATTTATTTTCAAAAACGAAAGTTTGTTTGGTTTTCTCATATTCCATTTTTTGTTGGTTTTCTTACAATTTTTCTAACAATTTTTTTTTTGTGATAATAAATGTATCAAAAATGTTGTAACGAATCGCAATTAATTACTTTTGGGGGTTAAAAATGTGTTTTCTCATCTTAGACTTGTTGGTTAATTTTAAATAACAAAAGTTTGTTTGGATTTCCCATTTTTAATTTTTTTATTAATTCGTTACAATGCATGTAACAAAAAAATTTGAATTGAATCGCAAAGAATTACTTATCGTAGACTTGTTAATTAATTTTCAATAACAAAAGTTTGTTTTGTTTCTTCGAGTTTTAAGCTAATTTGTTGGTTTTATAACAAAACTGTAACAAAATTTCTGCGACGAATAACTGAGAATTTCTTTTTGAGGTAGATTAATTCTTAAGAACAAAAGTTCGTTTGGTCTTCTGAATTTGAAATATCTTTGTTGGTTTTTTTATATGAAATGTCAGGAAACTTCTGTATTAAATTGAAAAACATCTTTTTTAGGTTGAGCAAATGCTATGTTATTTCAAGGACGGTAATAAACGTTTGCAAGAACAACTAAGAATTTAAAAAAATGTAAAGGCTTGAATTTCGCGTCTTGTAGAAACAATCAAAGATCAACGATGTGAAATTTTTGCGGGAGCTGAAGTGAACCGCCAGCAAGCACACTATCTTAGCACTTATGAGGCGAGCAAGTGGTTGCCAAAGCTCTATTCTGATTGGATCATTATGCCCAACTTTGAAGCTTTACTGTGCCCAAACTAAGGCCCAGATCAAATTTTGCCACAGGACTTTTCCGTTTCTTTTTTTGACCTCTATCACCCAGTACCGGCATGTTCATAGGTGGTGGGACACCCTGTATATATGAATATATATATATATATATATATATATATATATATA
>CAKNXH010064191.1:51248-77724 GCA_932178445.1 Andricus quercusramuli
TGAAGGCCCGGATTAAGAAAGCACAGGAGAAAAACTTCCGCGAAGAGCTCCTCGACAAGAAGATGCACGGCATCTTCCACAGAAATGTGGAAGATCAGTCGATGTCGCATGAGCTGACGTTTGCATTCCTTAGATCACCCGGATTGAAGTCGGGCACAGAGGGCTTCATTTTGGCATGTCAAGATGGTGTCATTTCCACTCTAGCATACCGTCGCCACATTTTGAGCCAAGATATTCCCGACGATAGCTGCAGAGCGTGTCATGAACACCCCGAGCATCTAGGACACATACTATCTAGTTGTCCAGCTCATGCGGGAACAACCTACATCCAAAGGCACAATGCGGCACTGAGAGTACTTTATTACCATCTCTGTCACTCTTAAGGCATTAGCCCAAATACCTCTCCGCTAAACGCTCCTAGAGAAATAGAGTAAATTGTCGAAAATGAGAAGTGCCGCATATATTGGAACTTCATATTCTCGACAATTGTTTCTCTTGCGCACTCGAGGCCTGACATGGTTCTTCTTGACTTCGAGAAAGGAACCATGTTCGTTATCGTTATCTTGGAGGTGCCAAGGTTTCACTTGTTGATAGCCTGAAAAGCATCCCTGCGTGTCAACAAAATGCTGAGACACTTGCAGGGAGAATGCAGAAGGCTGTCATCCTTGGGTCGCTCCGTGTCCTCAGGGTGCACGAGACTTTCGCCGGATCATCGTATTGAATTCGCGCAGACTGTAAACGGCCATCTCACGGTCGTGAGACGTGGTTACGGCTGAAATTTTACCGCGATTTCGCTGGGAGCGGTTGCAATTTTTCAGATTAGCACCCGCTCCCAGCGAAATCCTGCGGTTGTCTTTATGACAAACTTTTAACTATATATGCAAGTTTCACACCTGCTCAGGAACCTGTACAGGATCCTTCATAGATACTTTTTGCAAATGTGTCCCACTTGCATAAGAACGTGTACAGGATCCTCCCTAGGGAATTTCTTGCAGTAACATCCACGAAAATACGGGAACCTGTACAGGTATTTGAATATCCAGGTTCCTGTACAGGAACGTGCACAAGTTCCCTCACAGGATCCGCGGCAGGAACCGGTGTACCAGGAACCGGCCTACGTTCCTACACAGGAATTTTCAGCTGGGCATGCATGTAAAGCACGCGCAATGTGGTCGATTTGAGGTCCGTGTCAACTGCACATGGGCATTTCGTGAGCAGGCTGACATGCAATTTAATATCTGTTTTACCACAGGTAAAATATATTTCGAGGATACAGTAGATCGACTTAAATGTGTCTCCAAGACGAACATATTGGTTGGTATCATATCTGTAGCCAATTTCACTTTATTGTCGAACGGTCAGCATCAGAATGAGACACTAGTACCTTTCTCGTAAGTGAGAGAGCCATACCCAAAAGAACGGATTTCGTGCGTTCTTCGTATCTGATTTTTATGCATGAATAGTTGGGTTTTTAAGGGAGGTCGGACAAAAAGTATCATCTGCATCACGGGCATGATGAATTAAATCCATTCTACTACTATATCTATTTTTTTAATGATTGAAGGTTTGTTTTTAGGGTTTCATACCCCCCCCCCTCCTGCGTGCAAAAGAGCATAGACGTCAATATTTTTTTTAAATAATTTTTTTTTCAAACATTTTTTTTTTTCAGGAATTTTTTTTTGAACACATTTTTTTCAACATTTAAACATTTTTTTTCAAATATATTTTTTTTAACTTTAAAAAAAAATTTCAAAAAAATGTCTTTACTCCACTCTATGGAATATAAAATTAGTATTATTCGTTACGTCCTTTTAACATAACTTTTTCGGACGGGCCTTGCAAAAAATAGCGTGTGATACACGTGCGCATAGGTGATTGGTAACTCGTGTGATTGCATTATTCGCCTATGGCTTATGCTGCAGAATTCACACCCGCACAGAATCACCTATTCTGCGCACTTGTATCACAAATAACTATCATTTAATTTTCCAAATATTCGACTAGATAATATATCATCTCGTGTAGAAATGTGCTGTTTCAAGAAAGACATCGGTAGGGTAAGAATCGAGTATACGTAGCGAAAACTTAACGCTGAAAATTTGTTTGCGTGCTTGCATCACTCAAATCTTATGGCATAATTTGAAACGTATCGGATTTCATTAAAATTATTGTATAATATTTTAGACTCTTTTAAAAATTTTTGAAATTCTTTTGACTATTTTGGAAATTTTTCAGGATATTTTTTAATTATTTAAACATTTTTCAGTATTAGAGCTGAAGGCTACGTCTGAAAAATGGCTTTAATCTATTTTTTCGGGTCCATAAGACTATGGTTCTTTTGCTCCCGCAGTGAAAACGCCATTCGAGAGCCTGGGGGAAAGGGAGAGAGAGAGGGGTGACGGAAGATAGAGAAAGAGAGACTATTTCAATGTCCTAAAAGTAAGGCAGGCATAGGCTGAAGGGTACATACTAGAAAAAGACTAAACCTTGCTTAAAACTAGTCTGAAAGCGGTATTAAATCGGTATTTTTTTGAAGAGAGAGATAATCAACCCTTGAAAAAGATGTATGTGAGCGGTTGGAATCGATTGGCTGGAGCGAATTATACTCGTACAGCTGATCTATATATGTCAAGTCAACTTATAAGAATAATTTAGAACAAAATTCAATGTTACCTGATGTTTAAAGGTTAGGTCATGCAATGACCAAACAATCACGAATTGTTACACTACAACATTATTAAAAAGTGAACTTGACTAATTCATGATCACTTTTGTTTCGGTTTATTTATTTTCACATTCTCAGAACTACGAGGCTCGTGCAAACGATCAAAACAACACTCACACTTCACCAGCGGTCTAATAAATAGACCGAGTACCCAAAACACGAGAAGACAGGCTCGGGAGAGCTGGTGGAAGCCGACACACGCACTACGAAGCATGAGAACCTCGGTTCATGTCTGGATCAAATTCCTGGAGACGTACGAGCCAGGGGGAAAGGTGCCCGGTTTTGCTCTGCTCGACATTCTAGCAGAAAACACGTATAACCATGAGTCGATTTTATATTATTCTAGAAGCTTGATTTAAAATTGGAGTGAGGATTTAATTGAAATGTCCAAAAAAATATAGATCAAAGCAAATGCGGACTACCAGTTACACCGTTCTTATATCTTGATTAATTTTTTGTGATTAAAATTTGTTTAAATTCGAAGCGAAAATTTTTTATTGATTCGTGCACAATCATAACGGATTCACAGATGTTGAAATCACCAATAAAATGTTTCACTAGTGGATTTGCTTTGCTTGAATTTGTTCAATTTAAGTAGATTCGTGAGAGAATCAAAAGATTCGAGATTAGTGTCACGGTTACATGCATTTTCGTAATATCATTCAAAGAGCAGAAGAATGGCCATGCGGTCAGAAAACAAGGCCGCCATGTAACTTAAAATTGTAGAGTAAGCTCTGAGAAAATTTAATAAATAAGTTTGTGTGTTTTCTACAGGATTCGACATTGAGTTCGGTTGTCGTATAATTATTAATTGGATTGTGCATTGAATGAATTCGTGTAATTTCCACATTTCATATAGTTTCAATACACCTGTTTGAATAGAAATGTGAAATTTCTTTTCCAACTTGTAACGTTACACCTCACCTCGTCCCTCTCAGCATTCTACATGAAATAGCTGATTAGATATATTGATTGAAAAACGAAATGTGACTTGTTGATTGGATTTTTTGGTTCGCCATAATGACTTTCAGTTAGATGAAACTGTTCTATTCTTTTGCTAATTTTTGATAGAAAATTAGCTGGCACCCAATGCTCAAGCTGAGCCTAACTCAAAAAAATTATTTAGTTAAAAATGAATTCTTCTTGATAAAAAATAGCTTCCAAAATAATATAGGAGTAACAGTGCCGTAAATGTGTTTCTATAGAGACATTCATGATTGTCAATATTACCGTCTATGCACTTTATCGGTTGGTATGAAAACATCCTTATGTATAGCAGGGTGTGTCTCAATCTTTATCATCCTGAAAGTTCTTTCACTCGACTTTTCTTTACAGAATACTTTTTTCTGATGATTTTGAAGTATTTTATATACAAAACGAAAACAAATTATTGAACCCTTTTTAAAATACGTAAAATTTAAATTAGGAAAACACTTTGTTGCTCATATTTTAAATTATTCTTTAGGAGCTGTTCGTCTACATTAAAATATGAGCTAAAAGTATAATAAAAGAATCACACGAATTGAGAACTGTGCGTTTTATGGAGGGTTATATTTAATTATTGTTTATCACTTTTGAATACTATTATAAAGTGTTTTAAATATTTGAAGAAAAGAAAGCATCGATTCCTATAAGAAATAAGTAAAATTCAATTCATTGTTTTATATATTCAAATTATTGATCAGGAAATCTTATTCCACATTTGAAACTGAGTAAGAAAGCATTTTAAATGATTTTGATAAAATGAAAACTATTGCGTTTCATGAAAGTTTTTGTGTAGTAGAATATCTTTTTTTGTCATCAACGTTATCAAAGCATGCTTGCGCTTGACTTTTCTTGCGTGTTTATTACGTTAAGATAGCTTTTTAACTTGTTAGGTATTTCAAGATAAAAAAGTATTTAGCTTTTTTTTGATATTAGTAAAATTCATTTATTCGTATCACATATTTCAAACTATTGTTTAGAAAGTGTCATTTCTCATTAAAAACTGAATAAGAAAGTGCTATAAAATAATTGTATGAATGAGAGTTTTTTGTATATAGCAGGAAATAGTTCTTTCACAATAGAGTTATCAACGCGTTTATGTACTGAATTTTCTTTACTGTTTGTTACTTTTGAATAGTTTCTAAATGTTTGAATTTTAAAAGAAAAAAAGGTATCAAGCCCTTTTTGAAATAAGATTGCACGTAATATTATGAAGAATAAAAAAAAATTGGGGAAAATAAGATTTCCTCCCCAATACCCGTGCTGGAACTTGCGTGTTAAATACTCTTTGAGAAGAATTTAAGTTGATATTTTCTTGATTGTTGACGTCACCGTGGACTAAATGGGCTTTAGTCCACTAGAGAACTAAGTAATGCTACGCGCATCCACCAGGTACCCCTTCTTCCTGCAACTTAGACTCTTCTGAAACGAGCATAGTCGCACGTCCAGCCTGCGGTGATTGGGAAAAGCATCGTGTGCTACAGGCTGGATACATCGATTATCAACTTGCATGATTTGCCGTGATCGTTGATAATCGACTGTATGTGCCGCTTGTTGCACAGTATATAATTAGTATTGTTGTACTGAGGTATCTCCAAGATTTATATTAGCTTTTCAACTACTCATCAATCATCAGAGAGATGCTTCCTGTAAAGAAATATTAAGCTCAACAACTTTTAGGTTGAAGGTGGTTGAGGCTCACCGTGATAGGTATACGATGAATTCCTGATTTCTGTTATAATAAAACATTTCCTTAACCATCCGTTTGGCATATATTCCGATCACCTTTGTTTGGCACATGCGGTCTGGCCAGGAAATACTGCGTTTTTGTAGGTGTATTAAAACACCATTTATATGGCATGTGAGTATATATTTTTGGTTTTTTGTTATTCCTAGCGGCTTTCGAATATGGGGTAACATTTGCCAAGTGTCCCCGCTTAAAATTTTGTTCTTGCTTATCTGATTAAAACTCCGCCAGATTGTAGTGCTAGCGGACCTCTTCAAATCCTGTGAAGGGGGTGCACCTAGTACAACGGGTTGTCAAGATACAGGGGCCCGAATTTTCGACGATTCACCCCGACTGCTAACTTTCAATTGTACATAAATCCTGATACAGTTATCCAGTTTTACTTTCTTATGAAGGTCTTGAAAAGGTATTTTAACAGGGTTCACAATAAAAATAACCATTGAACGATACAAAAATTATTTCACCCTGATTTTCCATTTTAAAAAACGTTTTTGAGATTTTCTGCCAATGCGTCATTTTCAATATTTTTTTAATTAGGCTAGAAAAAAACCTTAATTTTTTCTCTTGAAAAATATCCTAAATCGAAAATGGAATGGAAAGTATTGTTTGAGTTATAGAAGTTCATAAGAACGCTGGTGCCCCGCGCCAACTAGCCACGGCGCTGCTAGGCGTGCTATAGTGACTCAGTGGCTCTAATAAATCATAAAAATGACGTTTCTGCTTACTCGTAACAAAAATTCCATTTCATTCTGACTTTTATGTAGCTGGAGAACGATTTAGATATTTTCTTAATTAAAATTTCAAAATGGTTCCATTGTAGGAAAACGATAGTTAATAATAAAATCATAAACGATTTTGGTGTATGATTCTGTGCGAGCCTCCTTGCCTTTCACATGTCGGGGTGTTTTTTTTAAGTGAGTCCCCTTGCCTCTCATATTTTGGGGTACTTTTCGGTGTGAGTACACCAACGCGACTGCACATGAAAAAAGACCATGTGATGGAACTGGGGGCAATTTAAAAACACTCGCCGCACGTGCCAGTCTCCAGGTGTCGTCTCAGAATCATATTTTGACTGCTGATATTTTATATCAATGGGCTAAAAAACTTGCCTGAAACGTTAATATTTTTCATCTCCAAAGACAATCATTCCGCCACTGCTAAAAACCTCAAAACTCCATTCGATTCTATGAAATCTGTGTCGGGCACACAAAAATACCATTTCTTTGTACCCTCTTCAGAATCGACTCTAATTTTGAAGAAGTATTCGTCATCTTCACAGTATGAGATTTTCCCGAAGAGAAAGATCGCAAAGAGATCGCGAAGAAATGAGCAAAGTGAACGTTGAATTAAAAAAAAAATCATTTCTTAAGTAGCATTGTAAGAGGCGAAGGGACTCTCATAAAAAGGCACCCCGAAATGTGAAGGGTAAGGAGACTCACTTGAAAAAGCACCCCAAATTGTTAGAGGCAAAGAGATTAATACCAAAAAAACTAACCAAAACGTGGGAAGCAAGAGGACTTATCAAAAAACATCTCGACATGTAGCAGATGAGCAGAACCATCCACCAAAATTGTTTATGATTTTATTATTAACTATCGTTTTCCTACAATGGAACCATTTTTAAATTTTAATTAAGAAAATATCTAAATCGTTCTACAGCTACATAAAAGTCAGAATAAAATGCAATTTTTGTTACGCGTAAGCAGAAACATAATTTTTATCAATAATTAGAGCCACTGAGTCACTGTAGCACGTCTAGTAGCGCCGTGGCTAGTTGGCGCGGGGCATGCGCGCTCTTACGACTCCCTATAACTCAACCAGTACTTTCCATCCCATTTTCGTCTCGTGATGTTTTTCAAGATTAAAAATCAATAATTTTTTCTAGCCTAATTAAAAAAATATCAAAAATTCCGTATTGGCAGAAAATCTCAAAAATGTTTTTTAAAATGGAAAATCAAGATGAAATAATTTTTTTATCGTCAACTTATTATTTTTATTGTAAACCTTGTTACAATACATTTTCCAAACCCTCATAGAAAAGTAAAATTGGATATCTGTATCAGGAGTTATGTACAATTGAAAATTAGTAGTCAAGGTGAATCGTCGAAAATTCGGGCCCCTGTATCATGATAGCCCGTTGTACTAGGTGCGCCCTCTTCACAGGATTTGAAGAGGTCCACTAGCCCTACAATCTAGCGGAGTTTGAATGAGATAGGCGACAACAAAATTTTAGGCGGGGACAGTTGGCAAATTTTACCCCATATGTTCAATTGCCTACTGAGGTGAAAATAAAAAAAATGTAAGGTAGGAAACAAATAACATAGGTGGGGAAATTTTTTTTTTTTAATTCATTTTTACGCCTTATTATGATCTATATTATTCTTATAAATGGAATTGATATGGATGAGGGAGAAGTGAGGGACGGGAGGAGTAGTATGTGAGTCAAATTAGGGGATATAGAGGATACTGAAATAAGGGAAGTGATGGATGTGAGGGGATGGAAGTAGAGAGCGGAGAAGTAAGGAAAGTGAGGGAGTAGAAAGTAGGAGAAGTGAGAGATGTGAACAATGTAAGGGGTTAGGATGTAGAGGAAGGAGAAGTCAGAAAAGTGAATGAAAGCGGAGGAATTAAGAAGAGAGAAAGTAGATGAGGGAGAAGTGAAAAAAGTGAAGGGAGAAGTAGGTAAAGTATGGGAGTGGAATTGGGGGAAGTAGAAGATGGAGAGGTGAGGGAAGTGATGGGATTGGAAGTGTGGGACGTGAGAAGTTAGGAAGTAGAAGAATACAGTGTAAGTCTGGGATGTGAGAGGGGGGATGTAGGGAAAGGAGATGTAATGGGTGGAAAGTAAAAGAAGTGAGGGATGTGAAGAATGTTAGGGGTTGTGATGTAGAGGAAGGAGAAGTAAGAGAAGTGAAGGGGGCGAAAAAGTGCGTGGGTGGGGCGCGTGGGGAATAAATGTAAAAGAGTTGAGGAAAAGGAAAGTACATGAGGGGAAAGTAAAGGAAGAGAGGGGTAAAAAGTAGGATTAATGAGGGACTGGGCAGTGTGGGAAGGGAATTAGTGAAAGTGAGGGTATGGGAAGTGAGTGATGTGATGGCAATGGAAGCAGGACAAATGAGTGTTCACTTTATAACGTACAAATATGTGTATGCAAGACGTTGAGATAATATAAAAAGCAGTTCAAATGGAACAATGCCAAGAGAAATTAAAAAAATGCAGTAAAATGTTCAAAATACATTACATTTCTTACATTCCTACATGAAATATATAGGGATCTGGCCAGGCCATATGTGCCAAACCGAAGTGAATTGAAATAAATATCCTTGTAATTATCCTTGTATAGCATGTATCCTTTCAATTTTTTTCAAATGATAGCTAATGCAATTCTAGGGAAATTCAGGGAGTTTCAAGTCACTAGCTCAGTCAGAAGTATACTAAAAAACATTTTAAATCGCAAAAGGTCTGGCTGGACCTCTAAAGTTGATTCTACAAATTTCCATTTTCTCTCAAAAAAAGTGATTGTAATGTTTTTATTATGTATGCAGCTTGAAATGATAATTATTTTAGGCCCTATATAACATATAGTCAGGCAAAAGTGATTCCTAAAAATTGTGTACGCAACACACTCGTCACTTGTACTTATGCTTTTTCTAAAAACAAGCTTTTAGAAGAGATCGGGGCAAACTTGAACAGGAAATATAAAATTTTTAAATTAATTCTTGAATTGTTTACTATTGACTTCCCAGTAGGTGAAAAGTCAAAATATGTCATGAGAACATCTAATAAACCTCCAACATCAAACTCATAATTGTTATGAAAACGTTTAATTGATGTAAAAAGGTCTGTGGGATATTCGACGTTTATAAGACATCAAAAAGTCTAATATTTGTCGTTTTGAGAAAGTTCCGTGGACGGCTTTTGATTTTAGTGCCGACACTGTTGCATGTCTGGAATCTAATAACACATGACACACTTAATAAAAAAGCATTGAAAACGATATTAAGGTGATCTGGTTTTCAGTGAGGCTCTAACTGTTAACATCATAATATCGCTTACCTAGTGAGCACATCGACATAAGTGCTTTTTTAAACTTCCTTAGAATGCCCCATATGTCAACACTGTTAGTGGAATTGCTGTCCTGTGGACGCCTCTTATCATATCATCGTTGATAAGTCATCAAACATCCACAGGAAAGCAATTAGACATACGCAGGAGCTGAGGATGTATTAAGGACATTCCAACTACCATTCATCGCCCATTGTCCACTACGTTGCCATTTTTTTTTGTATGAGGTATAACGAGTAAAAATTCACATATTCGTACAAATATTTCTATGCATGCCTTTTATGCTACCATTTAGCGGTTCACTCTAAAATTCTTATCAGTTGTGGCAAACACAACGAAACGATGACGTTTTGAATATTCACATTATCATAAGCTATCGCAACTTTGAATATTACCTAACATTCGTACATTGGCATTAAAGTTTTCACTTCCATTCAAATCGATGACTTCAGGAAGGCGAATTTCGCTTAGGAAGATCTTCGAGTGGGACTTCTCATTAAAAGACGGATCTTGATCAATTATACTAATCCAGTAAAAATTCCTATTCATGAGAGACACTATTAGGAGTAGAATGAGGCACCCACCTAGGCACCCATGAGCACCATTCGAAATCTTGCAGCCTCCACTTGTTTGATTTTCGCTCGACGGCCTCTGTATCAGATCTTCTGGATGCGAGACTCGATTCACCTGCTGACTTCCAGTCCACGGATCACCTTCCGTGTCCAGCACATTCTGTCGGGCATCTGTTTCCGTATTATCCGGAACTTGCGGAAGAGGAAGACCACTGACTCCAGGCTTATCCTTATCTAGCTCATCATCAATCTCCAAGGATGTATCCGTACCATAGAATACTAGCTTCCATTCGTCTAAGTGATCTGCAAAAACATATACAGTTTAATTAATAGAATCATCACTGCCAAGTAAGCGCTGAGACAAGAGTATTGTTTGGGTCATCCGAAAGACGACCCAAGGACGCCTTCTGCTTTCCCATGAATGTATCACGTTTTAAGGGCGTTCTTTGGACAAGAAACGTCCACGCAACAGGAACAAGACAGAAACTGGTGCCCTAGGGACGTTTTCAAGACGGTCCGAAGAGGAGTATTGCCTCAGTGCCCACAGAGGTGCTTACGAGCATGCCAAAACAAAAGTGCAACATCATTAATGGCGCTTCATTCATTTTGCATATGGAGCATTCCGATAAACATAAGCGCACTTCACAAAAAAATTTCTTTTGATTTTCTTCGTGAATTATAGTAATATAGGACACTATTGTAGGTGCAAAGGTTGGTACACTTTGAAGTGCAGATCATTTTTCAATCAAAAGTTGATGCGTCAAAACAAAATCAGATAAAACTATTAATATAATTTTACAATATAATAATAATATCCCTTCATAATAATTAAGGGATTTGATAGCTAATTTAACAAGCTTTGCGAATGTGGAAAGCGTTTTTAAAAATATATGTCCTCATGTGTACAGTTTTTTTGAGAGTGAACATTTCAATTCTGAATATCTCTAAACATGCATCCTCAGATTTTGATGAAATCCATACTAAAAGAAAGCTAAAAATTTCTATCTGATAACCTTGAATGAACATAACCGTCATGCAAGGGGCTTCTGAGATATTAATTAAAAATTAATCAACTAATTGGAAAAATAGAGGAATCTGAATTCAGAACCTAATCTCCACTTGAACCAACGTCAAAATTTCTAATTTTTTAACAATTTTATTCTAATAAGTTCTGAATTCAGACTCTTCGATTTATGCAATTAAATAATGATTGTAATTAATGTCACAGAATACCTTAAAATATCCATTATTTAAATAAATGGTTACTGCTATCGTAAAGCTTGTTAAGTGTCCTATTGATTCCATTGAATGTAATATGTAATCTTTATTTCATTCAATATAACTTCATTGAAAAATGGTCTAGACAGAAAAGTGTACCAAGTCCACCCCACACAGCTCTGTAATCATATAATATAACGGTTTAGAGTTTTGCACCATTAATAGGATCCTATAGTACAACAATTTAGCCCAGCTTGAAGAAAATCCAAAGACGTTCGTTTTGGGCAGTGCCCGCATGTGGAATGAAATACGCCACGTACTAATTTTTTGGAAATACTACATTATGAAGACTTATGGTCATCTAACTCAGTGAGCATAGGGACATGAGTCATCTTTGAAACACCATCAAGACATATTAAACAGTCACTAGCACCCTAGCAATGTCCCTAGGATCTTCCAAAGGTGACGGATGTTCACGTACTCACTGTGAAACTAATATTTATAATATTGCATATAAATGTCATCAAGATTGTTTTGAGTTTGGAATCCTTAAAAAATGTCAATACAATTATATTTATTCAGTTAATGAAACTTAATTTTTGGATGCCCTTCACTTAATGCAAAACGCCATTGAAAACTTATTTATGTCAATCACCAAACTACTATAAAAACCGCAATATGTATGATTAAAATCAAAATGATGTATCATATTATAAATTTTTTTTTTCTGGTCCTCATTGAAAACGCACCTTGTTATGCTTATGAAACAGGCGATATGTGATCAATTTGAGATAAGCGACAACTGCACATTCGCTTTTCGCGAGCAGGCTGACACACAAGTTTATGCCCGCTTTACCGGGCGTAAACTGAATTTCGAGGATAAAGTGGTTCAAAGTGAATATGGCACCAACCCGAACAACTTGGGTGGTAACATATCTGTAGCCCTTTTTACGTTATTGAAGAAAAGTCAGTATCAGCGTGTATTGCAGAGCTATGTACCCACGTTCCCCACTTGCTTCTTATGCATTAACAGTTGGGTTTTCAAGGGGGGGGGGGGGGTCGGAATAAAAATAGAGTATGAATCAGGGGCGTGATGAAGACAATTTTTAGGAGTGTAACTATCCCCTTCATTACGCACTTGAAACACAACTTACTACTATTAGCATGCTAAGAAAATTCGAAAGGTCTTTGAAAAATTTCAGTAACTCGTAATAGCTGATTGTTTTATTAAACTTACACGTTTCATTACACTAAAGAAACTTGATTTTCAAAGAATTTATGTATGTATTCATTCATTCACCTATTCATGTAAATTCCCACATCAAAAAGTGTTTGGCATTATTCCAACTGTGAAACAAATTTTAGAAGCTTTTGTATAAAATGACTATTGCGAGTTACTGGAGTCTTTTGAAAACTCGCCGGATAAAACCAACAATTGTTAGTGAAATTCTCATTACAAAAATCCACAAGCATAGACGTATACTTATATGTATCTAATACAATTTACAAGAGCGAGCATTCATAGGCAGTAACAATTCTCAATATTATACAAACTAAATAATTGATTACACATATTCATTTCATTACATAAATAATAATAATAAAATAATTTAAAAAAATGAATACAAATATTTAAAACATAATTATACGTACATATAAAAATATATCTCAATCTAAAGAAGTTTTACCTCGAAAATATAACACCACCGTGCCCTTACAGCATGCTCAATAAAATTAGAAAATTCTGTACATTCTCAGACTATTGCCTATTATTCAAGGATATTACAGATACTGAGGAACATTTTTAGAAACTATATAACATTCTAGCGAAGATATTGTGAAATATTCCACAATTCTCTAGACAATTCAGGAAAATTCATCAAATATCCATTAAAAATCAAAACTACTCCCGAGAATCATGGAATATTCCTCAAAATTCCATATTCTTTCAAAGGTATTATAGAATATAATATTTCTTAGTACTGCGAAACGTTCCAAAATATTTAGGAAAGTTCGCAGCATTGCAGAATGTTATAGGAAAACAAAAGGAAAAAAGAACGTTCAATGAAATTACAGAATAATCTAGACTCTCTATTCATCAAGATCTTAGATTTCTCAAAAATATTCGAAAATATTGCAGAATAGTCTGCAAAATTCCAGTACATTTTATCACGTTCCAAAATATTTCAGAATAGTCTATAAAAGTCAACAAAATTCTAGAATAGACCCAAACATTTTAGGAAACCCCAGAACAACCTTATAATTATTAGAGAAGTTTTGATTTAGTCTAAAATTACGAAACATTCACAAACAATTCAGAAGAAGCAGGATACTGATAAGAACTTTCAAGGACATTTTATAATACTCAGTTTGAAATATCAGATATAGAATGGAATTGGAATAACCTTAAAATAAGTCAAACCTAATCCTGTGTTGAGAAATCACTGGAAGTATTCTATAATGTTCGTTCGAGTTCCTATACATTTTCGAATATTATAGAATATTTCTCAAAATCCATTGGAGGTAACCGGGTGATGAATGGTCCGGCGAAACTTTCCGATAGCAAATTTTTATTCTTCTGAATCCATTTGTATGATTTTCAAGTACAATTTGTTGTATAGTCTATTTAGCAATGAAGGTCTGCGATCGCACGTTTGGCTTTTTTTACTTTATTGATACTTATCAACAAATACAGTCCAAACTTCGTGAAAAAATCCGAGCTTGGATTTCCACCTGATCGTACATACATATAAACTTCATAGAACTTTCATTGTTTGTGGTGCTAAACTGTGAAAAAAATTACCTTTATCAATTAGAAATGCGCACTCACAGTTCCATTTCAAACCAGTTGTTTCTGGTTACCTATGCAATACTAGTAATCCGAATTTTTAAATCACACACTTTGAAGCGCTTCACTTTTTTTCATACCTATTAGATATTCCATACATCAAATTTCAATTGCAGTTTCTTTTCATTTTTATAGCGAATTTCGGTAAGAAGAAAAGCATTTACATAGTATATTGCGCTTAAATTCCGTTTTGAAAATCAGCCACTGAATTCCTAACAATGCTCATTGGTTCGAAATGAATTCCTATACAAAACTTCTGCCCGGGTGGAGAAAAAAGCTGGTATACATTGAATAAGTATGGGATTTATAACGATATGGATATTTAGTATTGTATACCGCGACAATGTGAATATTCGTCTGCTATATTTAAAACACATGTTGATATGTTAGGTCATGTTTTGAGGTGATCCGTATTCCAAAAATGTGAATGTCATTAAAATTATATGAAAAATTAATAAATATGCATCACATTGAAACCTCTATCTTGTCCCACTCTGAATAGAGTTACATGTCGATTTCTGTCAAATTGTGTTTGCCAAACAGTTTTTGATTATGCAATTAAAACCGTTTTTAATTTTATCTGATTGCAAAAAATAGGGGAGGCCGGGGCGAGATGAGCATAGTTCTAATTTTTTGTGAAATATTTGAAATCTATAGGAGTTTTTAAAAATGTGAGTGGTTCAATACATTCTATGAACCTTCATGTAACAATTTCATGAAAGACGAAGTGTTCCAAAAATATTAATTGCGATGAAAATATAAAAATTATAATTTGTGTGCATGTTTCATCTCGCCCCATGGTCTGGGGCGAGACAAGACACGTATTGGTTCAGCCCCACCGTGGTCTGCAAGTACATACATTTTTATGTTACAAGTAACGTTAATTATTAAAACTAATTACATAATTCGGCAAATCATATAAAAAGCAAAATATGTAGCTACTAACCAAATCCATTTAATATCATGCAAATGACGTAAATTGTACAACTATACTCATAGAAGCAATCAATTTTGTATGATATCTTCTCGCAGTAACTATGTACACTGCGTAAAAGTTTTCAACTGTTATTTAAAGATTTGTCATCTCTAGAAAAAAAAATGTTCAGAAGAATCTGCGTTCATTTTATTTGCAAAATGAATGTCGAACAGTATTTTTGAAGGGACAATTTTTTGCGAGGAAATAGCGGGAACAAAAATACTACATTTCTTCCTGAAAAGCAAGAGTGATGTCAATTTTCCAGATGTTCTTTGTATGGATTCAAGTCTTAATTTTTCTACAGATTATTGAACTTATGAATGTTCTAAAAACGTTTTGATGTTCTAAAGATGTATTACGGACACTGAACGTTCATAGGACCTAAACAACGAAAACCGACAAATTAAAAAAAAAAAAGATACCATGAAATTATTTTTATATTCGAAAATCAATCACGAAATCAGAATTCATAATTATACCCGTATGAATATATTTACATTAACAAATTATCCAGCGTCTTCTTTTTTTGTAGGCAAATATTATTTCGTAATTAAATGATTCTGATTTATTATTAAAATATTGGTTTTGGTTACAAAAGATTATTCACAAATAAAAGCTTCATAGAAAATGTATAAAGTTCATAAACAATTTTTTATCTTTTCTGTGGACCTAACAAAAAGGTTAATATTGGAGTGAGAGCATTAGTAGATAGGCCGAGGAGTTTCTGGATACACGCTTGTTAGTGCATTTACGTGTGAAATTTAACTCTAAATATGTGTACGTGTGTGATCAGTGATCTTCTAGATCAATGTCAAGATGTGTGTAATATATACTGACGATTGATGTTGATGAAGTAATATTGGTTTTGTACATTGAGGTATGAAAAAAAATATTAATTTCTTGCATGCACCACGCGATTTTATTGAATTAGATGAGACGTACTTCTAATTATCAGAAAAGATAAACAATGCATTTTTTGATAAAATTAAAAAGTGTCGACAAACATCAAAAGAAAACCACTGATGAATTTAGTAATAAGCTATTAAAAATAATAAATAAATAATGTCAGACGATGAGTCGTGCACAGCTATGCGATATTGAAAAATGATCAAATCAAACACTGCCCAATGTAAGGCTTACGTTTTGAGCTTAATAGAGAGAACCGCTAAGGAGTTTGTTATTGAAATCAAAGGGAAGATTTCCCAACGTACATATGAGCGAAGTAGGTTGGTGACGCGGTGTGTAGCGTGAACTCTGACCTGAACCTGAGTTTTTACGCAAATAAAACATAGCTTCTTAGTGAGGCAGTTTTTCATTTGTTCGAAAACTCCGCATTTGAGCAGAGAAAATACAACGATTAATCCCGTGCTACTGTATCCTATATCCTGTTACTATTCGTAGGCCCTTTCTTCCCAAGTCTGTATTCTATGGTAGAGTTATTAGGTGGCTCTCTAGCGTGTCTAGCGAATTCTTATCGTAAGGTGTTTCGTAAGTCTTGTTAAATACAATGGTTTTTTTTGTAGGTAGAAGTTTTCTCTAAATTTTACATTATCTGATTTTACTCCACATCCAGAACCCCGAATATGAATGTTGCCATCTACTTCTATCGAAGTTGTAGAGTGTTAACAGAGGAAATCTAAAGTTAGCTTTCAATTGGGCAATAGTATATAGCCTTTCGTAGTTGGTATATAACTGTCACTATGTAATTTGAAAGATGAAAAGCTACATTCTGCCGAGTATTGATGTTTTTCAATAATACTAGCGTCGCAGTTTTTAGTATCAATTAGCCTATAGTTGAGTTGACTTTGGTTACAAGTGTTATATTCGAGTACGGGTATGAAGATAACATATTTCAGTCAAAGCTTCACTGATCAAGGCTACGTTGATTTCGTTGAAGTCGAGGACGTGTCGTTTGTTTTTCGGGTTGGTATCAAAATGATAAAGAATTTTATGCGTGGTCTCAAAATCTTGGATCGTGACAACAAATGTCGTTTCGATATGGTCCTGTAATTCGTCAATCGGGATTCCACATACAATCAATTTATAAGCTGTAAACAAATTTCTGGTGTTATTATTCAGACTACCGTCTCAGCTTCGGCTTGCAACCTTCCTTCTAAAGTTTTTTACTCTTTCTCGGAAGTGTTCAGCAATAACTTCAGGACTTTAGTGTGATTTTGCATTACCATAGCTAAATTCTTCTTATCTGAGTAAAGTTGGTCAAATTCTGCATTCTTCTCGTAGTCAAGTTATTTGTTTATTTTTTCGCGACTAATTTCTTTAAATTCTAAATAATTCTGGGCGTCTTCTTGGTTCTCGATTTCCTGGATATTCCTCACGGAGCTTTGTGGGGGTCAATTTTGAAACTGTCCTGACTGAAAATTCTGCGTCTTAACATAGCATTGTGCTGCTAAATGTCCAGGAATTCGCCGTTATGGCCGTTTAATTGCCTTTTTTGTTAAAGCGACAATTATGAATTCGGTATAACTGTTCAGGAGACTTGGTTTCTAGCAGCCTGTGCTTGGTAAGAGTTCACCGGACGTACGCCGATGCGCATCTGGGCCCAAGGGTGCATCCGCATAGGCGGATTTCTATCTCGTTAACGATCTTTTTCTCCATGCTATTTATGTGTTCTGATTGCACTGCATATTTTACTTCGTTTACAGTCGGTCTAAAACGCTCGTTAAAACCTTGTATTGTTCCTGTAGGACCCTGCCTGCATGATTCTCATTAGGATCTAAGAGCAGAAACTAATCCTGTCAGATATACATTTTTTCTCAGGGCATCATAAAGACGGGTAAAACTGGTAATTTCTAAGTAACTGATTGTTCTTTCTGCATTTTGTGTGATCCTTTCTGTTGAAACGAAATCTGGCAGGCTGTCGGGTTGAGAGCACCTGTCTCGTGCCTTTTTCACTGATCGTATAAAGTCTTCTGCCACCATGTCATCCTGCCTGGCTAGATTCTTTATGGTTCCTACTATTTCATTAGTGGGAATAGTACCAGGAGGGGGCTGTTTGCGAGACACGGCGGGTCAAGCTCTTTGTATTCTCACAGTTTCACGTGCTTCGTCCACGTTATTTTCACTAGCATTGGTAGGGATGCCACTAAGCAGTCTTATTGATAACTCCATTATTGATACATCCATTTGTGTCTGTCTCTACTTTCGCCGGGATGTCCAATCTTTGTGTTATCCGGAAAATTTCATCAATCCGGCTGCTATATTCGACAGTAACTTTTGATTCTACATACTCCAAAGCTGTAATCCTAGACAGTATTAGGTCGAGTTTATCGTCTACAGCGAGCAAGCTCATGTTGCCAGATCTGTGATTATGGGTTTTGGGAATAGTGTTGTCTGAAGTATCGGTCTCAGACTGTGTATCGTAATTTGTGGATGAGTTTTCCCTATAGGCGTGAAACACCAGCGTGTATAATTCTTCCTGATGTTATATTTTTTAGAATCCTTACTTATACAATACGCCTACATGGAGCACATACATGGTTAATTCAGATTCGGGTTACGGGTACTTTGCGTACTTTAAAGTCTTAGTTTGACGACAGAAAAGAATACTCGTACTCTATCTGATTCGATAAATACTAGCCTTTTTTCGGCGACGCCTCCAAACAAGCGGTGGTGGATGTCTGCGTTGTCCTATCCTGCTCCGATATGATATGTTCGGTGACGTATCCCCGACTTGGCTGCGTGATTGCTGCTATGCTGCTTTTCTTTCCTTGTCAAATTCAGATTGTGAGTCTTACTGTGGTGTTTCGCAGGCTCTAGGATTTTCCCGCGGTTTGTTGCGTACCCAAAATTCTTTTTGCGCAACTTTCTGGTAATCAGGTTTACGTAAAATAAAGCATACCTAATTTAGCTCTTGATTTTACCCAATACCATACAGGTTCCTAGTTTGACGGACTTTCCGTAGTGAAATCCAGAGTCCTTCCTCAGAGAAACGTAGTTTTCCACATTGTATTCGAGGTTAGAATCAAAGATAGGGCCTTTTCATTCCTTTCATTGTCGTAGATAATCCTACAAGGGATCGTTTGCCACTGTCCTGGCAGGATCGCCAATTTTTAACAGGGTGAGGGTAATGATTTCACTTTGTTACTTTTTTTCTACCTTGAAGGTACCTTGAACCAATTTTGTCTGAGAGTTTTAAAGACGATGCAATTTTGGCTAAGAGTGCTCGAAAGACTGCCGAACGTTCCTTATGCTACGCGTCGCTTAGACCGGTCCTACAATATATTATGGAGGGGGTTCAAGGGATAGCGGCATACTAAACCTGACTTTATATTATTCTACACTAGATTTCCCAAATTCTTATAAGTTCCTTACAGTTTACCATTGAGTATTTAGTGATGCGTCACTTATGTTTTAAACTAGAGTCCGGGAGGTTCAGGAATTTCTTCCTCAGCCTTCTGTCAGCAATAATTAATATTCAGAACGTGAAATAATTTACTTGAGAAGTAAGGGACTTTCGAGTAATTTCAAGGAACAAAATTAGAACGAAAAAATAGAATGAATAGGGTTTGAAAATAATATTCTTCTTCATATAAAATATAAAATATACTTCTTCATTTTAGGACAATACAATACCTCCGTTAGAAAAAATCAAGTCACATCATCGTGTGTCTTAGCAGAATGCTCCCAACTACTCGAAAAATGCCTTTTTGGGATATCTCTACGTACGCGACGCCAAGTTTAGAGACGTGTATTCAATACAGAGTGAATTCTCTTTGAACTTATAATTGATAGTTAGAAAGTTTGACTCGAAAACTATCAACTTCATAACAAATATTTCAATTTATTTGATGTATTAGCAGAGAAAATTTAATTATACACATGTCTTCCTAAATGTGTTCGATGGTAACGGTAGACGAATCTCCCATACCTTTCATCAACTTTTGATTATTTTTTGAGTCTTATCATCTCACAATATCTCGAACAGAAGTGATACTACTCATTCGTAACTAATTGATAACCAAAAATGTAGCGTATTTTTATTAGTATCGGATACCGTACCTGATAAGAACTTTCATATTTCATAATAAAAATCAATGAAAAGATGACAATTCCGTGTAGATAGTTAACAATACATTAAATATATGTCTCCAGAATAATTATTATTACAGCACAAGCTTCGATGGATGGCGCGGATTCAACTAAAAAGGAGGGCATCAGCAGGCAAAAGAAAGTTGGAAGGAAAGGAGTATTGCGTACTAGAAGTAAAACAGTTCGAAATTAGCAGAAAGAGCAGAGTTATAATGAAGATTTGAAGATTGAAAACAAAAGCCTACTAAGAAAAGTTTGGCCATTAAAAAAGAAATTATCTAGAAGTAAAGACAAACTACCATTATCATCAAAGTCTATAGTACGTAATTTTTTGAAAGGAAAAGACAATTGATAGAAGGTTATCAGACAATCTTACTTCTAATGAGGTCTGACAGAGAAAATTTCAGGCAAGTTTTAATGTTATATAATCTTCTTAAGTGAAGGAATCGTTTTATAATAACTTTTCGGGAAAAGTTTAAAAAAAGTACAGGGTGTTGTAGAAATTTAAATCAATGTTTAGTTTAAAGCAATTACGCAAGTATGGAATAAAAAAAGCCCTAAGAAGACAAACTATAAGATTGCTAATTTAAGATTTACAAAAGCTGTAATTTCATCAGTGGAGAATTTTTTTATTAGAGACGACGAGAGTGTACCTTGGCCGGGAAAAAGGGATTGCATTACAAAAAAGAATGTTGAAATAAAGCGATATATGATCGATACGTTGAAAGAATTGTATCTGAAATATTCAAGGTGTAGTAATTTCTTCATTAGCTATTCGAAATTTTGTAAATTACGGCCATTATGGGTTGTAATACCAAGAATTACAGAAAAAGATACCTGCTTGTGTATGTCACACGAAAATATGAAATTATTAGGTCAAACGATACATTTTTCGAGTTTGATCAGAGAGAAGAACATAAGGCAGATACTGTCATCTCTTTGCTGTAACAGTGAAAATGAAAATTGTTTACTGAGAACGTGTGCATTATGTAAGAGAAGAAAGTCAATTATCTCCCACACGAGAATGATACTGTAGGTAATAAAAAACAATGCAGAACTGAAAAAGAAGAACGACTGAGCTGTTAAACTCAGAAGATGATAACTGCACAACTTGCGATTAAAAGATTTCGCCAATACTCAGCTTATGAAGCCAAGAAAACGATCGAAGAACCTTTGCCGAAATTCACGGCCCATGTCGAAAAAATTGCACATCAATACAAAGTAGCCAGTAATCTGAAAGCAACACCAACCGAAAAGGATTGCTCAATGCTCATCGATTTTTCTAAAAACTACTTAGGAAATTGCGGTATAGAACCCCAAGCAGTTCATTTCGGAGCTTCAAGGGAACAAATCTCTTTACATACTGACGTTCTTTATATGAAGGAAAATCACCACGCTTTATCGACTATGTTGCTTCTCTTAGGCATGATCCTTCGGCTATTATAGCACATATTACACATATTCTTACAAAATATCTGCAAGAATATCCAGCTATAACGCACCTTCACTTTTTCAGTAAAGGTCCCACCACGCAATACAGAAAAAAATGTATGTTTATCCTTCTAACAAAATACCTTCCCAGTATTTTTGAACAACCCTGGCGGACCGAACGAACGGAACGGATACGCTACAGCGTATCCTTATAGTATCCACATCGTATCCTCTCCGTATCATGCAAGAAAAACTCAATAAAAAAGAAAGATGAACATTTCACTTGTTGAAATTCGGATTCTACGTGAAATTTTGCGTTAAAGGGTCACGGAGTAATCGCAGTCGTTTTTCTTGCAACATTAAAAACTTTAAAAAAATATAATACTTATCGATAACGTGGGCTGAAGGCGACTTCAAACGAATCGTCGTTCAGTAGCAGTTAACTGCAGCCTATTAAGTGCATACGCGCCATAAAGCCTCCGCCAATAGGGATGACGCAGGCATCGTAGCGGTTAAGCAAGTCATCCTAGAGTTGACTGGTCCACTCAATGTAGGCGTTTCGCCGGTTTGTCACCGTGTTCCCATTAAAATTATTTTCAGCACCCGGAACTCTAGGGTGATCGGCACTGCTGGCCGGCCCATTATCGGGTGCTCTGCGCGTTCGATAATTTTGAACCGCATCTACAACTTTTTTGTAGTTCGGTGGTGTCATTTTTGTTCCCACGAGCAGCTAGGGAAAGGGTTTGTCCGTCCTTTTGAAGCCCCACGTGCGAAGATTGGTCCGCATACTTTGAGAGGTCGCCCGGTATCCCAGAGTCGCCGTTCAAGACACCTCACCCTGGTGCCATTCAGATTTCGGCACGATTGTTACGCCTCCGTTTGGGGGTTATTTCTTCGGACCATCCCTGGACAATTGTCCGCGACTGCTAATTAATTATTGTAACCATATTCAGCAGAAACCCTTGGTGCAGGGACCCTCTATCCGCAACCCGAGCACGCGTTCGGTGGCTTTTTCATAGGCCCTTCAGTTCGATTTAAGCCCATACACACACACACACACACAAATATATATATATATATATATATATATATATATAGTTAAAAGTTTGTCATAAGGACAACCGCAGGATTTCGCCGGGAGCGGGTTACAGTCTGCGCGAATTCAATACGATGATCCGGCGGAAGTCTCGTGCACCCCGAAGACACGGAGCGACCCAAGGACGACCGCCTTCTGCCTTCTCCCTGCAAGTGTCTCAGCATTTTGTTGACACGCAGGGATGCTTTTCAGGCTATTAACAAGTGAAACCTTGGCACCTCCAAGAGCGCCAATGATCAGGACGATTAGCTTATCAGAATATTCCGGGTATAACCGTCGCAACTCCCTCATAAGGTCTTTATACCTTTCTTTCTTTTCTTTCTCCTTCGCTGCGACGTTTTTGTCCGCTGGTGCCGAAAATTCGATAACGAACATGGTTCGTTTCTCGAAGTCAAGAAGAACCATGTCAGGCCTCGAGTGCGCAACAGAAACAATTTTCGAGAATATGAAGTTCCAATATATGCAGCACTTCTCATTTTCGACAATTAACTCTATTTCTCTAGGGGCGTTCAGCGGAGAGGTATTTGGGCTAATGCAGTAAGAGTGACAGAGATGGTAATAAAGCACTCTCAGTGCCGTATTCTGCCTCTGGATGTAGGTTGTTCCCGCACGAGCTGGACAACTAGATAGTATGTGTCCTAGATGCTCGGGGTGTTCATGACACGCTCTGCAGCTATCGTCGGGAATATCTTGGCTCAAAATGTGACAACGGTATGCTACAGTGGAAATGACACCATCTTGACATGCCAAAATGAAGCCCTCTGTGCCCGACTTCAATCCGGGTCATCTAAGAAAAGCAAACGTCAGCTCATACGACATCATACGACGTCGTGCATCTTCTTGTCGAGGAGCTCTTCGCAGAAGTTTTTCTCCTGTGCTTTCTTAATCCGGGTCTTCAGGAGTGAGTATTCAAGATGGATAAGATTTGATGCATTTCGCTCACCCCTGATATTCAAGTCAAGGCCGAGTGTTTCAGCAGCCTCTTCTGCTGCTTTGTAAAGAAACGCCCCTTTGCCTACTTCTTCGTATTTTCTGACCATTTTAAGAAGAGGATCTTGTCCATTTGCGACAATATGGGCTGTACCCAGAATAATCCTGTTGTGAAGACATTCAAGATTCAGTATTCCACGACCACCTTGACGGCGTGAGATGTAAAGTCGTGGAACAGAAGACTTAAGGTGCATGCTTTTGTTCATGTGCATAACCTTTCGGGACCCGATATCGAGGGATCTGAGCTCGTCCTTCGTCCATGGAACTACTCCAAATGAATAGAGTACTACTGGGACGGCAAGCATGTTCGTTGCAGATACTTTGTTCCTCACCAACAGTTCGGGAGACCATATCTGTCGGAGGAGACGTTTATATCTGCATCGGAGAGTATCCTTTATAGATGTTACGTCCTGAATGCGGCTTTGTGGCACGCCCAGGTATGTATAGGTCTCTCCAGCGCAAAGGTGTCGTATAGCGCTTCTGTCAACGAGTTCAGGATCTTCGGGGATGCCGTTAAGTTTTCCTTTCTTCAAATTAACCTTGGCGCATTTCTCTAAGCTGAACTCCATTCCAATCTCTTGAGTGTACTCTGTGACCATTTTTAGAGCTAGATGTAGTTTCTCTTGATTTCTAGCATAGAGCTTAAGATCATCCATGTAAAATACATGAGTTACCTTATGCTTTCGATTTCCAGCTTTGCCGCAGAGGTACCCTTCGGAATGGCGAAGTGCGAGAGATAGTGGCAATCATGTGGGGCAAAAGAGGAGAGGGCTCATGGTGTCGCCCTGAAACACACCTCTCTGAAAGGTGATACTGTTAGTGATAACACGATATTTTCTAGATAAGATGGTAAATCTGGTTTTCCAAAGCGGCATTAATCTCTCTATGCATCTCACGATGTGTGGATGAACCGTTAAGCTTTCCAACAGACAGATGATAAGTCTATAGGAGGTTGAATCAAAAGCTTTTCGGTAATCTATCCAGGCCATCGATAGAGATCGTTGATAGGATGCTGCATCTTTACAGACACATCTATCGATGAGCAGGTTCTCCCGACATCCTGCTACGCCTTTCTTCGAGCCACGTTGTTCATACACCTCTCGCCACACAGGTTCAATTGTCCGAAGAATCCTATCATTTAGGATGGCTGTGAAGATCTTATACAGCGTGTTCAGACAAGTTATTGTCTTAGGCAGGAGCACTGTGCGCCCTTCCACCAACCACTCCGGAATAGGCTCTTCCGACTTTAGATATGAGGTGAAAATTCAGGCCAGATGCTGGTGGGTCGAAGGAAACTTCTTCCACCAGAAGGTCTTGATACCATCTGGTCCCGGAGCGGGAAAGTTCTTCATGCCTCTTAATACGTTTTTCACCTCGTCGGTAGTGATAGGTGGGCATTCTTCCTCAGGTGTTATGAGGGCATTACACAGCTCCTTGAAGCTATTTATGTTCTTTGAGTCTTCTTGAAGTGAATGCTGGACCTCGTAGACTTCTCTCCAAAATGCTTCGACCTCCTCTGGTTTGGGCGGATGGTCGACAGTAATTGGAGGGTCCAGGAAAAGTTTAGATGGATCAGATGAAAATTGTTGATTTTCTCTGACCCACCTCTCTCTCCGCTCTAGACTTCTCCTAGCGTTATATAGTATTTCTATTCTGTCAACAATATGCTGTCTGATGGTCATTAGCTTTGATTTGTTGATTGTGTGATGACCGATCCGCAGTTCGCGCGCGAACGGTCGAACCTTGGCAGTAAAATTCCTGCCAGATGTTATGCAGTCAATCACACACTGAATGCGGGACGCGTACTGTCTAGCCCAGCCTATCTATGTGCTGAGTTGATGCATTCTTCTTTTGGTCTTATGATCAACCGTTGGTTTTGTTTTACGGCTTGCATCTGCCAAAGTTCTCGCTGCATTGTACACACCACAACTGATAGTCCAGAGGTCGGATTCTTCGGAAAAATCTCCACGATGTTCATCATCCAATTCACTCAGATCTTTGGGCTTGGGAGAAACCTGAATGTTGATGTTTCTCCGGGTCCTGAAGCATCGTTCTTCCTCTATTGAATGCCTGTTCGCGATTGGTCGCAGTGTCGCCTCACTTTCTCTGTTGCCGGCTTGTTCTGGATGCGGTTGAGTAGGCACTCCGCTTACATAACCTCTTTTACATAACCTCATAACCTCGTTCAGGGACCATACTGGCATCGTAGCACTCCAGCAGGCCGTCATTGAGTTGATCGGTCCATTCGAAAGTAACAAGATTCCGCCGGTCAATCGCATTGACTCCGTCTTGATTGGCTCCCCCAACTGTAGGGTAGTCGGCATTGTTGTCCGACCCATTGTCGGGAGCCCTGCGCGTTCGATTGTTCTGAACCGCACTTACTACAACTATGTTTGGTGTTGTCATTGTTGTTCCCACGAGCAGCTAGGGAAAGGGTTCGTCCATCCTTGTAGAGCCCCACAAGCAAGGATAAGGATGTATACTCTGAGAGTCGCCGATTTCCCAGAATCACCGTTAGAGACACCTCACCCAGGTGAAATTCAGCTTTCGGCACGGTTCTCACGCCTTCGCCTGGGGGCTATTCCTTCGGGACCATCCCTGGACAATTGTCCGCGACTGGTTATTAATTATTGTAACCATATTCAGCAGAAACCCTTGGTACAGGGACCCTCTATCCGCAACCCGAGAACGCGTTCGGTGGCTTTTTCATAAGCCCTTCGGTTCCATTCCAAAGGAATCGAAACCGAATATATATATATATATATATATATATAT
>CAKNXH010064191.1:77824-148879 GCA_932178445.1 Andricus quercusramuli
CAGGATTTCGCCGGGAGCGGGCGCTAATCTGAAAAATTGCACCCCCTCCCAGCGAAATCGCGGTAAAATTTCAGCTGTAACTACGTCTCACGACCGTGAGATAAGTTGTTACAGTCTGCGATGAATTCAATAGGATGATCCGGCAAAAGTCTCGTGCACCCTGATGACGCGGAGCGACACAAGGACGACCGCCTTCTCCATTTTCCCCGCCAGTGTCTCAGCATTTTGTTGCCACACAGGGATGCTTTTCAGGCTATTAACTAGTGAAACTTCGGCACCTCCGAAAGAGCCGATGAAAAAGATTATGGCCGAGAAAAGTCTTTAAGTACTCCGTTTTCGAGTTTTAGTACAAGGCCTTCTGGTCCGCAGCGAGTCCCTTTTGTTAGCGCTAGCTAACAATGTTAGCAGATGTTATCGTAAATATTTACTTCCTGACTAGTCTGGCGAATTTAGACTTGTGGAACAGCTGTTTCAGACAGTTAGGCATGATCCAACCCACTCATGGTCTAGTCGAAAAACGTTCCATTTTTGGTCAACTCGTGCATACCAGCTCCACGGCCATCATACCATCTCCACTTTATCTCAAAACTACATTTTTGTAGTTGGCCGGAAACATAACGCAGACAATTTCCAACCGATTGACTTGAAATTTGGAATATATCTTCGAAAATACATTGTCTTGAAGTGGATGTTGGTCCTCGTAGACTTCTCTCCAAAATGCTTAGACCTCCTCTGGTTTGGGCGAGTGGTCGACAGTAACTGGAGGGTCTTGGGAGAGTCGAGATGGGTCAGACAAAAAGTGTTGATTTTCTCCGACCCACCTCTTCCTTCGCTGCCTGATGGTCAGTAGCTTTGACTTGTTGATTGTGTGATGACGGATCCGCAGTTCGCGCGTTCATCTGTCTGTTGGAAAGCTTAAAGGTTCATCCACACATCGTAAGGTGCACAGAGTGATTAATGCCGCTTTTGAAAACCAGATTCACTATCTCACCATGAAAACATCGTGTGGTCACTAACAGTGTCACCTATCAGAAAGGTGGGTTTCAGGGCGACAACATGAGCCCTCTTCTCTTTTGCCTCATTATTGCCACTGTCTCTCGCACTTCGCCATTCCGAAGGGTACCTCTGTGGCAAACCTGGAGACCGAAAGCATAAGGTCACTCATGTATCGTACATAGATGATCTCAAGATCTATGCTCGAAATGGAAAGAAACTACATCTAGCTCTGGAGATTGTCGAAGAGTACACTCAAGAGATTTGAATCGAGTTCGTGTTAGAGGAATTCGCCAAGTTTAATTTGAAGAAAGAAAAATTTAATGGCATCCCCGAAGACCCTGATCTCGTCGACAGAAGCTCTATACGACACCTTAGCGCTGGAGAGACCTATACATACCTGAGCGTGCCACAGAGCCGCACTCAGGACGTGACATCTATAAGGGATACTCTCCGAAGCAGATAGAAACGTCTCATCCGGCAGATTTGGCCTTCCGAACTGTCGGCTAAGAACGAAGTATCTGTAACAAACATGCTTGCCGTCCCGGTAGTACTCTATTCATTTGAAGTGGTTCCATGGACGAAGGACGAGCTCAGATCCCTTGATGTCGGGACGCGAAAGGTTTTGCACATGAACAAAAGCATGCAGCTTAAGTCTTCTGTTCCGCGACTTTACATCTCACGCCGCCTAGGCGGTCGCGGAATACTGAATCTTGAATGTCTTCACAGCAGGGTTATTCTGAGTACAGCACATATAGTTGCAAATGGAGAAGAATCTCTTCTTAAAATGGTCAGTAAACATGAAGAAGCGGGCAAAGGAGCGTTTCTGTACAAAGCAGTGGAGGAGGCTGCTGAAACACTCGGCCTTGACTTACATACCAGGTAATCGTCTTAATCATCGGCGGTCTTGGAGGTGCCAAAGTTTCACTGGTTAAGAGCCTGAAAAGCATCCCTGTGTGTCGACAAAATGCTGAGACACTTGCGGGGAAAATGCAACTTGGCGGTCGTCCTTGGGTCGCTCCGTTTCCTGAGGGTGCACGAGACTTTTGCCGGAACATCGCATTGAATTCGTCGCAAAGTGTGACCACCTATCTCACGGTCGTGAGACGTGGTTGCAGCTAAAATTTTACCGCGATTTCGCTGGGAAGGGGTGCAATTTTTCAGATTAGCACCCGCTCCCGGCGAAATCCTGCGGTTGTCCTTATGACAACCTTTTAACTACATATATGTATGTGTGTGTGTGTGTGTGTGTGTGTGTGTGTGTGTGTGTGTGTGTGACGCAGAAAAACCTTCTGCTGCACTATTTGCTAAAAATCACACTTCCTTTTACTATTTGTACTTTGAAATGAAGGGCCATAAGCAAACTGTTGTAATATTCACTACTTTGAGTGGTAATTTGTAGCTGTTAGGAGAGTTACAGAATCCATTGAAGCAAAACCTACAAATATTTTATTTGCATCTGCAGAAGATTGCAGTATTTACGAAGGACTGCAGTAATTTGAGAAGGATCGGCGCGCACTCATTTCGTAAGTGATTTAGTGAAAATTGGTACAGACGGATCAACAAAGGATAGAAATAATCCTAACACGCGCCGAAGGTCACGCCTTCACATAGGTACACTCACGCACTATTGAAATATCAGTCACACTCACGGAACTGTATTATCAATTTTAATTGGAGACATTAGAAATTATATAAATACATATTCTTACTGCAAATTCTGTTATATTGTAAGCTGAAACAGAAAAAATCGGATTATAGATGAATCTGGCACAAATACCTGGTGACGGATGAAAATCTTGAATTGTAAAATACACCAAAATTATATTTTTCTATACATTAAAAATGCCTATTGAATTTTAGGATGTAGTTTTACCTATCATTTACCTAAAGAAGATGTGAGCTAGTTTTAATTGAGGTGGATTTTGAGGCAATTATGCGTTTTTATAAGTTTTGCTTATAGATTTGCTTCATGATTTTATTGAACTTGTAATTTATGACAATAAGACTTGATATAAAATAACAGCTAAAAATAGATTTCAAAGTACTATATTTATCTTTAAACGGTGACCCGGTATAAATTTTTGTAATCTATTCCTTATGGAGAATATTCTCCTTATATTAAAGAAAAAATATCGTGCATATTATTTCCGGGCGAAAAATGTTTGGGGCCATTTCAGACCATTAATTGTAATGAAATTACAAATTTTCGTATTCTGATACCGAAAATATCTTCAATTTTTTTAAAATAAAATTGTTGACCTATTTCTCAATAAATAACAAATTCTAATATAATAATTTTGTGAGAGGTACGCACGTGCGAGGCTCATGCGTCGCACAATGCGAGAGGAACGTAAGTGCGAGGCATATGCCTCGCATTTTGTGATAGGCATCTATTTATACATATAATGTTATCATAAGCCCATTTTTTGATAATAATAATGTAAATTATTATTATTGTAGAAATAATTAGTGTCAATAATTTACTACAGAAAAAAAATGAAAAACATCTGAAATGTAAATTTAAATGTTATAAGTATTTTTAATTTACTGATGTTGATACACTGATTTTAAAAACTAATGTTTACAAATCAAATGTTTTGAAACAATGTGTTGAAATTACTTTTACAACTTTTCAAATGTTTTAAAGTTATTTTGACCATTATTATATTAAAAGAAGCTTGTAATGTTCGCGCGTGGTCATATGGTTGGCATAAACTTCAACTTGGCGTAAATTTTTATTTCTATTTTTTTCTAATATTTGACACAATTTGAAAAAAAACGAGTGTTTTTTCCAATTACCTTGAGCTATAACTGAACTACAATGTAGTACAGTGCCATTGTACAATGTAATTTTACGAAACGCATAAAGCTCGCTTCTCACCGTCACGCGTGCGACCTTCACGACGTGCGAGCGATATGACGACGCATCTGCGAGGCGCGGTGAAGGCATGCGTGCAGGATTAATCCGCACGCGTACGACTAACGCTCGCACTGTGCGCGTTTTTTGTTACCTGGGTAGTTTTGATTAATTAGATAAAATGACAAATTATAAATCTCACTTGCTAGAATGAAACTTATGTGCATAACTATGAGTTAAGAATTACAGTATAGTATAGTATAGTATAGCATGGTATAGTATAGAGACCTTAATGTTTATGGTGTAAAATGTCTTATCTTACTAGCTAGAGTTCATGCTAGACACCGCGTCGCGAAACTACGTCACTCATACGTTAGAAACTCATCTCTTTGATTTTAATAACAAACACCACAGCTTATCCCTCTATTGGACAAAAAAGGTAAGCCTTATTTCAGGCAGTCTTTGATTTCATCGTCATCAAATATCTCATAGGTATGAATCACTCATCGTTTGACCCTAATTCTTTGATATTTTAAATTGTCAACTACTAAATTCCTTAGTAGTTTTTTTTTTATATTGTTCGACAGTCGTTAATTTTATCGATACAGACTTTGTTTAAACCTTTCATACCTATGAGTCACTCGTCTGCAAATATAGCAGACTTTGCATTATTTTGAATATTCTGATTGGTAGAATTACTTTTTATGGGGTAAGAATATGTGCAGGATTAGATAGGGCTATGTGGTTTCCGCTCATTTCGTTCTGAAGTGTTCCAAGCATGATATTCTTGAATGACTGATAATTAGAAGCACCTCTTATCTAATTCTATAAAGTCAAGAGGTGTATATAATGAAAACAATTATCGGAACGCCTACGTAATGAAAGTCAAATTATTCTTATCATATTATACCAAATAATTCATAACATCAGGTACGTCTTTAGATACTTTATACAAAGAATTTTTTTTCTCATACCTCAGTGTATAAAACGGGTATTATGTTATCAATATCAATTATTAGTTTATATTACACCCATCCTTACATTGATCTAGAAGATTCCAGATCATACATGCACCAACTATTGAATATTTAAATTTATACCTCACATGTACATGCACTAACACGCACATTTCTCATGTGAAAGAATCAGATTTTCGATTTTTTTAAATAATATGTTCAAGTCCGTGAATTACGGTAATAATGATTACGCCATTCGATTCTACGGTAAAAATTAAATCCCATTTATTGTGTATTACGAATGGATGCTAGAGTGAGAATCGTACTATGCAATAGTTTACTTTAACCTCAATAAAAATTGTGTAGACACCAAAATTATCCAACACATTAACTGTACGTAATTTTTCCGCAGAATTAAATGGCGTATTCCGTTTTCCTGTAACTTACAGATCTAAGCAAGCAGATTTTTTTAATTTTTCTCTACATCAAAGTGATACAGTGGATTATTCTTTCAAATAAATCTTCTACAACAATAAAGTAAAATGATGAATAAAATTGTTGGAATAGATATTTTTCCCGCAGACTGTGGGCTATTTTAAACAAAAAACACCAGACATGTCTCATTGTCTCAACCTCAATGCCAGCCCAACATAACTGCAGACCCAATCTCCCTACATACACGTTCAACGTCCGTAACTGCTTAGCCTTAAGATAAGACTTAAATGTCAGTTAGGTAAGTAAGGCATCCCATCTTTCCAACTGTACATAAAACCCCTCTAACTATGTTTAGGCTTTTACATTTTCTATAGCCCGAAACTTTGAGGCCTCCTTTCCATTAGTTTAAAGCCAACTTCAATATAGTATTTGAAAATATGTATAAACTATATAATAAAATGTATTGACCCCTTGATCCACCTTTTTTGGATTATGGAAACGTCATGTATTTTTGAAATTTGAAATGAATCTTCAATATTTCATGATCTTAGTCGATAATGATAACACCTACAAAATGAAATTCGTTATAATTATAGAGACTGTGGAGTAGTCATCAAAGCCAGAGATAAACATATAAACATCTGTCCTTTTATTCAGTGTCCATAATAATCGTTAGAATTAATTGTTAGAATGCAAATCAAACTGTATGATGTAATAAAAAAGCACACAAAACCTTTATCTATTTCCTTTATCTAACATTACTTCCAATGTCTTTACACCATTTCGTTCTTTTCCTAAATTGAATTAGAATAAAAGAAAATGTGTTAAATGAGATACTTTAACGAGACATAAATAGGCCTTACTATACCTTACTAAAAAAAACTTGATGAAGAATAGGCAAGCACAGCGCACAGGCAGGTATGACCCACAGTGGACCTTTTTTAAAATTATGTCTCAAAATCGTAGAACTTTGGATCGGAATAACCTAGAGGGATATATTTTTTTAATTAAAGAAAAAACCTTTCCGAATATAGAAAAATTATAGAGAAAGTCAAAAAAAAAATTGTGGCCTTGAAAATCTGTGTTGTAAGGTGTTGTAAGGCAAAATCCAAAATGGCGGATCCAAAATGGCAGACTAAAATTGTAAAACGAAACCGATTTGTCTAAAATTTGCTACAAGGTGGTTTTTCAGGTCGCTGATTACAAATCCTGGATCAAAATTAAAAAATTCAAAATGGCGGATCCACTATGACTGACCAAAATTGTAAAAGGAAACCGATTTGACTGAAATTTGCTAAAAGGGTTTTTTTTCGGGTCGCTGATTTCAAATGCAGTGTCAAAATTTGAAAATTCAAAATGGCAGATCCAATATGGCGGACCAACATTGTAAAAGGAAACCGATTCGACTAAAGAATGTTACCCAGGGGGTTTTCAGGTCGCTGATTTTAAATCCGGGGTCAAAATTGGAAAATTCTAAATGGCCGATCCAATATGGCGGACCAAAATTTTGTATCCGCCATTTAAAATTTTTGAATTTTGACACTGGGACCGAATTCAGCGATCTTAAAAACCCCCTTGTAGCAAATTTGAGTGAAATCGGCTTCCTTTTACAATTTTGGTCCACCGTATTGGATCCCCCATTTTGTATTTTTGAATTTTGACCTTGGATTTGTAATTAGCGGCCTGAAAAACCACCATGTAGCAAATTTTAGGTTAATCGGATTCGTTTTACAATTTTAGTCTGCCATGTATAGCCATGTATAGCACATAAAATGTAAAATTTAAGCGTTTTTGGTATTCAATAAACGATTTTTGTTGCCAAAAATTTCATCTTCAACACAGATTTTCAAGCTCACCATTTTTTTTACTTGCTCTATAATTTTTCTACTTTCGGAAAGGCCTTTTCTTTAATTGAAAAAAAATATATCCCTCTAGGTCATACCGATCCAAAGTTCTACGATTTTGAGACAGAATATCAAGAAAGTTCCACTGTGCGACCCCAGGGTTCAATAAAAAAAAACGATTTCGATGTATGCATCACTCTCGACAATTCAGGATAAATAAGACATATTTGAATCTATAGTTCTGGTACCCTTGTCAAACTGAAGATTTCTGGAGTCAAATTGCTCATCTTGCAATAAATCGAGGTCCTTCTCTCTAGTTGCATGCTGACCCATACCACGTGCTCCTGTGTAAACCGGGTATAGGGGATAAAGTTGCTGGATCTTCAGATACTGTTGGAACACCTCTGGTACCTTATTGGTGGCATATTTAGCAGCTGGTTCCATTAAAATAAGACCTTGTCGCATGGAAGACTCTGTTACTAAGTCTATGGATTTTGACCGTAATGTTGAACGATAAGTCCAGGCCTTACTTGTCGGTACCACATTAGTATTGGTCTTCATTGGATTGGAGGTGCTTCGACCTTGCGGTTTTGAAGTAATCAGTTGTGCATTTCCAGCCTTAGAACCACCTGCTACTGTCAAACCACGCAACGTTTGAATAGTAGGTCTGCTAGCTTGTCTGCTAGTGGGTCGAATAACAATTTTCCCATTTTTATGTTGACCTCGAGTATTACTTTTCCTTCGAACTTGACCTGGAACTATTGCATAAGGAGAATTCAAAAGTCCTTGCATTTTTTCCGATTTATGCTGTGGTGCTTGCTTGCCCTTTTGACTACTTTCTGCCAAAGATTTTTGGTTCTTAAGATAATTGTTTTCTCGAGACTTTACAAATGGTCTGCGAGGCATATTTTCTGCGGGCGGATTGTATAACTGGTGGTTCTTTCGATCAGGTATGGTAGACGTCCCGTAGAAGAACAATGCCCACTCGTGGAGAGTAGCACGACCTAAGATTGGTAGATCGAGAAACATGATTATAAATTAATTATCCTTTTGAAACTTTGTTGCTTTTAGAAAGGTTTAAATGTTTATTGAATTAAAATGGCACATCGTCATTTCTGGCAGAAAATTTGGATAAATAATGAGGAAAAATATATTAAATTAGGTTTATATCTTAAAGTCATAACATATTTAGATATATTAAAATGATAACATTAATATTAGTTATTCAAGCCATTAAGCTTAAGATATAGCCTAGAAATCGTTTCATTAACTCCAGGATGTTCAGCATTTGCCTACGAACCATTATGCTTAGGTTTATAGAAACTTGAGCTACAACTTAATCAATCTGTCTCTTTCAATAGAACCCGTCTGCAAAACCATACCTACCTTTGGTAGTCAACCCTTAGCCGATTTTTATCAAAAAAAAGATTCAATTGAAATCGATTAACTGTAATAGCAAAACAGCACATTCAAAATAGGCCTGCAATTTCGTACTTAATTAAAATATTTTCATCTTAAATTATATTAGGCTTGTTTATAATTTTAAAGTTTGTTAATTATAAAACAAGGATAAGAATTATTTCAGGTGCTGGAGAACACGTGGTGGGAAAATTGGAGATATGGGATTCACAGGTGGAAGAATGATAACTCATCTCTTTACTAAAATATAATCACTATATTGAACTTGGTTGGATTACTATTATTTCCATTGATGGCTAAATGTTAGAAAAAGGGTAGTTCAATTAATCGCCACTTTGAGTGTGGTTTACGAGGAGAAACACATGCTCATTCGTTCGCCATTAGCAAGTAACTGGTGAAACTACAAATCGTGCAATCGCAGTAAAAAATGAATAAGCCAGTTGGCTGATGGAAGAAAATGAAGTAAATCAAAATGTGCAATCTGAACATCCTGCGGGGGATGTCACGCTTGACATAAGAAAAAAAAAAAAGAATTAAAGAAAGTTTTACTTAGTTGCTATTCCCGTTCAAAATTCAATGATACATATGGTTAAATTGTGTTCGTTGTCTGAACTGGCAGTAAGGCCAGTTGATTCAGGCCCCTTTTATAGATGGCTTTTGGTGTCCGAATTGTTACCGCACGGACCAAACCGTCGTTTCCAGTATGTAGTTCTTCGATGCGTGCCAAACTCCATTCGGCTGGTGGCACCTTTTCTTCCTTTAGAAGGACGATGTCTCCCCCTTTGACCTGATTAATCTCCACTAACCATTTCGAGCGTTGTTGAGGATGATGAAGGTATTCACGGGTCCATCTCTTCCAAAAGTTGTCTCGCATTTTGGAAAGCAAAGCCGAACGTGTTAGAGCCTGATCATCGACATCAGTTAGCGAGGGCTCTGGGACAGCTGTCATAGGACCACCAGTTAGAAAATGACCTGGAGTGATGGTATTCATCAGAGTTGGGTCATTTGAATTAGGGTAAAACGGTCTTGAGTTGAGGCAAGCTACGATTTGACACAAAAAGCTACTCATTTCCTCAAAGATCAGACAACAATCTGCATTTATCGACCGTCTCAGATGGTGTTTTACCGATTTTACACCGGTTTTCCAAATGCCACCAAAGTGAGGTGCATTCGGCGGAATAAAAGACCAAGTTGTTCCTTGGTTGGCTACGTCTTCAGCCACTTTGGTGGTTATCCATGTGGTGCCTTGACGAAGGGATCGCTGCTTCTGGTCAGCTCCTTTGAACGTGGTCCCATTATCACTATATAGCCGTGAACAAGCACCTCGTCGTGAGATAAACCGTCTGAATGCGGCTAAGAAAGCATTTGAGGTGTAGCCATACAGTGCCTCCAGATGGGTCGCTCTTGTGGAGAGGCAGATAGAGAGACAGATATATCCTTTATAGGATTTAATTCCCCTTCCTGGTGAAGCCCGGAAGTTGTGAGGGCCAGCGTAGTCCACTCCGGTACAAGCGAACGGCCTTGACTCTGAGACTCGGTTAGTGGGCAGCTGACACATAAGTTGAGTAGGTGTTCGCGCCCTAAAGCGCTCACATATTACGCAACAGAGAATGACCTGGTTAATCAGGGTTTTGGCTCCTATAATCCAATATCTTCTCAACACTTGGCTCAAAGTCAACTGTTGTCCTCCATGGAGTGTGAGGGTGTGGGCTTGTAAAACGATTAAATGCGATAGTTGATCTCGCTTCCATAATATAATAGGGTGTTTTTCGTCGAAGCTCAGTAGAGAATTCTGAAGACGACCTCCTACTCTAAGGATTCCATTACCGTCCAGCAAAGGATGCAGCTTCAAGAGCTCACTCTTCCTTGAGATCTTCTTTTTGTTCTCCAGAGCCAAGCATTCTGCCTGATAATGACGAAGCTGAGCAGACTTGAGCCAAAAATTGAGACTCTTTGTTAACTCCTCCTTCGTAAGATAGGGTTCCACTGACGTGTGGTTGGCAGAACAGAGTCTGCAGAACCTTTCGATATGAGCTGTCACTCGAATCAGTTTTTGCGAGGAGGAATATCGACTAGGAAGGTTCTGAATGTAAGAGAAGGTGGCTAGTCTGGATCACCGAGCTCAAGGTCTCTCAAGTGTGGCCAGTCCTTGAACTTAAATCTCTTCTTTGGAAGCAAGTGGATCAGAGATTTCACAACTAAAGCTTGCATTGGAAGTTCGAACTGCGAGTCTCCAGGCGATCTGAGCAACGGATCAGCCTGATAACTAGAAGATCCTAATGGTCAATCTCCTATTCCAGTTAAAGAGATATCACAATTTTATTTTGGAATTTCCAATTTTTGAACTATACGTTTAGTGATAAATGAGCGTTCGGACCCAGAATCCAGAAAGCCCTTAACCAGAATTAAGTTTCCACTAAAGGAACTCAGTTTTATATAAGTTGTTGCAAAAATTCTCTTTGTATTGTTGCGCTCAGGTTTTGAAGTCAGATGATTGACCAAAGCAGAAGAGCTACAGGCCGATCTAGAATAACCCGAAGAAGATGGTTGCTCCGTCAGTGAATCGGTTCTCACCACTTGGTGCTTCTTTGAACAAACAAAGCATCGTTTATTTGAAGGGCACAAATAGGAAGCATGGTTTCCACGTAAATAATTGAAACAAATTCCTAAGCATTGAACATTCTCTATACGTTGGGAAGTACCGAGCCCCTTAAATCGTGGACAGTAGGATATGAAGTGAGAACCATGACAAATGGAACAAGAATTCTTAGATTTTTTTTAGATTTAGAGTTTCTTAGATTTTTGGAAAGAAGGGTCGGTCGAGTTTTTTGCAGATAACGAAGTAGATTAGCAATCGTTTGGCCGAGCAGCTCTAAAGCTCTAACTCGACTTTCAAGAAAAGTTAATAACTCCTTAAACGTAGGAAAGTCTTCCTGGTCTTTCAAGGACGTTTCCCAATCCTCACGATTATGAGGATCTAATTTGTGAACCAGCAAATGAACGAACCAATCATCCCATTGCTCTACGGGTCTACACATATTTGAAAACGCACGAATGGATTCATTCGTGGCATCCAGAAGACGTAAGATTTCGTCAACTGATTTTTTTGAAGCTAAGGGACAAGACAGCAGCTTACGCATATGAGCTGCAAGGAGAACTCGTTTGTTGTCATAACGATTAACTAACGTTGTCCAAGCTTCTTTTTAATTAGCGCTGCTAATTGACATTTTTTAAGCGATCTGCAGCCTTAGCCTAAAGTACATTTTTTAAATAATAAAGTTTTTGCACATCTGAAATGCTAGTGTCGTGAAAAATTGATTTGAACATATCTCGAAAGGTTCCCATTCAAGCTGATCACCACTGAATTTTAGAAGAGGGAGAGAGGGTAAATACTTACGGGATTTATCAGCGTTATAAAAAGGAATTCCAGTTTCCGGCCGCACGGTTGAATATTTTGGTCTGATATTTCACACACCTCATCTAAATATTGGTCTCTTTGGTGGTGTAGTCTCGGTTTTTGGAAAAAATGTTTATATTTAAAGTTATTAACAAATAGAAAAGAGAATAGGGAAAAAATGCAGTGACGCTCAGTACTAGCTGAGTTTGTATTTTCGATGCCTGAGACTCGACCCTCTTCAAACCTACGGTCGAATTATCCGGAGCGAATCATCCTCCTCATTGTTATGAGATGTAGACCGACGAATGGAGAAAACTGCATAATGAAGAGCTGCATGCTCTCTACGGGTCAGCAAATATTGATAGAGTAATGAAAGCGCGTAAACTAAGATGGGCGGGGTATGTAGCAAGAATCGGAAATGAAAGAACAGTGGCGCAAGTTTTAAGAGGGAGACCGATTGGTAAGAGACCCTTAGGCAGACCGAGAAACAGATGGGAGAAAAATGTAAGTGATGATTTAAAAGAACTAGGACATGATTACTTAAACTGGATGGAGGATGCTCAGGATAGAGATGTGTGGCGGTCTCGGGTTAGTGAGGCAATGAACTTTCGAGTTCGAACTGCTAATCTATAATAATAATCAAGTTATTTGCATTCTGTAAGATTCTGTGCGTCCAATTGTGTAAGAGGAATCGAAAATCAAGTGCAGTAATGATACATAAAATAATTTTCCCTCTTCAAATCGATCGACATTTCACCTCATGTTTGTTGTTTATAACAATTAATGACAAAATTAGTTAATGACAATAATTAAATTATTTGCATTCTGGGAGTACTCTTGCGTCGATTTAAGATGATTTTCATTGCATGCAAACCGCTATTGAAGAATACATAATGATTTTGTGAAAAATATCCATTTTTTCATACTTCAAGTAAAAAAAAAAAAAAAAAAAAATGAAAATGTAACAATCTCTAATTGAGGTGCTCTTGGAAATTTAGAGCTCTTCAATTAAAAGAAAAAATAATTGCGGACTGGGGCAAAATTGAAGGCTGCAGACCTTTTGAGCGAAATGCTAACGTGTCCAATTCAACATTTCCATTATTAATGGCAATATTAACCGATTGTCATGAATCTTTTTTCCGCTTTCTTGAAATTATATGAATAAACTATTTCTGCTACTTAAAATTGAACCAAGCAATGCTTTCGTAATTTCAGTTTTTTAAACCGGGCTGCATCTCATAACAATGAGGAGGATAATTCGTTCCGGATGATTCGACGCGCTCGAGTGTCTCCACTCGCGCGACGGGGCGTCTGCCTCGAAGCCGAGCTCGCAGGTTTGACGAGGGTCGAGTATCAGGCATCGAAAATACAAACTCAGCTAGTACTGAGCGTCACTGCATTTTTTCTCTATTCTTCTTCTCTATTTGTTTATAACTTTGAATATAAACATTTTTTTTTCAAAAAACCGAGACTTAACCACAAAAGAGACCAATATTTAGATGAGGTATGTGAAATATCAGACCAAAATATTCAGCCGTGCGGCCGGAAACTCGAATTCCTTTTCATAACGCTGATACATCCCCTTAAAGAAAATTACTGAACAATGTGCTACAGGACTTTAGTTTGCATTACCTGGTATTTTCTCCGGAATCCCCAGCGTTTTTCGGATCCAAAACTATGAAAAAATGTTGCTCATAAAAATCCGACCAGTATTTTTCCAGTGTAGCCAGTCTGCTTTCCATGTATGTTACAGATTTCATTACCTTCTCTCCTTGCTTCTTAGTGTTGTCGTAGAAGCGGGTAATAAGCCCAGCTATCGTTTGCTGTTTATCTATAGGTGACGTTATGGTGTCTATCGATTTTACGTTTACCACGAGCGAAAAAATTTACAGTACACTCAGATATGCACTATATACAGAACCCCGCACAGCGAATCGATATTCGCCTGATCAAAACAAAACAGGTGGTCACTACACTCAGCAAGGAACTCGTTTAATTATATGATTATTCAAGTTCACAATCAGATGCTTGCTTTTCACTCTCAGGAATTAAGAAGCTATCTATCTCGACTCACAAATACTCTACTATTCTCCATGAGTGAGATAGTATAGATTGTTTTTGAGTGAATAAGCAATTGTAAGCTTGCGAAAAGTAAGAACGAACAAGTGATCACTATAATCCCCCTTCTAAAAATTATCGATTGAACACGATTCATAACGATTGAGTGTGATCAAACGGTTAATCGTTTTAGATTGTTGCTAATTGTGCCAATTGTTCCTATTCGGGTTGAATTTTGTGAATGCACTTGCCTGCAGTGCGCCCTCTGTAGTTTTTGTTTGTAACACACATTACGCGCACGTGTTGATAGATTGGAAATTGAATTTTTAATAATTCAACAAAAATTTCGAGTATAAAAAGTTGAATGTTTGTTCAGGCGGTATACCGAATGAGGAGTCGAGAGGCAGTATGTAAAATTCATGCCACCTAACGATATGTGACAGAGTGATACAGTGTCTTTAACAAGTTAGGCAGTAGTAGTTTGATTTAGCGGGTATATTATTCTAAGACTTTTATTTATTTCTTTTTAAATTCATATTGTTGACAGTTTTTGGTTTGAAAGCGTAAAAAACCGCTTGTAAATAATTATTGCGATATCAAAATGCTGTACTGACAACTTAACCTCTAATTCAGAATAATGGATACCCAATTGAAAACGATTGGAATCATTAGAACGTAGGATGGCGCCAATATTTTGAAACTCAGACTAAATAAATTGTAGGTAACTCATTAAATTCTTTCAATTTTCATACAGAAAAACTTATCCAATCTTTTTAAATGTCTTCCAGTGTAACAATTTTGAATCTATAAATAAGTGTGATTTGAAATTCTCGAAAATTTCTAGTTTTGAATATTTAAAATACCCAATTTTGAATATTTCAAATAATTTGGTTTGCAATGCCTGATCTTAAAATCTTTGAATTCCAAAGGTTTCAAATTTGTTATTGTATAATATTAGATTGTTCAGAAGGCTTTATGTAATTAAAAAGTTAAATCAATTCACAATAATTGACAGGAATGGAATTGGAGGTTTAACTATTCAAAAACTGTTACAGATTAAATTATTTTTGCATCTAAACAATAGAAATTATGGCATTTACAGGTGAAATGGTTCAAAATTGTATTAAATACATGCAGGAATCATCGCAACAAAACTGGTTATTGTTCCCCAAGCACAGACATTTTCAGTGTGGCGATTCGGCGGACGATTTCAAATTCACGGTTCTTCCTGGTCAAGTGTTTCAATTTTCCCGGCCAACTAAAAGTAACAAATTCGTATTTGCCGCAAAACGCAAACATTTCTTTCAATTCCTGACGTTTATTATGAACATCTTTCAACACAACAGAGCAAGACATTGTAAAATAAATCAATTTTTGATTTCTGATTTCCAACAAAAAAGTTGAATTTTCAACCAAAGTGATGAATTTTCAAATAGAATTGTGAATATTCAACAAAAAATACAATTTTTCAACAAAATACATGTTTTTTTAACCAAATAATTTTCAAACAGATAATTGAATTTTGAACTGAAAAAATAATAATTTTCAACAAATTTTCAAACAATGAATATTCAACTGAAATAGTTGAATTTTCAAGCACACAATCAATTTTTAATAAAAAAGATAAATTGGCAACAAAAACTTAAATGATTAAATGCTAAGTTAAGAAAATTAATGATTAACCAAACAAAAGAAGAGATGAATTTTCGAATAAAATTGTAAATATTTAACTGAAATAGTTGAATTTTAAATCAGACAGATGAATCTCTTACTGAAATGATGACTCTTTAACCAGAATAATTGAATTTTGGACCAAGAAGATGAATTTCTACCAAAAAACGAATTTCAAACTAAAAAAGATCATTTTTCTACCAAAAATTGAATAAATGAATTTTTAGCAAAAAAAGCATGTTCAGAAAAACGGGATGAATTTCCAAATAAAATTATGGAACAGTCAACTGGAATAATAGTTACATTTTCATTTTAAAAAAAAATCATTTCCAACCAAAAAAGATTCAAAGAAAAAGAATAGTTGAATTTTATGCCAAAAAGATGAATTTTCAACCATGAAAATTATTTTTTTTTCACAAAAAAAGTCAAATTTTCCACAAATTATATACATTTTCAAATAAATAGTTTAATTTTTAAATGCGAAATATCGATTTTCAACAAAATAGTTGAACTTTCATCAAAAAAAGATTAATTGATTTTCAACAAAGTAGTTACATCTTCATCCAGATATGAATTTTCAATTAAAGTGATCAATCTTCCAAGAGAGAGTGATATTGGGACAGAGGGTGACGAATTAATAAGTGAAAATGCTAATATCCGTAGGATATTAGAAGTTGAGAAAGAATCTGAATAGCTTTACTCTCATTTAATTTTAATTGTTCTGTAACTACAATATTTTCAGTAATTTATTTGACAAAGTAAATAAACGTTTTCAAATGATTCCCGCGAGACGAAAGTGCTGCCATCAAATTGCCACTTCATAACCACCAAATCTTACTAGCGGTTGGCCCAATTGGAAACGATTGGAAACGATTGAAACTTTGCAATACTCAATCGTTTCCAATCGTGCACACACGATTAAGAAACACGATTAGAAACAATTCAAATTTCTTTCTATCGTTTTGAATTGTTTTCAATTAATTATTTCTAGATGGGCCACTATAAACTGGTCGCGATCAATTTTTCTTAAATTTATTCATTTATCCGGCTTGAAGGACCAATTTCGTTTATATTTATAAAGTTTACTAATTATAAAACAAGGATAAGAATTATTTGAGGTGGTGGAGAACACGTGGTGGGAAAATTGGAGGTATGAAATTCACAGGTGAAAGAATGGTAACCCATCACTTTATTAAAATATAGTCACTATATTGCACTTGGTTGAATATCTATTATTTACATTGATGGTTTAATGTTAGAAAAAGGGTAGTTTAATTAATCGCGACTTTAAGTGCGGTTTACGAGAAACACGTGCTCACACGTCAGAGACCAACAATCCAACGTCACTACTAGCTGATAGCGTGACCTTATAGAGAAGATTTAAGAATAAATCCTTAGGCCATCATCCACAATTGAAGGGATGGATCGAAGAATGGGACGTGCGCTCGGATCGTCCTGAACGTTGTGCAATCTCCCGACAATTCTCGCTTGTCCCGTTCGCCCGTGTTTACATTAGAAAAAAAGGTACAAATCGTTGATTCTTAGAGAACTTCCAGTGAGAAAGTTGTTCCGTAGGGATTAACGAATAAATCTGCGCAAGCAGCATATTATTTCGTTTTGTATATCACAAGATATCACGAGCTTAGTAAAACGAAATGATGCGCGCTGAGGAAACAGTTGCCGTTAATGCATATAGGTTGTGTATGAAAAATGTTAATAATTTTACACACTTACCTCAAAGATATCTTGTGATATACAAAACGATTTGTAGCTTTTTTTTAAAGTAAACACGGGCGAATGGGACAAGCGCGAATTGTCGAGAGATTGCATAACGTTCAGGGGCAATCGAGCGCACGTCCCGTTCTTCGATCCGTCCCTTCAGTTATTATACCAAGATGGCTGGGACATTCTTCGAACACCCTAGAATGTGAAATCCACAGATTTTGAGATGCCTTGGAGAAGGATATCGGTGCTGTAATCTACCTTAAGGTCGTCTAATGGCATCTATGGTCCGATTCAAGTAATAAATTAGAGTGGATCTAAGGAAACCCTCTTAAATGGAAAACATACATCACTAATAATGTATCCGAGATACAAACGACCTTGTCCGACGCGATTTAGCATCATATTCCTGGTGTGACATGGTGTGACATGGTGTGAATGAACAAACTTTAAATGAAATGTCATAGCACTGAATCTTTTGTTCTTGAATTCGATTAATGAACTCAAAAAAAATGTGTGAAAAATAAATGTTAGCAATATCCCCAGACCTATATTTAAAAATAGTTTTTTCTAAGGTAAGAAATTGATATTTCAGATAGATTTTCATTTTTTCACCTAATCGATAAAAATGTAGTAACTAATATAATATCAGTCGTTACGAACAAGTAAACAAGAAACTAAATGAGTTTAACAGGTGTCGATGATTATATTATTACTCTGATCTTAGTAATTCACACGAATAAGGAGGATACGTGCTTGAAACTTGACACATGTTTTTTAAAAATCTGTATATAAAGATTCCATAGCCTGTTAACAGGGAAATCCAGAGCCTTTTACCATTTTTCGTAAAAATCAGGGTCATGAAAGAAAAAGTGGGAACTTTAGGTGTGTTAGAATTATTCAAATCGCGAAAACTTCTCTGGAACTCGGAATTATAGCCAAAGTATTTTTATCTCAGAGTTGTAGAAAAACAAGAATCAGCTATCACTTGAAACTCCTTGAAGCATCACACATATTTTAAACAACCAGTTAGTATGTTCGCAATTTCAAGTTTTTTTTTTCATGTGCCTTATTTTTGTCGAAAAATAGTAAAGGCTTCAGAATTTCCAGTAAACAGGCCATGACATCTGTATAATCGTATTTATAAAAAACGAAGAGTTTAGTACAACATTTTAACAACGCATTCTCATTATTCAAATAAATTACTAAAAGCTGTATGAAAACGCAATGCTCGGCATCTGTATAATTCATTCAATTTATTGTTTATTCGTTCATAAAGACTGATATTATATTTGGTTACTAAACTTTGTCATTTAAGTAGAAAAATGCGAACATATCACATTTATTCAGAACAATCACTCAAGTACGGCTCGAGGGATGTTGATAATATTCATTTTTCACACTATTTTTGAGGTCGTAAATTGAATTAAAGAAAAGAATGTACAGCGCTATGACTTTTTTAAAATTTGGTTGAGGAAAACCCTGGTGGATGATCCAGCATTCTGTGCTTTACGTGGATTATCACCTGCAAGATTGCGGTGACATCACATTTTATGGAAGGGCTGGTCCGGATTGGCTGTGATAATCGGAGTCTTTATGGCTTCGAGCGACAGTGTAACGGTCACTACGACCCGCCATGGCCTTCGTTACCTAAAATAGTCCCTCTAATGTAACAAAACTGCTACGGCTTGTGGATGTATGCCTCAGGTACCTTCATCAGATTCCAAGACAGTACCTTAAGATCCTTCAAAACAATCGCTCTATAGCTTGACGAAGAACAAACAGCTTTTAAAGCTTTCGGAGGACATCGGGCTGCGTTTGGGTAATAATAATCTTCCGGGTTTCAAAAGGAGTCTATTGCTACTTCTGGTGCCGTTCCTGGACGCAAATGGATCATTATTACTTGGAGGTCGCTCGACTCAAGCTGCTTTGCACTTCGAGAAACGATGTAGAATCATTTTATCGAAGATTGCGCCCCTTAAGAAATTGATTATCCAAAATGGTCACGAGAGTGTGAAAAACTGCTCCTCCATACAAAATTGTTAGATATCTAATATATATGAGAAAGTTATCTCAATTTGAAAAAATCACTATGTTTTCCCTATTTAAATGCCATGGGAAATTTCAAATGCGATGCGCGAGTTCTAAATATTAACCGACTTCGATTCTTTTGCTGAACAACCATTCCCTCGTAAAATGTCATCAATTACCGGGTTATCACATTTACATATCGGAACGTCGTGCAGAATGAAATAACCTATTGATATACCATTGGATACACCTGCGGACGTCGTTATTCTAATCAGCGCGGTAGCTGAAAGTCGTTCGTGTTGCCATACGAAAGGGGCGGAATGTTAAAGATGAAAACCATCAATTTAAAATTATTTTTTTTCGCGGACAACACCATGTCGTATACGTTTCTACGTTCTCACTTCAAGGGTCCTAAAAGAAACTACGCAACCCACGGCGGCAGACAGAATATACGTATCTGGTGCACTACCTACTAAGTACATAAAAATGTCAGTATACTTTGTATAATGTGCATTAGATAAGTATTTTCTATCTACTGCCGTAAGTTCCGTAGTTTCTTTTAGGACTCATCGACTTGTCGCTTCAGGTACATCAAGCATTTTGGAGAGTTGGTGAGGGATGTCACTTCTCGCCCTACCCTGTTGCATTTTGCTGTATACCTTTGACTTTCTATAAGTCTAGGTCACGGACATACTAATGTTATACTTACAGTGAAGAAAGTGTTATGCCTCGTGTTCATTCCTAACCAACCCCACTTCGCCACTACGTTTCGAATAACTTTCTCCAGCTACTTCAAGTGAGTTGCTTGCGAGTTATTCAATGGAATGTTAAAATCTGTCTTAAACACACTTTAAAAACGTGATTAGTAAAACTGAGTTACATTTATTTTCGAACCATTAAAATTTATTACAACAAAGACAAGAAGCAATTCACACAAATTTCTTAAAAAATGTATGAATATTTCGATTTATCAGCAAAATTTCACGACATTTGCAGACCGGAAAGTTCTAGGATTTCGTTAGATCGTCCTTACGAACAATAACCTACAAAAGTTTGCTACCAGCGATATAAATACCAGTCTTATTATAAGTCGTGCACATAATACGTCACACGTTCTTATTTTGTTTATATTGTTGCATCTCTTTTGGCTTCATGGCAAGTTTATTCTCGTATTTATTTGAACAAAGGAAAAACGTGTGACGTATTATGTGCACGACCCCTTAATGGCGTAGTGATTGCGTATAATAATGAATCCGGTCCGGTATTCCAAACTGAATCCATGTCACTGTCTACTTGGACTTTCAAATTGAGCCGAATAGATCACCACAGCCTAACAAGCAGTTCAGCATTTTCAATTCGAACCATTTCATTTTCTACTTGAACTTTCGAAGTCTACTCCTAACATGGTGAAACCTAAAGATATCTCCGTGAAGAAAGTTTTGATAGTTAAGAAAAAATATTATTATTTAAGCATGTATTTCTACATATAACTGTACAACAATTCAAGTTCACTAAATCTTGTGTGCCACATCAGCTGACCGGCGCGCATGCGTCGCGCCGAATTTCTGATTGGCTGCATAGCGCGCGCTTATTTAAAATGTTTTGAATATGCAAATTAATTGTTTCAAAAAAATAATAATTAGAAAATGCATAGAACTACATTTTTCATTGCAAAATAGACTTTCGCAGTCATAGATATAATAACAATTTGATTTCACTGCTGAAATCTTTCTTCGATGTCCGAAAGAATAATGTGTTTTCAGCAGTGACATCAAATTATTATTACACCTGTGACTGCGAAAGTTTATTTTGCGATGAAAAATGTAATTCTATGCATTTTCTAATTATTATTTTTTTTAAACAATTAATTTTCATATTTAAAACATTTTAAATAAGCGCGCGCAATGCAGCCAATCAGAAATTTGGCGCGACGCATGCGCAGTGCGTTTGTGGAGCAAGATTGGGAGCACTGGCTCACGACACAACGACATCGTGGCGCTCTTCCTTATCAACCTCTCAAGTTGCGGCCTCGAGAGGCATTTTTCACTTGGGGACCTTGGGGAATATAAATCTGAATCAAATTATGTACAAAAATATTTAAACAGTCTTTGCAAACACTACATCTGCAAATGCAACGATGTTATAGGTAAATAAATTTATGGTTGTACATAAATTTGCAAATTTACCAAGTTTGCGGTTATAAAGTTTCAAAACTAGATTCTTTGGAAATTTAATTGCAAAGTTACCAAATTTCCCAACTTTGAAATTCTGAAATTTAAAAACTGGGCCCTCTGCAAAGGACCCCGCACCAAATACATTGAAAAAAGTTCTCGGTGGATTTTTCTAAATTTTGGATATGTTGTAGATCATGACATCCCCGACAAAAAGTTCTCATGCCAAAAAGTAAAAAAATGGACAGTTTTTCGTCCGTATCACGCTAAAGGTCGTAAAAATGCCGTTTGGGAGAATCTTTGCAGAAACTGCGGAATTGTTCAGCGCCACGCTGAAGTGTCATGCCCAGAACTCTGACCTTCTGCCATTATGTAGTTTATGACCACTGTTAGAAGCGTTCACGACTCAAGGTCAAAAAAGGACCAAGTTTACGTCCTCAACTAGGCAAAAGTCGACTTTAATTACATTTCCTTGTACGTGACCTCCGTTCAAAGGACTTAATTGCCCAAGGTCAAAAAGTGAATAGTTTTTCGTCGCTATCGCATCAAAGGTCGCGATAAGAGCCCTTTAGGAGAATCACCGCAGAAACTGCGGGACGCTGGTGCCATATTCATATATGATGCCCAGAACACTGATCTTCCGCTATTTTGTATTTTATGGCCCCTGCTAGAAGTGTTTATGACTCAGGGTCAAAAAATGACCAAGTTTTCATCCTGAACTAGTCAAAAGTCGACTTCAATTATATTGCGTTCTACGTGACCTTTATTGAAAGAACTTGGTCGCCCAAGGTCAAAAAGCGGACAGTTTTTCGTCCCTATCACGTGAAAGATCGCAATAAATGCCGTTTGGGAGAATCGCTGCAGAAACTGCGGAATTGTTTAGCGCCACGCTGATGTGTCGTGCCCAGAACTCTGACCCTCTGCCATTATGTAGTTCATCTTACCTGGTGAAAATATTTTGTGACCTCAGTTGAAAAAATGACCAAGTTTTCATCCTCATGGAGTCAGAATTCGTATTTAATAACCTTTAACTATGCTCGTATGTGACCCCTGATAAGAAAACATGATGCCTCAGGGTCAGAAAATGTTGAAGTTTTCGACCTCGCGGCTAGCAGGTCGTGTTAAGTGCCCTTTGGTAGAATCACCGAAGAAACCGCGGGACCTTTGGTGCCATGCTGACCTATAATGCCTTGGGTTCCGTCCCTCTGCCATTTCGTAGTTTATGACACCCGATAAAACGTGCTTATGACCCAGGATCATAAAAGGATCAGTTCTTCGTCCTTGCAGCGTGAAAAGTAGAATTTAATTTCCTTTCCTAGTACATGATCCCCGACAAGGAAGACTTGATCCCCCAGGGTCAAAGAGTGGCGAAGCTTTCGTCCTTACCGCTATAAGGTTTTATTAAATGCCCTTTGGGAGAATTACCGAAGAAGATGCGGGGCTCCTTGACGCCACGCTGGTGTATTATGGAAAGAAAGCTGGTTTTCTGTATATCTTGTCTGAGTTTACTTACATGATCTGTTGATTTATTGTTAGGCGTTCGGATTTTGTTGTTGTGGCCTGTGAGCAGCGTCTTGTTCAGTGTGAAGAAGATGAGTAGTGGGATACCAAACATTATTTTCATATCGTGCATATCCCACGAACCATAGTACGCTTGCCACATGTGCACATGAGCCAAGAGTTCGTGCACCTGATTTGCACGTGCAATAATACCCCTGCATTGGATCGTCCTTGCAGTCTGGTTCGTCCTCGTCAGTTGGTAGATAAGCAATCCAAAGTCGGTGCCTAGCTGCATTTTTGAATCGTGAATAAACTCTAACGCTAGTCATACCAGGCTATGGTATAATTTCACGATGTTGCTGATTCATGACATTCAACTGGAATTCTTCTTCTTCCTCTCTCTGTAACTCGTCCTGAATGTACGAAGGAGCTAAATGAACCTGATAGACGCCGACTGTCAGGTCTCTGAGAAACTCCAATGTCAAACGAGGAAAGTTAAGAACGCGCTGACAATTCAGCCGAACCCATCGTTGACCACCTCTAGCCTGTAGGTTTTCCGTTTCCACTAGTGCTTGGACAATGTTCACGTTATGCGCTCTTTCCAGCAACTCTCTACCCAACACTGCATTAGCTCCTGCCATTTCAATGGGAGGATGGTATCTATTAATTATAGCATCAGCGATACGATAAAAGTCTCCGAGGTTGTAGACATGTTGGATAGGAATTGTATTACCAAAAAACTTGAAGATGGAATTGATGTGGCTATTTCTAGCCTCCACTACCCACCTAGTTTATGTTACCAACCGTGATTCATTTGCCGAGATGCGCAGGCATTTTCCATGTAACTCCTAGTTCTTGTAACAGAGCAGTGGCATCTCGATACCCTCTATCGACTATTAAGATCGACCCTTCTTGGAACCATTCTCTTATTCTATCAACGTCTCTTTGGAACTCATTGTTTCGCATCGCAGCATCGTTGTTTCGTGAGTCTGAGAAGTATGGTCCATGGATGTCCAGTATGTAACCATCTGGTGCTACAAGTGAAGCAGGCTTGACTAAAGGACGGCCTTTGTGACGACAGTACGATTGTCGCAAACTCCGGAAGTTGCTACTCTTATCAATGTAACTGTAGGTGCCGTCCACGAAAACTATTATTCTGGGTATATGAGGCTGTGGATTGTACAATTCGTTAGCGAACTCGGTTACATGTCTTGCAATGAAGTCCTCTCTCGTAATCGAACCAAGTCCTAGATTTTAAGGTACAAATCTTTGCATTACAGATTGTCTGACAGTAGCAACTGCTAGACTTGTAGCTTGTCTACTCGAGTACTGGAATATTACCTTCAAGAATTCGTCAGAAAGTCCTTGCCGCAATTTGCATAGGAACATCAGCAGATCTGTTTTAGTGCATACCTTTGGCCGCCCTGACGAGGTACTGGTTCGCAGTAAGTGAACAACCCTCGGAATTGCTCCTTTGTGACGGGAGCCATACAATCAAATTCGATATCTGATAAGCTGTTCTCATCTTCATACCTATTCAGATTAAGTGCAGCGTTGCGAAGTTCTTGAAAAAACATATGTAAATGTTGCCCTTCTATTATGTAGGGCCTATGAATGAACCGAAAACCAGCCATTAAAGGCAGCAGGAATAAGCCTTTATCATCTAAATGATGCGCACAAGATCGGACGTTTTCAGGAACGTAGATGTTTTGGGATATAAAAACATTAACCCCACATTGCACAGGAAGTCTGTGAACATCGTTTACGTTATTACAAATAACGCAACTACGATTCGCAGTTTGCGTTAACACGTTCAATCATACGGCCTGGGGATTATGTTCGACTACAGTTACTTCATCTCGAACAGATCGATTACAATTGATGCATAACCTGGTGAGCTCGTCGACAATGAGTGGTGGCCCATTCATCTCATCACGTCTTCTAATAGCAATTTCACGTATAGCGGCTTTTTCATCTCCATCAATTCTCGACAAGACGCCGGGACGTAATTGCCTATTACAAATAAAACATAGTAACCGATTCATGAAAGCCATATCGAGATTTTGAAATCTATATCAGCATAGACCTAGATGAATCATCTATCAAAAATAATCACATTATTCATACTGACGTACTAGTAATAATAATCCTGAAATACAAATAAATGGCTGAATCAATCTCGTGAATCCAGGAAGTGTAAGGAAACAAAATAATAATGATGGAAAACAAAGTAATTCAGAATATATCTAGCGCAAACTTCACAGCAAGAAACGAAATTCTTAACTAAATCATGGTTGAAAAATCAAACGATGAAACAAATCTGGAGTAAACTTTCAACAAGGAACAAATGGCAAAATAAATTAAATTGATCTCATGTCTTCTAAGAATGTCCAAATAATGAACAAGAACTCAGAATAGATCTGGCGATAACCTTACCTTTCGCGTTATATACTTCGGAATCGGAAAAAGAAGAAACGACTGAACGTCAAGAAGGACTCAATGATAATGGCAATCATCCATATATAACAAAAGAAGTGCGATAAAAAAAGCGATCGTCTAAAAGATTACACTTGTGGCACTAAATTCACGACATCGCGTCTGTAATGAAGTTAAGTAGGACTATAACTTGCTCGGGATTCATCAAACGTCTATCAATTGTTTGATTAAATAAATGTTTTTGAAAAAACTCCTTATGCAATAATAATTCTGATACGAAAATAAGCGATGGATCGATAAATAGGGATTACTTATCAGGCAACTATAAGTAATGTGTAAGTATGTATTGTGTAAGTACGGTGAGTAATTAAAGGCGACTTTGAACGCTCTAAGGACGAAAACTTAGTCATTTCTTTAACCTGGGTCATAAGCACTTTATACCTAGAGTCATAGACTACAAAATGGCAGAGAAAAAGAATCTTAGGCATGATACATCAATATGGCACCAAAGAGTTAACACGACCTTTGACGCGATAGGGACGAAAAACAGTCCACTTTTTGACCTTGGGCCATTAAGTTCTTTTAACGGAGGTCACGTACAAGGAAATGTAATTAAATTCGACTTTTGACAATTTGAGGACAAAAACTTGGTCATTTTTCGAACCCGAGTCATAATCACATCTAACAGGGGTCATAAACTACATAATGGCAGAAGGTCAGAGTGCTGGGCATGACACATCAGCATGGCGCTAAACAATTCGGCAGTTTCTGTAGCGATTCTCCCAAACGGCATTTATTACGACCTCTCACGTGATAGGGACGAAAAACTGTACACTTTTTGACCTTGGGCCATCAAGTCCTTTCAACGGAGGGCACGTACAAGGAAATATAATGAAAGTCGACTTTTGACTAGTTCAGGATGAAAAACTTGGTCATTTTTTGACCCTGAGTCATATACACATCTAGCAGGGGTCATAAACTACATAATATCGAAAGTTTAGTGTTCTGGGCATCATATATCAACATGGCACCAGCGTCCCGCAGCTTCTGCGGTGATTCTCCTAAAGGACTCTTATCACGACCTTTGTTGCGATAGGGACGAAAAACTGTTCACAAAGCCAACGAACGCGTCCTCGAGTTGCGGATAGAGGGTACCTGTACCAAGGGTTTCTGCTGAAAATGGTTCAAATAAATTATAACCAGTCGCGGAAAATAGTCCAGGAATGTTCCCAAAGGAAGAACCTCCAAGCAGAGGTATAACAACCGTGCCAAAAGCTGAATGACGCCTGGGTGAGGTGCCTTCAACTGTGACTCTGGGATAACGGGCGACTTCTCAGAGTATGTAGCCTCATCCTTGCATGCGGGGCTCTACAAGGATGGACGATCCCTTTGCCTAGCTGCTCGTGTAAACAGCAATGACACCCCTAAATTTCTGGGTGCCAGGAATAATTAAGATGGAAACAAGACAACGAATAGGCAAAACACTTACTTTAAGTGAACCAATCTATTCATGGGTGACTTGCTGGACTGTTATGCTACCATCATTATCCCTGTTCGCAGCGAATTTATGGCACGCATGCACACACTGTGGTGACAGAAACACCCACAGTCTCAGCACGTTTCGCAACATTCTTTGCAAAAGTAAGTTGCCTACCTCTCGAAAACTGGGTATAAACGCACAGCGCTTTCCCAACAGCTGCATGAACAAGCCGCAGACGAAGAGGCGGAAGCGGCATTGAGACCAACCGCGGAAAGCAGGCAGCACCTTGAGATGATAGCGATTTCAGGACAAGAAGGAACATCAACATCCACGTTTTCCTGAGCCGCAAAACCTGACTGAAATGGATGCATCCCTTCGTGAGCATGTCTCGAAGGAGTTCAATCCCTGGAACATCAATTGTTCAGCTTATGGTGCTGCGAGAGCATTGACTGATTCAAATCGAAGGCTAAAACCGATGATGGATCAAAAGACCAAAATACGCTTGCATCAACTGAACAAGAAGATTGGATGGACAAAACAGAATGCAACCCGTGTTCGGGGTGATTGACTACATAATACCTGGTAGGCCGTTCAAGGAATAGATACGAAAGTTCGCCCACGAACTAAGCATCTACCATCACATAGTGAACAAGTCAAAGCTGCTGACATTCAAGTAAAACAATGTTGATAAAATACAAGTCTTATCTGACGTATGAGGAAAATACACAAGAGGGAAGAGTGGTTCAGGATGAAATAGAGAGAACTACAGGCCAATAACTTGACTAAGCACGCTCCATAAGATCTTTACAGCTATTCTGAATGACAGGATTTTTCGGTAAATTGAGCCTGTGTGTAGAGAGATGTACAAACAACGTGGCTCGAAAAAAGTGTAGCAGACTGCCGAGAGAACATACGAATTAAAAGGTGGTTCTGCAAAGATGCAGCAACCTACCAGCGTGCCCTGTTGTTAGCTTGGATTGAATACTGAAAATCTTTCGATTCAACCTGTCATAGACTTATCATCTGTTTTTTTGGAAAGCTTGAAGGTTCATATACACATAGTGAGATGCATAAAGAGATTGATGCCCTTTTGGAAAACTAGATTTACTATCTCAACTGGAAATTAATGTGTGACAACGAACAGCGTCACCTTCCAGAGAGACGTATTTGAGAGCGACACCAAGAGCTCTCTAGTCTTTTGCATCACACTTCTGTCACTATATTTCGCAATACGCAACTTCAGATTGCTTCAAATATAGTTGAGGAGTACCATGAGAGATTGGTATGGACTTTGCATTGGACAAGTGTGCCAAGATTAATCTGAAGCAAGGACGAATTGCTGACATTTCAGGAGACCCTGAGGTTTTGAATATGAGTTTTGTCCAAGATCTTGTCACTGCTGAGACCAATACATACCTAGCCGTGCCTCAGAGCCGCACTACTTGGAACATAACATCATTGAAGGAGTCTCTCAGAAGCAGGTAAAAGCATATTCTTCGACAGATTTGGTCTTTAAATCTGTCAGCGTTAAACGAGTTATCAGCCCTTGTCGAAGGAGCAGACCCGTCATCGTTTTGCAGGACATTAAAAAACGAACTAAATTCGGAATTATCGGCTCCAGCTGAATACAACATCACTGCTAAAGAGACGGAAAAGGAGGAGAGGTATGGTGATTTAAAAAAGGATTTGGAGCGACTGTACCTTCAATTTTAGGGGGAAGTTATTGTCCTTGTCATAGGTGCTCGCGCAGGTGTGAAAGTACCACTGGTTCAGAACCTCAGAGCAATACCTGCGTGTCGAAAACATGCCAAGGCACTTGCAAAGTGGATGCAGAACGCTGTCAGCCTTGGTTCGCTTCGTGTCCTTAAGACACACGAGTGTTTCACCTGCCTGTCATTGTGATTTCCTCGTGCCCTGTGGCCACCCATCTCACGATCGTCAGACGTGGCCATACGAATGACTTACGACAATTCTACTAGGATCCAGTGTCATCTTCATAGATGGCAGTTACTTCCAGTACCATTCTGCGGTGGTTTATCGCTTTTATTATATTATTATATCATTTCCATATACCATCTAATACTAGAAACTGAATCTTCATAGAGGTAAAAATTTTGTGTATTTTTTCATATTTAAAAAGAAATAATTGAGCGAGCGCATCGTTAATTAATTTCTAATGCACTTTCGCATGGAAAAACTTCTATTTTTCTTCGTGTTTGAATTTAACATATAAATTTTTATCACAAAATAATGAAATGTTGGACATTCAATACTCAGGCTATAAGAGTAGACGTCAAAAAATGTGTTTATTAAAAAACTAATTGGAAGTGTTATTTTTTGATCTGCAAAAATTATGGTTTTTGACTAAAAAGGCCGAAAATGATGACTGTCAGGAGCTCATTTTGTGCCATGAATGTTGGTTCTTTTAGTTAAGAATTACAACAGCTGTTCTTCATACAGTCAAGAATTGATCATTCAAAAATGGATCACTTTGAAGTTCAATATCAATAAGATAATTAGCAAAAACTAGAAGAGATTCGTCCCTAAAAGACGGAGAGAGTCCATAAATAGCTACACGATGATGGGCAAGGATCCTTTCCTAATCCGTTTAAACACTTTTGAACTGTACAATGAAACTTTTCTACCCAATGTAAGTAGATATTTGGACCCTGAAATTAAAAATTAAATTTTAAATACGTATTTATGTGATTTTTAGTTAGAATACATTTATCATCCAGTAATATTATTTTATTAATTAATTATTATTCAATTAAGTGAATAGTAATCTATCAAGTAATGAAAAAATAAAATGGTAAAAAATAAAATATTAGAAAAATAAGAAATTGTTAAAAAATTAAATTGTTTAAAAAATAAAATTATTTTTTAGAAAAGGTTTGAAAACCAAAATGTTTGACAAATTAAAACAAATGTTTACCAAATAAAACTATTGAGAAAAATTGTTTAAAAAATAATATTTGTTGAAAAAAGAAAATTGTTTAAGAAATTAAAATGCAGAGGAAAAGAAAGATTAAAAAATAAATTGAAAAAAAATAATAACATTTTTTTAAATGATAAAATTGCTAAAAAAAGTAATCAATTAAAAAATAAAATTGTTGAAGATATAAAATTGAAAAAAATGGTTCAAAGAAGAAAATTGAGGAAGAAATGAAATTGTATAAGAAATAAAATAATTCAAAAAATTGGAATAAAAAAATTAAACTGTTCAATAAATTAAATTTAACAAATCAATTATGCAAGCAGGTAAGATGGGCAATTTGGAGATTGTATACTTCTTAGGTATGACGTTGTTGTACAATGCTGAGAATCTACTCTTACGAAAAATAAAATAATTTTCAATAATGATAATACTCTATGTATTAACTTTTTATGAATTACTATACAATAAATAATTAAACTTAGTTGAACATCAATAATTAGTTAATGATATAAAATGTACATAAATCAAACTCATTATAACTACTGATATATAAAAGATTATAAACTATTATCGTTGATACAATTTATTCCATTATTCTTATGAATTTATTTCTTATTTCTTCACAATCTTAAATAATGAAAACATTCTCAATGAAATCTAAATTCCTAAGAAATCCAAGGATTAGTCTAAAACAGGTGAAAAATATACAAAGGTGGAAATCTGGGTCTCACTACCTGAGTCCAATGTGAGTGGTTTACTGTTCCGCCAACTAACCAATAATTCCCTGAGAGTAACATGGTCAAAATTGGAAACTACGTTATTTTGGACCACCCTACTATATATATATATATAATTTTAAAAAAACATCACGTGCGTCCTAAGCTACGACCCAAGACAGACTTATGTGTAAACATATTCGGTAAACGTTAACTGAAATCGAAATCTTTCACGAAGCATATAATAACTCACGCGCATGTAGGAGTATAAAAATTTATTTCTCTCATATGTAATGTCTTGCAAAAGTTTCTGGACATCTATTTTCCAATAGGTTGAACAACCACCCAAGTTTTAATAATAATAAAGTGTAGATTTTCTCTGAATTATTTCATAAAAGGTGATAAAAGTACCCGTTTTATGGGCATAAATAAAAGCCAGTATGTGTTAATTTTATTATAAGTTGTTTGAAAAAACGTGAAATGTTTCCGGAAAATATCAATAAATTCGGAAATAACCAATTTTTTATTGTTTTTGGGCTAATTTTAAATATAATTTTCTGCAGGTCTGTCAGAATACAGTTCTATTAATTTGTTTCAATTCAGTTATGAAAACCTGACTTTATATCAATATTGATAAGTTGTTTAGATTAAGCTTAGGTTTTGATTGCATCGAAGGAAAAATTCTAGAAATATCTTATCAAGTCACTAAAATAATTTGGTCTAGTTGAATGTTTATTAACATTGGTTCAGTAATTTTCAATTATTTGAACAAATGGAACTTGTTTAAATAATTTTATTTTTTTATATTTTTTTAAATAATAATTATGACCGATTCTTTAGTGGAATATTGATCAACACTGGTTACTTAATTTTTAATTGTTTAAACACATTCCATTTGCTTGAATAATTTTTTTTTTCAAACATTTTTTTTTCAATTAAAAATATTACTGAATTATCGTTAAGTGACATGAATTTATTTTCAGATATTTTCCAATCGTTGAGGTTATAAACTATTATTTATTTTCAACAACCTTTAATTTGTTTCAACAATATTTTTTCACCATATTTGTTAGTTTTTTTTCTGATATTTATATTAAAACTTCTGGTTGTTGGAAACAATAATTTTGTTATATTTCTGAATTGGTATTAAACAAATGGAATTTGTTTACATGATTAAAAATTGTTAAATCAATGTTGATAAATATTCCAGCAAAGAAATGGTAATAATTTTTTATTTTGAAAAATTTCGAAAAAAATATTATTTAAACAAATTCCATTCGTTTAAATAATTGAAAATTAATGAACTAATGTTAATAAATATTCCACTAGGCCAACAGAAATAATTTTGGATAAAAAAATGAGAATAAAGTGCTCGAAAAGTCGATTTGGAATCATATGGGGATCGTTGGCCTCTAGTATGAAAATAAATTTTGCCATGCGTTTTTGGACCTCCATAATATAACTGCAGTTTTTTAAAAATTAAATTTACAGACTTCTGTGATACGTTGGAAAAACATAAAAATGCACATCAGGACCAGTATTTTTAAAACTGTCAAAGCAGTTTACCACACAACAATTCGAATTGCCCTTTCTAGCATTTTGACTGCGTTCTGTCGCTTCTGCCATTATCAAGAAACCTCAGAAAAGAGTTTTTCCACATAACATAGCAAATTGTTAAAAAAAAGTTTCACTTAAAACTCAAGACAATTAATAAAATACTCAATGTCATTTAAATTAAAATAAAATATATTCCATAAATATTCTGGGATAATTGAACTTTCTAACCTCAAAATCTGACAACTAGCATTACCTTTACAAAAGTAATAGATCGTATGAATATGCAAATATATATATATATATATATATATATATATATATATATAATATTACTTATCCAATTAACACAATAATTTGTCCTGATACCTTTTTCGAAAAACAAGAGTACTGAGATACATTATGTGATATTTGTAATCCGATAGGATATCTGTCATAGACAGAGAAATTCAAAAATCAACTCCGATCAAACCGTTTAATGAACTCGAGCAAAAGTTTTTTCCCCTAAATCGAGATTTTATCAGTTTTCCTACATACACCCTCGTTATCCGATGGTTAAACTCTTATTTTCAGTAAAAATTTATTTATTTTCAATCGCATGTAAACAAGTGGACTGCCCGCGCTCGCCATATTTGATCGAATGACTGCGCGTGCGCTGACAAAGCGGGAAAGCTTTGAAAATAGCCTACGCTTTTTTCAATATGAATTATATAATTATAAATATATATATATATATATATATATATATATTTTGTCTATAAAATCATGATAAAAAGTAAATGAATTGCAAATTACTAGATCACATAATTTTCTATTGTAGATGTTATTCCGTACATGGAATCACAAGTCTGTTTTTATCGATTTTGACATTTTGACTTTTGGAGATGAAATAATAAGCAGGCCATTCTGATGCACTAATAAAATCTTGTGGAATTCGTTGGATCATTTAGTAATGTGTAGAATTTGTTAATATTTTATTACGTGCTACAAAACGGTATGCTTGTTTATTTAATTAAAAAAATATACTGTCAATATAGCTTCATCTATAAGATAAAATTATCACCAACTTAAAGTTCATTCATTTAAAAATTATTTATTATATGACTAGTTTCATTACATAAGTATATACAAATTAAATTTCAATTATTATATTACAAAAATTGAAATACCAACTTTTTATGATTATAATAATAATTATAATAAATTTGTTATACATTTTTAGCAAATAAGAACTGTATACAGTTCTTATTTGTTAAAAAAAATTTTTCCAAACTTAATAATCATTTATGGTAGCACGCTGTGCTGCACATTGTGCGCACCGAGTGTGCTCACCTTGACCCTCAGCTCGTGCATACACCGTGCTTGCGTTCTTGGCGACACATAGTGCAGCTACAGTGCGCCCTCACGCATTGTTATCTGGGAATATAGGTCTAGAAACTTTTGCATAGTAGTGTACTACATTCTCTTATAAACTATCCAATGTAGGTATATTCTATTTCTGTAAAATTAAAATCTATCATTTATATCCCAAAAACAATAATTTTCCACGATTTAAAAAAAAATATAATTCTTAAACAAATAATAATTTTTTCAATAATTGAAAATTAACCACAAGATACTTGGAAACTCGTCCCTTGACAATTAAAAATAATACTTGTTAAAAAAATTTTAAAAAAAACTGTTTTTAGTATGAATTTAATAGAAAACTGCTATTTTGCAGTTTTTGGGTCACTTTCCAAGCACAATAACAATGGCTTGAACGGGGGGTGGGGAGTCAACATTAAAACTTACTGGGTGTAAATTATTCTTTGAACATGCGTTAAGAGGTTTTAATACTTTAATTCACAAAAAGTTTGTAGCAAGTAGCTCTTTTTTTCCATTTTTTTTGAAAATCAATATTTTTCCATTTAAAACCCCATGTTAATTTCAAAGGCTCGGAGGCACGGAAGTATTTATTTTTAAAATTGAACTATAAATCGACTCTTAACAATAGAATAATAATAAAATTGATTTTATAGGACGATTATGAATCTGTTCATAATTAAATAATTTATAGATTTCTACGTTAAAAATTGAACTATTTTATTTCGAAAACCTTAGTAATTGATGAAATTTTTGCATCCGATTGAAACTTCAAAATCTTGTTTCAATTTTCAAAAACATTGTGATTAATATATTCATCATTGAATGCTTTTATTCAATTTCAAATCCTATTCAAATATCATTGATTCTAATATACTCCATTTTTTAAGCATTCAGTTTGAAAATATTAAATTAAAAAAATTTTGTTTCGATATTTAACAATATTTGACTGTTTATTTAAAATAAGAAATTATAAATCCAACATTAAAAAATAAACTAAAGAAAATTTAATTACTTAAAATAAAATAAACCTCGAATCGTTCGAATTTCAGGGTGCTGAATGTAAACTTTAAAATTTGCATTGTTTCATTTTTTTAATCTTTAATTTGTAAATGACATTTTTCAATTTAGATTTCTCATGAAACAACTTATAATCACTAAATTGTACTGCTTTTAAGTTCAAATAGTTTGAAAATGATACAATTTTGAACACTTACAAATTTCTCTGCAAGAAATCTGGAAACGCTTTGATGTCGCTATATCTGTTATAATACGTAAGAAAGTAAAATTGAAATATTCAAAAATAAGCAAATTGAAATTAAGTCATTTAAAATAAAATAAGCCTCGAATAATTAAAATTTCAGAGCGTTGAATGCAAACTTAAAAATTTTCATTTTTTTTTTAAATTTTTAATTTATAAGTGACATTTTTTAATTTGAATGTTTCAATAACAATGTAAAATCCTTTCATTGTAGTGTGTTTCAACCTAAAATTGTTTAGAAATTATGTAATTTTGAACATTTAAAGAATTTATTGATTCATTCTTCAAACTATTTTATTTCCTAAAACGCATTCTCTCCTTTGCCTGCTTAGTCAAGCTTTATTTATAAAATACCGATGCGGACCGATATCAGTTCTCTGAAAGAACAAATTGTGTCGCACTTATGTTATGTATCTACATTTAGAATTAGGCTAATTATATCTCATGAAGAAGAATATTGAAAAATGAAATTTCATTATAAAAAATTCATTATTATGACACTTATTATTATTAGACATGTAAGTACTCAAAACTCATAAGAAAAATGTTGAAAATTGTTTCTTTTTTCAAATTAGACACAGGATATTTCCCTACTGTTAGTAAATAATTTACAATTGTTTAAACAATTATTATTCGTTTGACAGAGAGGGGGAGAGAGAGAGCGAGAGAGAGAGAGAAGCCTCCGTTCTGTAACATGAGACACAGCGCGTGTGTTGATGCCTGCGTTAAAAGGGAATCGTTCACAGTTAACGACAGCAGAATGTTATGCATCGCGCAAAGTAACAAAAATTCGTTGGGTCATTGAAGCAGTACACGGAGCTTTATATAAAAAATATAGACTTTTACATAACCAGCTACATAATCGATTGCTTCCCAAAATTATTTCCTACTGCAGAATAGCTTGTTTTTTACAAAATGCTTTTGGTAAACATTTGAATTCAGGTGTTGACATTTTAAACGAAGTTGCAGCACATATTGCGTCTCGAGAAAGTGTAGAAAATACGTTAGCAATCGAAGCAGAAGAAAAGGCATGGCAAAGAAAGAAACTGCCATTTCAACGACTTACTTCATCTGATGTGCTGGATTTTCCTGAACTTACCGAAAAAGACTTGAGAATTCTTTTTACAGGATCGTACCAGCTGGCACAAGCGATTTCCTACTTGGCAGAGATGTTACATGAAGACAATAGTATCAATTTACGCTTTTTAAAAGAAAAGCCTGAAATAATCAAAGTAGAAGTCAGATCTAGGCATATAAACAGTAAAACTTACAAGTGTTACATACATTACAAGTCTAATTCCATGGGATATACCGGAATTTTGCGTTACTGTTGTGATTGTGCGACTGGCATACGCACCATTGGCTGCTGCTCTCATGTTGCAGCAGTAATATACTACATGTCACATGCAAGATATTTAGCAAAAATTATCAAGCCTGCTAAGATTTTGATTACTCTTTTCCAGTACGAAGAAATAATTCGAGCCATTAATGATGACAGTGATGACGACTAAAATGCATTTTGGTAAGTATTGAATATTTCGATTTCATTTATTCCAAAATGTATCAGAAAATACATCTATATTAAGATATGATATATATTAAATAAAAGCTTCCTCTGTGAGGAAGCAATATTTTTATTTTTATCACAGATGTGTACGTATAGGTTACGAAAAAGGTACAAAAATCGTTTTTAATTTTTTTCACCCTGGCGCACCAAAGATAAAAAATTGATTTATTATTTTTTTAATAGAGTATTGAAAGCCCAGCTTACAGAAAAATTCCCATTCTTTCGCAAAGCCAATTTCGTATTAAAAAAATTATTTGAAATATTTTCGAATTTTTCAAATTTTGAATTTTTCGCCAAAACAACTAAAAAATATTTCTATATATGCTTCCCAACGTGCCTTTTGCCCTCAATTTTTGTCGTTCAAAAATAAACAATATGTGCAGAGAAAAAAAAATAATTTGGAAAATTACATTGTTAGGGGTAGCAGGGTTAATATGCAAGCTAGGGGGCTGAAACTTGGTAAAATGTTTTCTACACCTCTAGACTACCTACAGATCGTATTAGAACCCGAAAAGCTTTGGGGGAATTTTTACTATACTTACCCCGCTAGACCCTTTATTGGTTAATAATCCCAGCAGCATCATTATGTCTGCGCGCATATTCTTTCGAGGCAAGCATCCTACGGTCATCAATGATGTGCTCGCTTTTCTCCCAGCATTAAGCATAGGTTTGGAGCATCACCATCCATGCAAGAAGATTGACAGATGCACTGCTATTGAAAAGGTTTACCATGCCCGACAGGCAGATAACGAAGAGGAAAGGTACTAAGGGGAACATGAAAACACATAATTTATCATGGAGAGTATTTCAAGTATTTTAAAATGCTTTTCGCTTCCCGAGAACCGTCAGGGCGCCCCTAGAGCCATCGCGGGGCTACAGCATAAGGGACGGCGGTGATGGTGAGTTGCGAGATGGTCAGGCAGATCTCACTAATCAAAAAGCTGGCCAGCAAGAACATCTGCGACAAACGGTAAGCAGTGGAACATTAACTGTGCCTGCTGATGATGCTCTGGCTAGCGTTAGCTATTGGCAGCCAACCACCTTGGAAGAAATACTGTGGGAGAGCATTAAGTGGGATACCACAATGAAAGAGGAATTGGTGAGTCTCTTCTATGAAACTGCGAAGTTTGAAACCACACGCGATCAGGACTAATCTACACATCTCAGACGACGGAGCAATGGAGATCAAACGACAGGTTGATTTGGCGCGGAGAAACGACGGCAATGAATATCAGTTAGAGGAAGCCGCGTCACACGATCAAGCAGCGGCAGTTGATGTTTTCTCTCAACCTGTTCATGATCCAGCACCACCATATCCTCCAGAGGTAGATGGCCTAATTCAACCAGAAATGAAACTGAGGTTCATCATCCAATAAAGTGATCAGAATGGACATACCACATAAACAGAGATGGTATGCGCGTTTATTTTCTGGCAGAGAAAAGTGGGCAAAGTTTGAGGAGATAACACCAACGAATCCTATTAGATAAGTACACAGAGCTAGCCACAAGAATGAATGAGCAGAATCCAGCAGACCAAAAATGCACAATATCTGTAAACAGATTGCTTTCGGCTGTTGAAATAGCTGTCATCAAAACAGAAGTGGAAAAGCAGCTTCCGATTGATGAATTCCGCTGGGAGGATGCGGAAAACGAAGACCTGATTCAAGCTGAGGTTATAGGTGCTATGGATAACAAAAATCAAGTACCGGATCCACTAGAATGACATCCGGACATTAATAAAGTTGATGCGTACAGCAAAATCCCAGAAAAACTACAGCACCGTCAAAGTAAACTTGGTCATGCTTTACTAGAGTTTAGACATATAAACAAACACAAAGGTATTCGCTGCCCAAGATGAATATCACAAATGATCTGCGTGCACTAATAGGACACCTGAACAGCAAGGTTTTACCTATGCATTTGAACGCAACTCTAACTGCGCTAGAGGTGCAAATTTTTGTGTATTGTGCAACTGTAGCAGTCGTCAGAACTTTGGGCCGCAGGACAAGGCCTACAAATGCAATCATTAGCCAAGGAAGGGATCAAGATCCACTATGACCAACCAGCAAGACACCAAAGTCCCTCAATTGGAAGACATGACTAGCTACTGGTGGGGTGTTTGGGGAAAACTAACAGAAGAAATTTGGACACTGCATGTCTCCAACTAAAGGGCGCAAGAACAAGCAATAAACGTGAAGTGGAGCTGATTAACATACCAGCTTCAGACGTTTTAACGGTTTTCAAAAGGGCAACTGACTGGAAAGCTCCAGGACCGGACATGGTGCACAACCAGATCGTATGCAAGGCTTTATGTTCAAGGTCATCATTACAGATAAGGTATATTCTCACTGCGACAAGAATGAAATCCTAAAAGAAGATCAAATCCTCATCTCATCTCATCAGTCACTTGAGCCACGCAAGCTGATCCGCGGATAAAAAGAGCAGGAGTGAATGACGTACACGTTCCAGTTGCGTCGGGATTGGTTGCTTTAAGGTAACCATGATCGTAGCTTCTGGAGCCCACAACTTCTCTAATATAATGATATAATGGATTGGGTAAACAACCAGGCTTTATCCAATATGTCGAATGAGGCATAATGCTCGTATCAAACCACTTGATTGCATTACAAAAATGTGTCGGTGACTGATGATTTATACCGGGACAGACCCGTGCAGATTATTCGAAAACCCAACTCTAACAAGACTACCTTCGAAATATTTGGCTGTAACCATCTTAAGCATAAGAGAAAAATGAGCATCCACATTTTTATATAATGGCCTCGGTGGTCTAGGCGGTTAGGCGCTCGGACTTCATGTTAGAGCAGTGATCGGCAAACTACTGCAGCGCGGCAGTCCCAACTGCCGTGTCGGGTCGAGTAAAAATCTCTTGGCAGTACCAGCTGCCGCCATAAAGAATCAACCCGCCACATTCAGAACAAAGAAATCTTTAATTTCAAATTTAGCATTTTGAAATAATGGAATACGAAATCTGTGAATTTTTTCGACCCGAAAGAATCTAAAAAACGTCTTAAAAAACTAAAAATCAATTACCTATAACATTTTCAGTTCAAAATTCAATTTTCGTTATATTTGATTAAAACATTGATTTTTAACTTCCTAAATACAATTTTAGATACATGTAATCGCAAAAGAGTCACAGATTTCAAATTAAAGACTTTTAAATCGCTAAAATAAGATTTAAAACCAAATTAATTTTTTAACATTTTATTCCCATTGGTTATCCCTAAAAATGAACCCCGCCCAAATAAACTCACCCAGCTCAAGAAAAACCTAGCGTTAACGAACGAAGGCCGGCAGGCGAAAAAAAATTCTTGGGTTAACCCTGCCCTTCAGCTGAAAAGTGAGCTAAAGTTTGCCGACCATTGCTTTAACGATGCACGGTTCGATCCCTGAGCCGGCACCTATGGACATTTTTCTATATATTCCTACAGAGGTTCTGGTGGTTCGGATCCCACCTTCACCTGTAGGTCCCCCTTCACCCATCATGCACTTAGCTGTCACCCAGTCCACGGGTTATTATGCCCGCGACTGATGATATATACCCGGGCAGACCCGTGCAGATGATTCAAAATCCAACTCTAACAAAAATGTTTCTAACACATTGGGCTCTAACCATCGTAAGTCTGAGAAAAAAATTAGCTTTCTCATTTTTTTACAATATAAAAAATAAAGAAGAGCAATAAATGCGTGAAAATTTGTTTACGATAAACCGTTATGTAATTAGAAAATTTGCAAAAATATGGCAGAGAGAAATACCAGAATATCATGTAATGTTTTATATTTACGTAAAATAAATAAATAAATTCATACATGCATAAATTAGTTTTTTCCGAAAGATAGAAATGAGAAAATTTATATATTTATTGTTTTGCAGATAATAGTGGTGAAAAAGTCGTGGTAACTTCATCATAAATTACCAAGTAATTCACAGCCGATGGAGTCTTGCAAAGAGGGACCCCAAAATATGCCGAAGATCCGCCCCTTTTTTTGCGACCAACGTAGTTTTTGATGAAAAGAACATAAATTGACGCAACAAAGCTCAAAATAATCGTCAATGCATGCTGTAACCGTGTTTGTTATTAGTTTACCCTTTCAACCCCTTTTAACACTGGAAAACGAGCCCTATGAGGGGGTCGGAAATACGTCATAATCAAGAACGTGTATGAAATATTTTCGAATTATTTTTTTTGTTCATCAATAAAATCAATTAGTGTATGTGTTTAATAACGAGGTTAATTCTACTTAATTAGCACCATTTAAAACCTTAAAAACCGAAAAACTACCCCTATCAGGTGGTGGAAAGTACTTCATGGCCAAGAACCCAATCAGGGGTAGTTTTTCAATTTTCCAGGGTTAAAAGGGGTTGAAAGGGTAAACTAATGACAAACCCGGTTACAGCATGCATTGACGACTATTTTCAGTTTTGCTGCGTCAATTTATGTTCTTACCTTCAAAAACTACGTTGGGCGCAAAAAAAGGGCGGATTTTGGGGTCCCTCTTTGATCATTCTGAAATTCATTGTTTGGCGACCAAAGAAACTTAGAATTTATAAGCAAGTCGGCACATAGCTCAATTTTGAAATTTCAGAGTTGCAAATTTGGTTGATTCAGTCCGTTCAAAATTTTTATTCTAGCGACATGATGGATATATAATTTATAAAGAAAAGTGAACATTGAGCAGTTTTGATATTTGAGAATTGTCGATGAGCAATATTTGGTGATATCGAAATTTATAGTTTGGCGGCTTGATGAACTTAGAATCAATAAATAAATTTACAGAGGGCCCAGTTTTGAAATATCAGAATTGGAAGTTTAGTACACTAGGTAATTTGAACATTTATTGCTTGGAGACTTGATGGATTCTTAATTTATAATTTATAAAGAAAAGTGAATACTCGCCAGCATTACAATTTCAGAATTGTCAATGTGGAGAATTTGGTAATAATAAAATTCATAGCTTGGCGACTTGATAAACTTAGAAATTATAAATAAATTTGCAGATGGCTTAGTTTTGAAATATCAGAATAGGAAGTTTAGTATGATTGCTAATTTTGAAATTTATTTCCTGGCGACTTGAGAAATTTATAATTTATAAGGAATGAATAGGCATGAATAGGCCAACTTTTGGAGAGGCTGGGCGAGAAGTATCGAGAGAAGGGGAGGACTGGGCTTTTTGGACCCATGGAGAACTATCAGCGTATCAAAGTAGACATATATAATTAAATCAGAACACTTAGTTTTCCATCTAATGTCGTATTCTTCAAAGACAATCACATGATAGTTACATTTCGAATCAGAATCTTACGCTTCGCGTCGGTTAAGGGTTGATAACAAAGATTTGTAAAGCGGCAGCTTCTAATTAACACAAAATGTTCATTCTATCGAAATGAAAGAATCACCATCTTACCTAGATATCTCCCTTCGTTATGAATTTCTAGTTTCCATATACCATGTGGTCTTTCGCCCCAAGTGTGAACAGACATAAATGGCCATTGGTGGAAACCGGCTTTTGAAACGTCATGAGGCCTTTTTGCAAGCAAAGTGCTCTTCGTTCCTTGTGGTGAAGTCAAGTGGATCTGCAGGTCCCCTCTTCTACTCGCTGATAAAGAAACCTTTGCCTGAAAAATAGAGACATAATTTCTCAAACAAATCTATTATAACATAGGCACTGTCTAAAGTTACTGAATTATCCGTAAAACTATCCAGCTACTTAGTTAGGGCTAATGTTACGGAATTTTTCGCGAGATTAGCTGGCGACTTAATTTGGGCTAATGCCATGGAATTTTCCGTAAGATTAGTCACAGCGACTCAGCCCAGGCTAAAGTTAGTAAAATTGTCATACAATTAGCCATGTAGGCATTTAGGGTTTCAATATCGAAGAGGTTTATTTACACCATAATCATGAGTATTTTATGAGACACACACACACACACACACACATATATATATATATATATATATATATATATATATATAATTTAGAAAAAAGTTAAACCACCACCGCAGGGTACCACTAAGAGCAACTGCCATCTGGAAAAAAATGTCAATGGCCCCCAGTAGAACCGCGGTAAAAAAAAATTATATATATATATATATATATATATATATTCCTTTGGAATAAAACCGTAGGGCCTATGAAAAAGCCACCGAACGCGTCCTCGGGTTGCGTATAGAGGGTACCTGTACCAAGGGTTTCTGCTGAATATGGTTACAATAATTAATAATGCCATAAGCTCAGAGCTTCAGCACGTTTCAATTTAATCATTGCGAAATCATCGTGCCTACTTCTGGAAAAATGGACATATACGCTGAGCGCTTCTCCAACCGTTGCTTGATCAAGCTGCAGACGAAGATGAGGAAGCGACATTAAGACTAACCGCGGAAAGCAGGCACCTTCTGAGATATGATCGCGATTTTAGAACAAGGAGGAACATTAACATGCAAGTTCCTCTTAAGACCCAATGTCTGGCCGAAATGGATGTCTCCCTTGAAGAAAATATCTCGCAAGTGTCCGACCTCTGGAACTTCAATTGCTCAGTTTATGGTGCTGCGAGCGCTTTGGCTGATTCAAATCGAAGGCTTAAACCGACGATGGATCAAAAGACCAAAAGACGCTTTCATCAAAAGAACAAAAAGATTGGATGGTCAAGACAGAATGCGTCCCATTTCCAATGTGTCATTTACTACATAACATCTGATGGACAGTTCACGGAAAGGATTTGAAAGTTCGCCCAAGAACTAAGGATCTTCAATCATACACTGAACAAGTCAAAGCTGCTGACAATCTAGCTGCATATTTTTGACGAAATATGGGTGATGTCTGACGCAAGGGGGAGAATACAGAAGAGGAAGAGATGGTTCAGGGAGAATCAACAGTTCCTCGCTGACCCATCGCGCCTCTTCAACGATCTCTCTGTTTCTCTCAATGTACAAGATCGCGAAAACACTAAAGTTGAAAGAAAATTCTGGCAATATCATCCGCTTCAAAGAGTTTTGCGAAAACCTCACGAAATCTGAGGAGGAATGTCCATCAATCACTGCCGAAAAGATAAAAAAAGCACTTAGAGGCACGAAAAACTTTTGCGCTACTGGACTCGATTGTATCAAGAACTTATAGTGAAAGAAGTTTACTTCTACACACCAACATTTGGCCCACATATTTAGTCAATGGCCTGCATTGACTACCAGAAAGATGTTGATTTAATCTCTCACAGAATTATTATCTATACAGGGTGTTTTTTTTAACTTGAGACAACGAAATATCTCAAAAAATACGCATCCTACGGAAAAAATGTCTGGAATAAAAACTTTTTATTTTCGAGGGGGGAAAATTTTTTTTTTTAATTTACCCCACCCCCACAGGAGGCAGGGGTGGTGGTAACTTTGTAATTTCAAATGGCAACCCCAATTTTTTATCACAGATTCAGATTCTCCTTTACGAAATACGTAAGTTTTATTTGGAAAATTTGTTTCGCTTCGCGATAGATGGCGCTGCAATTGCGAAAAACGAAATTGTTGACACTACTTTTAGCTCTACCCAGGAATAACGACGCGGACGTAGTAGTTGTCTATTCCCTTCGGGATGCTTAATTTTGGTGAGTCAAAATGGTGTCCTCGCACTTCGATGCACTTGTTAATCCGAGCTTTGAAAGATTCCACACAACTGCGAATTTTGTCTGGTGATATTTGTGCACAAGCAGACCTGATTCGCTCGATCATGTTATCACGAGTTGTGGGCACTTCTTGATACACGAGATTCTTTAGATAACCCCACAAATAGAAATCCGGCGCCGTCAGATCTGGCGATCTGGCAGGCCAATTTACTGGACCTCCTCTACCGATCCATCGTCCATTGAATTCGCGATTGAGTACTTCCCTCGCGATTGCCGCATAATGTGCTGGACAACCGTTATGCTGAAACCACACGTTGTGTCGCAATTCCAAACTTAGGTCTTCCATTAATATTGGAAGTTGATTTTCTGAAAAGTCACGATATTTTTCACCGTTCAAATTTCCACCAATAAAATACGGACCGATAAGTTGATCTTCAATTATTCCACACCAAACGTTCACGGACCATGGACGCTGATGCTCAACTTCATGCATCCAATGTGGATGTTCTACACGCCAATAATGCATGTTGTGCCGATTAACGTTACCATGGTTTGTGAAAGACGACTCGTCTGTGAAGAGTACTAGAAAAAAGAAATTCGGGTTTCCTTGTATCTGCTGAACCCCCCATTGACAAAATGTCAGTCGGTTCTGAAAATCATTTCCATGAAGTTCTTGATGCAGTGAAATATGATACGGATGACAATTATCACGTTTTAATACCTTCTAAACACTGGATAGAGACATTCCGGAATCGCGGCTTAGTTGTCGAGTACTAACATGAGGGTCATGAGTGACTGCAGCTAAAAATTGCAATTTCATTATCAACTCCAGTAACCGTTACTTGACGCTTCCTTTTTTTTCGGTTGTACGCTTCCGTCAGTGATGAAGTTTCGGAGAACCCGGTAAGAATTTCCATTGTAAAAGTAATGAAGTAAGGTAATGAGGAAATACAACGACACCCAAACCAACACAAACGAACGTGACCAATAACAATAACCCAAACGAAAGCAACCAACACACACAAATCAAATGAACACAATCAAACTTCCTAATGATTAAACGTTAAGCACGGACAGACGCGGTTATCCAAAAACGACTGTCGTCAACCAACTGCATTCGGGAATGGTTTTCGACAGTTTTATCACTTTTACTGTCCCGTTGCCAAAAGTTCAAGCACCCCGATGGATGGTGAGAGGCAAGGGGACTCACCGAAATTAAGCACCCCGAAGGGAATAGACAACTACTACTTCCGCGTCGTTATTCCTGGGTAGAGCTAAAAGTAGTGTCAACAATGTCATTTTTCGCAATCGCAGCACCATCTATCGCGAATCGAAACAAATTTTCCGAATAAAACTTACGTATTTCGTAAAGGAAAATCTGAATCCGTGATAAAAAATTGGGGTTGCCATTTGAAATTACAAAGTTACCCCCACTCCTGCCTCCTGTGGGGGTGGGGTAAATTTTAACAAATCTTTTTTCCCCCTCGAAAATAAAAAGTTTTTATTCCAGACATTTTTTCTGTAGGATGCGTATTTTTTTTAGATATTTCGTTGTCTCAAGTTAAAAAAACACCCTGTATATTGGAAAGCTTGAAGGTGCATCCACAAATAGTGAGATGCATAGAGATATTAATGCCTCTTTAGAAAACTAGATTTACTATCTCATCTGGAAATTATCGTGTGACAACGAACAACGTCAGCTTCCAGTGGTGCGTCTTTCAAGGCGATACCATGAGCCCTTCGCTTTATTGCATCACACTTCTGCCTCTATCTCTCGCACTACGAAATTCTTCTGGATACCTCTGTTGTAGCACTAATCAGCGCGAGCATAAGAGCACTCATGTATTTTATATGCATGACCTGAAGATCTATGCCTGTGGTGAATGCGAACTTCAAACTGCTATAAATATCGTCAAGAACTACACAGGAGATATTGGGATGGACTTTGATTTGAACTGGAGAGACCTATACATACCTGAACGTGCCTCAAAGCCGCATTCAGGACGTAGCGTCAGTGAAGGAATCTCTCCGAAGTAGATACAAGCATCTACTTCGACAGATTTGATCTTCCAATCTGTCGGCGTTGAGCAAGGTATCTGCGAGAAACATGCTTGCCGTCCCGGTTCTACTCCTCTCGCTTGGGGTGGTTTAATGGACGGAGAACGAGCTCATGGCCCTTGATACCACCACACATAAGATCACGCATATGCATAAAAGCTTGCATATCAATTCTTCAGTTCCGCGATTATGCATCTCACGCCGTCAAGGCGGACGCGGAGTTCTGTATCTTCAGTGTCTTCATAACCGAATTGTCCGAAGTACAGCTTACATCAGGGTCATCAGCGAGGGGAAATTTCTCGAGTCCAGCTCCGTTAACACGTGTGGACCGCTCGCTGCGGCTCTCCCACCAAGAGTCTCCACTCTACCCTAAGGGTTCGGGGTGGAGGTAAATTCTGACGTCATACAGTGTGGACCGCAGTGAGCGGTCCACACGTGTTAACGGAGCTGGACTCGAGAAATTTCCCCTCGCTGATGACCCCTGGCTTACATCGTTGCGAATGGCAGAAATCCTCTTCTAAAAATGGTCAGGAACCACGAGATGATTGGCAAAGAAACGTTCCCTTACAAAGCCGCGGAGCAAGCGGCCGAGACCTTCGTTCCAAATTTCAACATCAGCAGGGAGGAAAGTGCATTACTCTATTTATATGCTACACTTTTAAAAGCCGAAATGAAGAAAACACAGGTTGGAAAATTTCAACGACGACTACTCCACAAGAAAATGCACAAGAAAGTGCCTTCCCGACCGTGCAAGATATTGGAAAAGGGTACGCATGTAAGTAAAATGATTTATGTAACCAGCCACAGGGGTGCCTTCCCACCCACCATATAATGTTGGAAAGGGGTAAGGGTTTGACCAACATTATCTCTGCGACAAGTCACAGGGGTACCAGCCCCCTCACGAAACATTGATAACGGGTAGGAGTTTAATCGACGGCCATACCACGCTGGAAACACCAGTTCTCGTTAGATCACTGAAATTAAGCAGTGTCGGGCGCGGTTAGTACTTGGATGGGTGACCGTTCAAGAATACTACTGCGTGCTGTTGGCGTCGTGGGTGTGGTGAGCCCACACTTGTAGTTATTTACTAGAAGAAACTATCCACCTAGAAACACTACCCGAATCGGGTAGTGTCACGCCTACCCTGAAAGGGAAATGGCTTAATGGTGTACATTTCTCTGATCAGTCACAGGAGAATCATTCAGCCCCCACGAGACGTTGGAAAGGGGTAGGGGTTTGACCAACATTATTTCTCTGAACAGTTTCAGGGAAGCCTCCCACAAGCTGTTAGAAGGGGTTAGGGATTTAAACGAATTATTTCTGTGACAAGTAATAGGTGCGCTCCACGCCCCCACGAGACGTTAGGGAGGGGTAAGGATTTGACCAAAATTATTTCTGTGGCCAGTCACAGGGATGCCTTACCCAACGAGAAGTTGGAAAGGGATAGAGGGTTGAGAAAATTATTTCCGTGACCAGTCACAGGGGTGCCTTTCCACCCCCCACACGATGGTGGAAATGGGTAGGGGCTTGACCAACATTATTTCGCTGATCAGTCACAGGGGTGTCATTCCGCCGCCCACGAGACGTTTGAAAGGGGTTTGAGCAATATTATTTCTGTAAACAGATTCAGGTGTGCCCCCCCCCCCACCCTCGCTCACGAGACGTTTCAAAGGGCTAAGGGTTTGAAAACATTAGATCTGTGACCAGTCATAGGTGTGCCTTCACGCCCTACGAGACGCTGGCAAGGAGTAAGGATACGATTGAACTCAAAATATTTATCTGACCAGTGACAGGGGTGCCATATTACACGAGAAGCTGGAAGGGGTAGAAGTTTGATAACATTATTCCTGTGACCAGTCACACGGGTGCCATCAAGCCACCCAAAAACGTCGGAAAGCGGTGAGGGTTCGACAGAAATTATTTGTGTGCCCAGTCATAGGGATGCCTTTCCACTCCCCCCTCCCCTCCACCACCACACGCGATGGTGGAAATGGGTAGGAGTGTGACCAATATAATCTCTGTGACCAGTCACAGGGATGCCATTCCGCTCCCCACATGACGTTGAAAAGAAGTAGAGGATTGACCAAGATTATTTCTGTGATCGGTTTCAGGCGTGTTCCCCACGAGACGTTTGAAAGGGTCAGGGGTTTGAAAACATCATTTTTGTAATCAGTCATAGAGGTGCCTTCACGCCCCCCACGCGACGCTAAAAAGGGGTCAGGTTTTGACCAAAATTATTTCTGTGAACAGTCACAGTGGTGCCTTACTCCATGAGAAGTTGGAAATGGGTAGAGGTATGACAACATTATTTCAGTAACCACTCACAGGGGTGCCATACATAACTCCACTGATTGGAAAGAGGTTGGAATGCTCAACCAACATTATTTCCGTGACCAATCACAGGGATGCCTTTCCACCCCCCCAAGCGACGGTGAAAATGGGTAGGGGTTTGACTAACATTATTTCTGTGAACAATCGCAGGGGTGCCATCCAGCCCTCTATGAATTGTTGGAATGGTGTAGGGGTTTGCCTAACATTACGTCTGTAACCAGTCACAGTGATGCCTTCCACCTGTCCCCCCCCCCCATATCACTATATATTGTTCCTAAAAATTTGATTAAACTGAATTAGGAATATCCTCAACTTTTCAAAAGAATTAATTATTGTTGTAATATAACTCATGTGTATTATATAATTTCAAATAGGAGCGCGCTTTTAAGTACATGCGCGTTAAGTAAAGGTTTAGTCAGCTAGTATTACGGAAAATTCCGTAACAATACCCCTCCCGCTACGGAAGGGCTAGTATGACGGAGTTTTTCGTAATACTGGTCCCAGCCGTTTAAGAAGTTAATCTTACGGAATATTCTGTAACCCTAGACAGTGCGTATAATACCTATATTTTGACGTGACGATTTTTCCTTTATTCAGAAAAAAAACTCTCACTCTGATCCAATCTCTAACATGGCCACATGATATTCGTAAAATCAGGTCAAGTTTTATTATTATGTCTATACGATTTATCGAATATTTTCACGATTGATTCTTTTCACTTTATACCGACCTTTATTTTTCTTCTATGCAAATTGTTAGCAGGCAAAAGGTTGTGATTTAACAGGGCTATTTTTAAATATAAAATAGAAAATTATTTTGTAAATGAAGAGAGAGAGAGAGCGAGAGAGAGAGAAAAGCGCTCGCATTCCTGGAGTTTTGGGTAATTTGGGTTACCTGTACGAAGATGAACGTCAGGATCCTTGACAATTCCAAATTTTACCTAACCTCGAACAGCCTGTAATATTTCTCAAATCACTTGCTCAACGAGTTCTACTTTTTTCAATCTTGGCTAAACGAGAATAAAAAGACATGCCATGAGACGGGGCTACAATGTCCCTTTTCACGATTTTCGTAAATCTAGAAGGAAGAAGGGAGTTCGGGAAAGCAGAAAAAGTCAGATTACTTGTGGCCATATTGTACGTCGGTTCGCAGATACGCTTTTCTTGCTTCGCTTTTAATTTGGAGAATCTAGCAAGACGAATTTCAGAATATATCCTTGGAGAGATGAATCGTGTTCGATCGAATTTAAGGAGAGTCGTCAGAATTCCTCAAAATTCCAGGATGGTGGCGTTTTTCCCATCTCGGTCGCCCGTAAATAACTTTCTCTAACGGACTATTGATTTAAAATCATAAATTTCTTGTAAGCTAACATACATTTTTTCGAGTTTTGCAATTTTGGATTAGTACCTGGAAATCATGTACATGTAAGTTCATTATTTGTTGTATTTACCTTCCGTTTCTTTTACCACTTATAATAAATGAGTTTTAGTACTATCAATGGTTGGAATAAGTTGGTTTGCATATATTTGAACTCCATCGCATACTTTTTTCAGCCATTTCTGTTGAAAGATTTTATTATGTGATTGATTTCCTTTAAAGTAATTCTCAGTAGCGTCCCGGCAGGCGCCTGGCACTTGACGCCGGGTATTTTGTCTGATCTTTTTATATAATCTTTTCAGATTTAAAAAAAAAAACACTTTGGGATATCTGTGACAGATAGTACCAGAAGGTAGTTTCTCCTCAATTATTCGGAAAACCCTATGACAAAATGGCGTCCAACGTGGGGCCTTTTGTCTAAGCAAAGTAGGAGAATATTTCCCACAATTGTTTTATGGAAATTTTAACATTTGTAACCCTCTGCGCCCTAACCTCCCATCTCTATGTAATGTGCTGCGATTTTAGTCGCGTCAGTGCACGCTATTGTGCACGTGAGGACCGAAGTCAGTGCCGGTAACTTCACCGGTAATTTATTGGTGTATTGATTGAACAGAATATTACCATATTTTATTGGAAGTTTAAGAAATTTTTTCGAAATTCTCTAGAAATTTAGACAGATCTCTGTCATTGAATTTAGCTTAAGTTTTGTAATCATTAGTAATTGTTTTAAGTTCAACAATTAAGTTATTGAACAATTGTCGCGAGTTTGGGCTTGCCGAATGCCGAAATAAAAAGAATTTAGGAAAGCTCTGTGTACAAAGTTCATTGCAATCACGCTGTTGTCACCTTGAAATCACTGCAATCACATTGCGATTTCATAGTGCAATCATGCCATCAGTGTCCAATAAATTTTGAAGTTATGGACTCCTCGTGGATACCCCACATACTCATAATGTTAGCGATGGTTTTAGACGATTAATTTTGCCTTTGTCGTCCAATACCCAAGTTTTACCTGGAAGTGGGCTTGCGTTGACTTTTCAAACTTTTCAAACTTCTTTTGATTCTTCCTTTTTGTAAAGAAAGGTCACGAAACCAAAGTAAAGTTGTAAAATCCCTAGGACCCAACATTTGGTCAACCTATGGATTTGAATAATCCGTCTCACAAGTGACGAAGTAGCTCCACGGTAGAGCGCCTGATCTGAGCGCAAAGGCATCAAGATCAATTCTCGCCGCCTGCATTTTTGAGAAAATTGTTTTTGCTATATGATTATTTAAATGTGTGTATATAAGGGTGTTTTTTTTTACTTGAGACAACGAAATATCTAAAAAATACGCATCCTACGGAAAAAATGTCGGGAATAAAAACTTTTTATTTTCGAAAGGGAAAAAAGATTTGTTAAAATGTAAGCAACCCCCACCCACAGAAGGCAGGGGTGGGGGTAACTTTGTAATTTCAAATGACAACCCCAATTTTTTATAACAGATTCAGATTCTCCTTTACGAAATACGTAAGTTTTATTCGGAAAATTTGTTTCGATTCGCGATAGATGGTGCTGCGATTGCGAAAAATGAAATTGTTGACACTACTTTTAGCTCTAACCAGGAATAACGACGCGGACGTAGTAGTTGTCTATTCCCTTTGGGGTGCTTGATTTCGGTGAGTTCCCTTGCCTCTCACCATCCATCGGGGTGCTTGAACTTTTGGCAACGGGACAGTAAAAGTGATAAAACTGTCGAAAACCATTCCCGAAAGCAGTTGGTTGACGACAGTCGATTTTGAATGTAGACATTACATATCATCGAGTCTCCACTGTCTACAATCCTCAACGTCATTCCGGCCGAGCGATAACCGCGTCTGTCCGTGCTTAACGTTTATTCATTAGGAAGGTTGGTTTGGGTGTCCTTGTATTTCCTCATTACCTTACTTCATTACTTTTACAATGGAAATTCTATCTCAGCAACAGAAGATTGAAATTATTCTCATTTATGGAGAAAGTGGCAGGAATATCAATGATGCACTCACGCTTTATGCTCAACGCTTTCCAGAAAGTGTTCCTTCACGCGCTTCTTTTTACCAGGTTCTCCATTTGAAATTACAAAGTTACTCCCACCCCTGCCTCCTGTGGGGGTGGGTGTGGGGTAAATTTTAACAAATCTTTTTTCCCCCTCGAAAATAAAAAGCTTTATTCTAGACATTTTTTCCGCAGGATGCGTATTTTTTGAGATATTTCGTTGTCTCAAGTTAAAAAAAACACCTGTATGTATAATATATGAAATTTCGATCATGTAGATAAATAGTTTTAAATGACATTATAAGCGTGAAGCGGGTGGTTATAGGCCCTCGGAAAATTCATAGTATAATTTACAATAACGCGGGAAACGACTGGAATCGCAAGGTTGCGAAATTACGTCACAGAAAGCAGAACATTCGAGAAGTTATGGAAATGCGAATATATGCTAATTGTACCAAACCATAATTGCGCGCGCAATCAATTAAAGAAGCGGGGATAATTGGGATCAAGGATTCGAACGCGCGAAAAGCGAAGCTAAAGGATCGGAAAAGTCGCTCTCAGCTGGACGAGCTTGAAGGCTGGACGTCTTCCACATCGCGAATCGCACAAACCTCTCGGACGCTTGCGAGGACTCTGTCAACATCGAACATAGGTCGGGCAAATACATTCTGGCTATTTGTAAATCATAAAAGAAAAAGTGAAAAAAGGATTATTTGTGAAAATTAAAATGAAAATGCATTTCTGCAATTGTAAATTAAATTAACTCAACTTGGACAGGGGAAGTTCCATGAAACTTTCTGATAATCTCAAAATGCGAGGAGACGGTTTATTTTCAACCCATTAACCATTTGGGAGCTCAAAAACCTATCCTTCACATTTGAAATAAATCAGGGAAAGTTCCATGAAACCAATCCAAGATGGTCTAACAGAAGGATTAATTCTGGAAATTAAAATAGAAATGAATTTCTGCAATTGTGAACAAAATCAACTCAACTTGGACGGGAGAAGTTCAATGAACCTTTTTGATTTTCTCAAAATGCGAGGAGACGGTTTCTTTTCAACCCATTAACCAGTTGGGAGCTCAAAAACCTATCCTTCACATTTGAAATAAATCAGGGAAGGTTCCATGAAATCAATCCTAGATGGTCTGACACTTTCTGATATAATTTGATTCCTGAATGGTGAAATTATATAACCTCAGAAGTTAAATTACTGGGCTCAGTTATCAAAGATAAAATGTCTATGGAGACTGAAAAAACTCCCAGAATAATACATTAACTTCGATTCAAAAAAAATGTTAGAACTTTGTTATAGGAAAAATAGATAAATTTGACGGCCAGCAAACACTGCACCGAGTTTGCCTGAGAAATTAATCTGTGTTAAGTAATCCTTTATAGAAAAATTTCCTAAAGAAAAGCCAGTATGTATACGCAACGAAAATAATAGATAGGTTCCAGGAATGTCAAATGAGTTCAGAAGAATGCCGGTTAAAAGAATAGGATAATGAAGTACGTAAAATCGGGAAAGTCATCGGTAATTCTGAGTCCGCTTAAGACAATCCCACAAATTTGGAATTGAAATTCAAGAAAATGTTTAAAATCACTAAGCCAAAATTGAGTCTGAAGTACTGGACTCAATCATAGATTTCAGTACAAGGGACAGTTTCATCGCAGAGAAATTTATAATTGAAAACTGGTTTAAAATTAAGGGTTTGAGAATTGAAAGAAGCAAAGTCATTCATGGGATAAATAACGAAGTTCACGTTTTACCTAGAGTTTCTCTTTTTGTAATTTTTAATCATTCAATTTTGCGTTTCAGGTCCATAACTAAGAAAGGTATGGTACCAACGTGCATACTTAGTAGCGATCTCCTTGACAGAGTATAGCAAGATTCATTGATTGTTGGCTTCATGAATGACTTCCCATTTACGAACGACTCTCAATGAGACAGACCAATAGCTAAAAACTAAGTGAACCTTGATCGATTTACAAAAATTAAGAATTTTATAGGAATTAAGAAAATAAAAGTAAAACTGAATCTGTGATTGACCCCAATTCAGCCCTCTAAATTGAAGAAACCTAATTTTGAATATATTATGACTAAAAAAAAAAATTAAGTAATTCGAAAAAGTTAACCGGTTAATCATTAACGAGTAAAACAAGCATGTTACAAGCGATTTTTTTCTATAGTTTTATTTAAAATAAAATATCACGAATCACAATGCGAAAAATATCGTAGAAAAACATAAAACTATAATTCAGAGTCAGTCGAAAGATCCACAATGATAATTTTTATGAAAGGAGACAAACCAGAAACTAATGCTACATCTTGCACATCCAATGGAGGATGATTTGGCACATGAGCTATTCATTGTGTTCCTCAGGTGGACGAAGAAACGGCTCATGGGATGAATGAAATTATACAAAATAAAATTTTCACTTATATTCTCATTTTAAAATATTCATCAACATAAAAAAAAAAAAATTGATTAGCATTTCGAACTCGAAAGTTCATTGCCACACTACCCGATTCGGGTAGTGTTTCTAGGTGGATAAATACTACCAGTGTGGGTCCACCACACCCACGACGGGTCAACAACACGCAGTATTTCCCGAACGGTCACCCATCCAAGTACTAACCGCGCCCAACACTGCTTAACTTCAGTGATCTAACGGGAACTGGTGTTTTCAGCGTGGTATCGCCGTTGACAACGGCGATATCAACATAATCATCAACATAATCAAAATTTTATATCTTATTTAAAATATAATTGTTTAAAATATATTCTTATTCTATATTTTCCTCATCAATGTTAAGTATATGGTTAAATTTATTAAATTTATAACAATATCCTTTTGATGTGAAAAACTCTGAAAATATGAGTTTCGCATTGAAAAAAAAAGCATATTAAATGTTTATTATCACACGATCGACATAAATTTTACGATGGAATCGACTATATAAACATTAGAATGGTTATGAAGCAAAAACGAAAAATAAAAAATATGCTTGCCGCGCGGGCACACCCCCACTGCGCGCTGCGCGCGGCGGTTCGCGTCAAGTTTGAGAGCGCCTGGGGCGCGCAGGTACGCTCTCGCGCTCGTTTTCGTACGCTTAATGCGTACATTTCAACTAAATTCTTAAAATATCATAAATATTGTAACTCAAATCGAAAACTGTGATTTAAACCCCTGAGAAACTACAGTCATAAATTGGAACTGAAATTGTTTTTAAAGAAAGGTTCTCAACGCACCTTCGGCTTTGACTATTACATTCTCATTGCGACACTCGCGCTTCGAGCTCGATAATTAGTTCATTGAGTCAGTTCTCTTTGAAAAATAAAAAGTTTTAGAAAAAATTGAACAGCAGAAGTAAGTATGTTTTTCAATATAATGTTAATAAAAAAACGCAATTTTTTTCTACTAAATAGAGACATTGAGCCGTAGGCATTGATTCCATTTGTTCAAACTTCTGTTCTAAGAGAACTCTACTCTGATCAAATAATCTAGAACATTTTCAATTTGTGTTTAATTGAAAAATTTCATTGATATAATTTGGAAATATTGTTAAAATCTATAAAAATAACACTTTTAACTCACAGATCTCTTTAAAACAAAAATTCCATATTCTCGAAAAAGATCTAAATTTTGATTGCTGATCTAATTGAAAAATTTCATGAGAATAGTTTCGAAATATATTTTATATCTAGTAGAAAATTGGATTGATATTTCTTCATCAATCGAGAAAAAAAATTTTTGTCATTTTTTGAGAATTTTGAAAATGTTGAAAAGCATATAACTTTTTTAATTTGTATCGAAATTAAATCTGGCACTGAGATAATTTGCCAGTCTTCTTGTCGTGTACTAGAAACTTTGACAACAATTTCTAAAACGCATAAAAAAATGTTGCTTTAAATTTTTAAAAGCTCTAACTTTTTGCATTTTGATCTAATCGGAAAATTTAACTAAGATATTTTCGAAATATATTTTATATCTAGTGAATATTTTTCATGAAATTTCTTAATCTATCAGAAAAATATTTTTTCTACTTTTTGAGAGTTTTCGAAATTTTGAAAAATATATAACCTTTGTAGAAGCTCTAAATTTTTTAATTTTGGTTTAAAATATCTGGTTAACGAACTTAACGTTCATTTTGGGGCCCTCAACAAGTATATCCAAGTCTCACAGACACACAGACAGACACCGACAAAATGTTATGATTTTCGGTCTCTGTGAGTGCCGAAACTTAAAGATCCTTTAAAAACTAGAGATCGAAAATTTGGATGATTACATTGCACTCTCATGAATGAGAATGTAATAATAAATTCACGCAGCGAGAATCAAAACTGCGACCTCAGTACTCAAACCGGGCGCTCCACCGCGGAGCTAGTCGGCTACTTGGGAGCCGGTTCTTTGAAGTCTATAAACTGGCCTCAATTTTCTTCAAAGCTGTTTTTCTCAAAACTGGCCAAATATAAGGTTCTAGGAATTTGACATCTTTTTCTTTCTTGGTGACATGACCTTTTTTTACAAAAAGTATGAATCACAACAAAAAACACCACCTCTGACTCTCGGTAAATCCGGAAAAGACCAACCTGGTCATTTTCACGAGGAATTATAAAGTTCCAAAAGCTGACGCTCCTGTATCCTGTGGTGGGAAGCTGACGTTTTCAGATTCAGTTAAATATCTAGGAGTAATCCTAGATAGCAAGCTGAGCCTGGCAAAGCACCTGGAGACCCAATGCAGAAAATTTGTCATGACTTTTTGGATGTGCAGGAGAGCCTTTGGGTTGACATGGGAGCTAGGGCTTAAAATGCTTGCATGGCTCTACTCTGCTGTCTTAAAACCCAGGCTCCTACATGCGGCCGTGGTCTGGTGGTCACGGGCGAAATTTAAAACAATGCAGGACAGGCTGCGAAGATTACAAACGCTAGCATTTAGGGGTTTAACTGGAGCAATGTGAACTGCGCCCACAGCAGCGGCGATAGGATTCATGCTCTGTGAGGAACCCCTACATGTTGCGATAACCGCTAGAGCGGCTCACGCGATGGGTCGCCTGGCAAGAGCAAATAGATGGACTCCGGCGACTAGACACACTAGACTCCCCAGTGATATCAGCGCACTGCCGATTCTACAGATGAGGCAAGATAAAATAACAAAACGCTTCAAATTCACCAAAGCTTTCCGCGTCTGTATCCCAAGCAGAGATCTGTGGAAAGAAAATGGTAACCCGCTTCTGCGGGGGGAAATCTGGTATACGGATCGCTCCAGGGGAGAGGGAGGGTCAGGAGGAGGAATTTATGACAGCAAGAGAGGGAAAGGGATAAGGATCACACTCAGGCGACACGCTACTGTCTTTCAAGCGTAGGTCCTGGCCGTCCTTCGCTGTGCTGAAACACTAATAGAGGAAAACGCTGCCGGAAGACAGATCACGATCTGTTCGGACAGCCAAGCGACTGGTTTGGGAATGCAAAAAGGCATTGAACCAACTTGCAGAAAGAACCAAAGTGGCTCTCATATGGGTCCCTGGTCACACAGGGATCAAGGGAAACAAAAAGGCGGACCATTTGGCAATGTGCGGCGCAGCGAGCGAATTCATAGGACCGGAACCGGTACTGGTAACAGCGTCTTGCAGTGTCGAGATGTTCATTAAAAACTGGATCCGAACAAACCAAAGGGAATACTGGGAACAAACCAAGGGTGGCCGTCAGGCGAAATCCATCCTGGGGTATATGTATAGGATGGACAGAGCCAGGGAAATCCTCGGATTACTCAAAAAAGACATAAGGCCTCACGACAGAGTGCAGGAGGTGCGGTAGGGATGACGAAATATCACTGCATGTATTATGCCACTGCCCGGCATTAGCTAGGCTCAGGCAACAGACCCTCGTGGTCCATTTTATGGTAAAAGAGGAAATTGAAAAGCGATCAGTGGTCGACATACTGGACTTCGTCAAGAGGTCTGGGGTCGACTGCTGAGACTGAATAAGTAAGGGTGTGGCACAATAGGCTTTATAGCTTGAGCGCCAGGGGAGCTCTTCGTGGGCTTCCCGCCCGTATTAAAACTAAACAAAACTATCATCATACGCAGACCACCACTGTTCATCCCGAATTTCCTAGATTCCTGATATTACCCGTGTTTATTCACAAGGCAGTACACCGAATCTGGCCATCTTCACCAAGGTTTTAGATCTCGGTGCATTTCGTTGTTTCCAACGTTCTGGAAATATACATCTCAGATGCCAGGCTTACTCCATCGCAGAGTGAACGATTTTGACCTCTTTGCATGGCAAAGTGGGCTGCACCCACTCTACCATTAGTTAAATTTACAGATTCAGCGCACTGACTTGGTATACTATATACATGTAAGTGTGTGCGTTCATTACTAGAAAATCAACCAGCGACCACGGAGTGACAGACCTCTTGTCGCGGAGCTCTATAGCTGAAAAGTAACAATATCGAGTAACACTTTTACCGAATGAAGATGTACCAGTCCATCGAAAAGTTGTAACAATTATGTAGCAGTATGATGTAACTGTTACAGAAGAAGTATGTAACATTTAATCTGTAACTTGGTTACACGGATGAACTCTAACCATTTTTTCACAGTGTCACGTAAGTGATCCGTAACGGCGTTATGATGTATTTCTATAAGTTGTGTATAATATACATTAGTAACGGCGATATAACAATGTGACATACCTGCCATGTAACAATCGTTTAACGTTTGTTTCGTAACTTAGTCCCCGATAGCAAAACAGTTTCCCTGAACATTCCTGTTACACTCGAATATAAGGTTTTGATAATTCCGAAAAATATTCCAGGAAGGTTCCCGGATGTAGGTAAATATTCGCGTATCAAGGAAAGTGCCCATGCAAGGTTCGGGGAATGTTCGTGAGAAATGTTTTCATTATATCAATTTAATTAATTGTGTGAATTAAATTCCTCACGAATATTCCTTGAACCTTCCTTGATACGCGGATATTTACCTACTTCCGCAAACCTTCCTGGGTTTTTTTTTAATTTTTCGAACCTTCCATTGAAATGTTCTAGGAATGTTAAGAAAACGTTTCGTGCTATCCGAGGTTACAGACATGGCCTATAACAGTTTTGTTCCATTGTTACGTAAGTGAAACTGAAAGCTGTGACTGTGTGGTTCTCTAAGCTGTGCATAATACACATTAGCAACAACTATGTAACAATGTGATATAACCGTTCTATAACAGTCATATAACATGTCTTAGTAGCTTGTTTGTACGCATGATCTATAATAATTTTGTTATGTGTAATTCTGTATAACGCACATTAGTAACAGTTATGTAACAATGTGCCATGAATATGATGTGATAAACGTATGTCATTATAATTTAAGTTGGTTACACGCATACTCTGTATGAATTCCGCTATCTTGTTACGTAACGATTCTAAAATGGTATGAAAAATTTGTCTCAGAAATTAATGATACATTTTCGACATTATTTATAGAACTATTATCAAATGTAAGTATATATTTTTAAAATATTTTCAAAATTATTAAGAGTAGTCTTGAAATTCATATAATATATTTAATGTGCAAATTCCTTTTATACGCATTGAAACTTTTAAATGCTTAAATCTAAATGGAATACTGATATTTGCTGATTATTTAATATAAGTAAATATATATTTTACGAAGGGGAGAAACAATAAATCAGTTTTGACTATAAATATTTTTGTTGAAAAAGTAGATACATTTCAATACGATATAAGCGCCGATTGTGAGCATATGCAAGCTCCAACATAAAAAACAATATTTTTGCATTACATTTACGACACAATTTTAAATTCACAACATATTCTTATGAGCATTTTAAGAATGGATCTCGAATACAATACTTTTAAAAGGCTTCGAAGACACTTTCAGGTTGTTTTAGGACACAAGGTTTCAGGTTGTTTCATAAAACCCGAAGAAAGATGAAGCCGTGAATAAATAATATATATTTATGTTCTAATTTTTTCCGGTATCTTGGAATATTAATGTCGTGTGAGCCTTTTCCGGTTCATTAATATTTTTATTCAAACATTACCGACATGTTTCGACTCGGATCCAAGTTATTTTCAAGTCATAGTTCCTATTATTAGTTAACGTAAATTATAAACGTTTCAATTGTAGATTGTACAAAGTTGTCAATTATACAAATTCTTAAAAAAAACTTAAAGCTGGAACTTCATAAACTCGAAGTTTAAAAAAATGTTTGTCTCGTAGGAGATAAATCCTGGAGCAAATTATTATATAAATAATCTACATTTTTACACTTTATTTTTCAAAAATGTAGAATATATATAATAATTTGCTCTAGGATTTATCTCCTACAAGACAAACATTTTTTTAAACTTCGAAGTTATGATGCTCCAATTTTAAACTTTTTTTAAATTTGTTATACTTGACAGCCATGTAAAATATACAATTAAAACTTTTGTAATTTCCGTTAACTGATAAGAACAACGCCTTGAAAGAGGTTTTGATCCCGTGAAGTTTTTTAAACGTCCTACGTTAACAGTTGCGTTAGCTCTGTGCTATCAACGACTGCTCGTGCTGATTTTCAACCATGCACTCTTTGTTAACGGAGAACCCTTGTTCTAAAACTGCATTGCCGTACGATAAAATGAGTATGTTTTTTTACGAAAAGCGAAAAGTTACGATAGTTCTCTGGACCATGAGAGTCAATTATTTTCATCCAGAAATGGTCCAAGCGCATCGACGTTCATTCGAAGAAGCGCATCTGCTCTTTCGTAGTGTTATGAACTAAAATTTAATTCCGCTTAATCTAATGTAATAATAATTATCATTATAAAGAATATTATGCAGTTTGGAGTGCACATGCGTGAGGGAAAGGACGCCGGGAAACAAAGGACCGACGAGTAGTAGGTTTCGGGCTATGGACGCGAGAGCTTGGGCAGTGTGCTGCGTAAACGAAACGGCTAGTATTAGCGAGAAGAGAGCTTCCTTGTTTGTTCGTGTGAACGTTAACTATACTTATTTCAAGTCTCATTGAAAGCAAAGCGCGAGTGTCGAAGTGATTTTACTTCGTTTTATTAAAACGTGGTCCTCCGTTTGTCGGATCCACCATAGCCTCACAGCCTTTTCAGTGTATACGCGTTATTTAACATTATATAAATTGATGTATTACTTTTTAATAAACGTTTACGTTTTACACTGAATACAATCAACTCGCTCAAGCCATTTTTGCCCCACTCTCAATCCATACTTATATTTAAGATTAAATTTATAACAAATCAGAAGTGGGATGGCGAGCGAGTTGAGCTAAGACGAATTCCATGTGGGCGGAAGATAGTGACTCGTGGAATGATGGCGGATGAGTTAGAATAGTTTTAACAGCAAATGCTGAATTCGGGACAAGTGATCATAGATACGTCTCATGTATCAGATGATAAGGAAAGGATAGCGGAGTTGGAGGTCGAGGTTGGAAGGCAAAGGGTCCAAAGAGCCAGGAAAAAACAATTCTTCGAGACTGAAGCAAATCGGCTTAGGACGACGCTAGAACAATTTCAGGAGGATGCTGCTTTGGCGGAGCCACGAAGGGCTGGGAGAGCGTCTAGTAGTGAGAATCAGGATGCAACAGGTAGCATTTCAGATGGCATTGTGCGCGCACTCTCATCGATAGAGGGCGCGTTATAACAACTGCATACCTCCATAACAGCACAAGCACAGCATCAGCAAGAAATGACAGGTAGGGGAGTTCAGCAGATTATTGGAGACCCTAGTGCTTTCATTTGCGAATGCCATGGAACGGAAAGACCTGAACAAGCACGTTCTTGGTTGCGAAAGCTTAGAAACTCTGCCACACTGTACAAGTGGACAGATGCAGTGACCTTTAGTGTTGCCAAAGGACGTTTGAGGGGAGCCGCAGTGAAGTGGTTGATATCAAAATCAGATGAACTAAGAGATTTCGAATCTTTTACAAATGCGTTTCAGTCAACGTTTCTACTGGCGCAAAGTGTTACTGAAACGTTACGTATTATGGCAGATTGTGAACAAAGTGCTCGTGAAACAGTGCAAGAATATGTTCTAGACAAAATATTGCTCTGTTCAGGACTTGATTTATCTGTGAGTGATATCCGCGATGGAAGAGCAGCAGGTTTTTCATCGAAAGATGCTGCTAATGTGATTATTTCGCGTAATTTTGCTACAACGGACGAGATTCTTGAAGAATTACTTCGATTTGAAAGGCTGAATAGTTTGAGACGACAAGACATTGGAGAAAAGAGAGCAAGTGGGAGAAGCAGTAGTTCTTTCCTTCCCGAAACTTCGTCAAATAATACTGGAGCAACAGGAATCAAGAAGGAGACAGCAAAAGAAGAGGATAGGAGCAACACATCGAAAATGTCTCCAGCTACAGGGAGTACGACATGTTATAATTGTAAGTCTATTGGTCACATTTCTAAAAATTTTCCAATCCCGCGTAGAGAAATAAGATGATATTTATGTAAACAGATAGGGCATGTAGCTTCACGATGTAAGAATGGAGAGAAAGAGCAAGATAATAAAGTGTCGAATGAATTGAGCATGTTAAGGAATGACGTAAATGCCATCAGTAGTGAAGTTCAAAAATGGAGTCTGAAAAAATTACTCGCGAAATTTAGATGAGCGAGGTTAGGTTGTACGCTCAAATTGATCCTGGTGCATCGGTATGCACTGTTCGTGCCTCAGTGGTTCTCAATGAAAATTCATCTGTGATTCGACATAAATCTAAATCAGGGGGTTTTGGAAATAGCGAGGTTATCTCAACAGGGATGGTAACTCAAACAGTCGTGCTTGATAAATTAAAACCTAAAGAAATTGATTTTAGGATAGTGCCTGACACAGCTCAAGAGTATGATATAATTATAGGTAGAATCTTCACAGAAGCCTCAGATATTTCCTAAACGCGTATTGGATATGAACTAAACTTCATGAATACAGACCCTAGTATTTTCGAGGATTGTGAAGTTGGGCGAAAGTACTTGATTACAGCAGAAAATAAGGAAATAGAGCCGGGTACAGTTATTTCATTAAAGTTAGTTCAGATGTAGGAGTTCTTGAATTACCGATTATAAATTTTCGAGACAAGAAAAAAAAATGAAAAAGGGACAGAAAATAGGGGGTGATATACTCACAGTTGAGCAAGCACCTAGGAGACTAAACGCGATAAATGGATATCTGATGCGGAAGTTTACACGGACGAACAAGTCACGCTTTTGCAAAGACAACAATTAATTAATTTGCTTGAAGTACATTTGGATTGCATCGCGAATGATATTACTGATTTAGGTTGTACTAATAAAATAGAGATGGAGATTAAGTTGAAAGAAGGAGCAAATATTTTTCAATCAAAGCCATACCGCCTCAATGCTAACGATCGCGCAGACCTAAACAAAATAGTTAATTCGAAAGGAAGATGGAACGCCACGGATGGTGGTAGACTACCGGAATTTAAATCAAATAACAAAAACGTATAATTTTCCGATACCTAACTTCGATGACTTGACTGAGAAAGTTTATGGAGCGCGGTATTTTGCAACTTTGGATTTGGCATCGGGTTATCTGCGAATAACTATGGAAGAAAGTTTACGCGATAAAGCCGCCCTTATAACTGAGACTCAAACAGGCGAGTTCAATAGGGCAATGTTTGGTCTGGTAAATGCTCCGATGTATTTTGCCAAGCTTATGCATAGAGTTTTAGGAATCGCCCTGAGGAAGTGTATCGCAATAACCTTTTTCGATGATACTTGTGTATTTGCAGAAACTTGGGAAAATTTGTTAGAAAACCTACAGGAAATTCCTAATTTACTACGTGACGCGAAGTTAACTCTAAATTTAAGTAAATGTTGTTTTGGAATGAGGACAGTAGAGTACTTAGGATATATCTTTGGGGACGGAGAATCAGGGCCAGATGAAAGGAAAATATAAGCGGTAGAAAACTTCCCGAGACCTAATAACCAGCATGAGCTAAGGCGATTTTTGGGTCTCATCAATTTCTTTACAAGGTTAGTCGAAAATTTCTCTAGAATTGCGGCCACACTTACGAAACTTCTGAGAAAGGAACAATCCTTTATTTAGAATGATGAGCAGGAAGGGGCTTTCCAAGCGCTAAAAGCAAGTCTTGTAAAGAAACCAGTGTTAAATATGTACAATCCCAAATCGGCAAAAACAGAATTACACACAGACGTGTCGGCTGTGGGCTTGGGTGCGCTTTTATTACAAGCTGATAGACAAGAAGACCCCTTAAGATTGATGTACGCTACAGCAGAAGAACCACTGAGTCCGAACGACTTTATCACTCAAGCCATCTTGAGTTATTAGCGATTGCGTGGGCTCTCCGACGCCTAAGGAATTTTTTAATTGGAATCACATTCCTGATTATAACTGATTGTCAATGTTTAGTTAATCTGCATGCATGGAGAACACAAAATCCTCAAATTTTCCAATGGATGAGTGAGATCAATGATTTTTCTTTTTAAATTATATATCGGAAGGGTGGGAGTATGATGCATGCTGATGCATTACCGCGTGCCCCAGTAGAAGATTTTCATATACCCACACGAGCAAATTGCAAGAAAATATTGTCTGAACAAGCGAAATACAAATCTTATTATGATGCTAAGAGGAACCAGACTGTACAATATGATTTAGGCGACATTGTATCTATACAAGGAAATCCTATTACCACAGGATTCTCGACAAAGCTTCAATCGACTTATAAAGGACCATTGGTCGTTATTGGTATTGAGCCCAGTGATACTTATTGACTTGAAGTTGAATGAAAGTCTTGATAGGAATTTTCAAACAACGGCCCATGTAAGCCAATTGAAGCTGTGGAGAAATTCAAATTACGAGAATGAGAATGAGAGTGACAATGAGTCGACTATCAGCGAAAATTCAAATCAATGTGACCAGAGTGAGCATGTAGAAAGTGAAAATAGCAATAAATGTAAGAACTTTAATAGTAGTCGTCTGGGACCTGAGCGATTATGAAAGAAAACCATGTACTTGAAAAATTACAAGTACTGAAACTTAAAAAAAAAAAGAAGAAATGATTTGTATTAAGCTGCCGTCAAAAATGAACCAAAAGTTTGGAGGACCAAACGTCGCATATGATGGCCGATTGTTATAAACTAAAATTTAATTCCGTTTAATCTAATGTAATTATTATTATTATTATAAAGAATGTTATGAAATTTGGAGTGCACATGCGTGAGGGAAAGGACGCCGGAAAATAAATGACCGAAGAGTAGTAGGTTTCGGGCTATGGACGCGAGAGCTTGGGCAGTGTGCTGCGTAAACATAACGGCTAGTATTAGCGAGAAGGGAGCTTCCTTGTTTGTGCGTGTGAACGCTAACTATACTTTTTTCAAGTCTCATTGAAAGCAAAGTGCGAGTGTCGAAGTGATTTTACTTCGTTTTATTAAAACGCGGTCCTCCGTTTGTCGGCTCCACCATAGCCTCACAGCCTTTTAAGTGTATACGCGCTATTTAACAATATAAATTGATATATTACTTTTTAATAAACGTCTACGTTTTACATTGAATACAATCAACTCGCTCAAGCCATTTTTGCCCCACTCTCCATCCAGACTTATATTTAAAATTAAATTTGTGACAGTAGTTTTTTTGAACAAATTTGTCGGAATTCAAGTTCAACCGCGGCCGCTACAGGACCCGTAACTTCCTTATATTCTACGAGTTTACGTAAAATAATAGTTAATCTCTGCTGTGCTATTTTTTTGTCTAGAAGGATGAATCAAAGGACTCAAGCACGAAAAACCTTTCACCAGAGACAATTTGATTGGAGATCTTTCAAACAGCTTCACGGGCATAGCTTGGTAACACTCGCGACAAAGGTAGAAGATCATTTTTATCTTTCAAGTCCAGAAACGTAACGCTGTGTTTGCCTAATACTTCCGGCTTGGTCAGTTTCTGTATAATTCTATGCATGAACGACAGCAGATCGTCGTACAGAAAAGGCGTCCGAGGATTATTGGACTGCAATTCTTTCAAAAAACAATTCAAACTGAACGGCTACTGATTCGAGGAAGGCCAGTTTTGCAGGCAGGGGGTTTTCATTGAATAAGTCGCTAACAATCTTTAAGCTATTGCACGTTGGTCCCGTTTTGCCTTTTTTTGCGCCATCGACGTACTTTTTGAGTAGAAGAGTAGCCCAGGGAAACCATTATTTATTTTTCGCATTCAGAATTAATTCTTAGAATGTAGGAAAAACTATTTCACTGTTTCATACCTGGTCCATAGTCTATGGATCAGTAAGTATTAAGTAACAACCATCATTTCGGTTAGAGATTTTCGCCAGGACAGTTCATCAAAGCTCTTCAATGTGAATCAGTGTATTGAAAGAGCAGTGTTACGTGCAGTGATCAGTGTGAAAGTTCAATGATTCTTAGTTTAAATAATATTCGTCCCTAGATATGTATATGGTTGTTCACCAGTAACGATTCTCAAGGAAGGATACTCTACTACTGAGATGTAAGTAACTTTTGATTTATGTGGACTCACTCATTAATGATTAAATTAAATACTACTATCGACGAGAAAATTTAAGTCCCTATGGCTTCGACGTTGAAAGAGTGAGTGAAACAAAAATGGTAACTTAATGAGTGAATGAATGCTGATTTTAAAGATCAAAGTGTTCCCGCCAAAAAATGCTTTTTCATAATGTCTCTTCTGACGCGAATTTTAAAACGGGAATTCCATCAAATAACTATTTTTCCAAACAGAAGAAACTATTTTATGTGAATAACTAATATAAATATCAAAAAGTACGTGCGCTATTTGTAATTTTCTTTATGCAAATTACTATCATCTCTGTTTCACTCATTTCTTCAACCTTAAATCAGCGGACTCGAATTTCCTCCCCTGTATTTTTTCACTGATCATTGTTTCATGCAGAATTTTATGTCTAATTCAGATGTCCGAAAAATAATTAAAGAAGCCATCTGAAGCTTACTAGAGAAAGCGGAAGCAAGAAAAAGATGTGGCTATTCAAATGGAAGCGGGTGCCATGAAAAGAAAATATTCTGCATAGTTAAACAATCTCAGATTAAAAATCGTTCAGAAAACACGGTAAGTTCATGATTATGCATTAGGGTGGTCCACATTTTTTTTCTCAATTTCATGCATATTGCTCCCAAATTTGTTCGAATCCATGAAAGAATGCGTTTTTTTTCATTATACTCAGAGGTTTAGATTACACAAGCCTCATGAACTTGAGCACATATTTTCCGTGAGAAATAAAAACATTTTCGTAAATTTTATTCAGAATCGTCAATGTTAGGTGAATCTAGTTGAAATTCAACATTTCTCTTCGCATTTAGCTTTATAATAAATTGAATAGTTACTTTTTTAATATCACCGCCATAAATAAACAAATTCTTATTTTTTGGCAAAAATGAGTCGTCTTTGAAATCCTTAAAATCTTTGTGAAATCTTTTAAAATCTTTGTGAATTCTCTAAAATCTCTTGAAAAACTTGAAATCTTTGTCAAATCTTGAAATTTCTGTGAAATCATTCAGAACGTTTTTAAATCCTTGAAACATTAAAAATCTTCGTGAAATTGTTTTAAATCTTTTGAAATTTGTATGAAATCTTTGAGATATTTGTAGAAGCTTTCTTTGATCTTTCAAATGTTTTGAAAGTTTTAAAATCTTTGCAAATATTCGGAATCTTTGTGAAAACTTGAAAATATGGTGTACACACACAACATTTTTGTGAAATATTTGTCAAATCTTTTGAAATATTTGTGAAACTTTTCAAAAATCTTTGTTTGTGAAATCTTTTTTATTCGTTGAAATCATTGAATTACTTGAAATCTTTTCAAAACTTCTAAAATGTTTTAAAACCTTTTGAAATTGTTTCAAATCTTCAAAATGTATTAAAATCTCTGAAATCGGATGCATAACCTTTTTCAAATCTTCGAAATCCTTTAAATCTTTGAAAAGTTCTAAAAGCTTTGTGAAATTGTTGTGAAATATTTGAAATCTGGAGCACACACCTTATTTAAATATTTGATATCCGTGAAATCTTTGCAAAATGTTCAAAATCTTTTTACATATTTTAAACTTTTTGAAATATTTTGAAACCTTTTGAAATCTTTAGTAATGTTTTGTAATGTCAAATTTTTGTAATATTGAAGTCTGTTCATTGCAGCCTCTAAAATAATTGGTAAAGTCTACAAAAAATGCCCAAAAACTTCTTTATTTATTCTGTAATGAGTCAAAGATAAATTATTATATATCTTGACAAATGAAAAACCTTTTCAGTAGCAAGATTTCTCCTAAACGAGATGTTTCTTTCATAATGGATTGAAAGATTTAAATTAATTTTCGCATTTCAATATAATAACTGTTTTTAAAGAAAAAAATGATTCAAGGTTCTCATGAAAAATTCAAGGAGATTTCCGGGTTTTCAAGGTTAAAAAAAAATTCAAGGAGAACTCCAGATTTTCGAGGTTTTCAGTGTCGCTGAACACCCTGTTTTGGGAAATATGTGTTAAACCTAATGGGGCTCATGAAACCTCTGACCTCTTAAAGTAAATAATTTCTGAAATGAAGTACATGCTCACTAATTTTAATTTTTTCTATATTTACACGCATATTTTTATTTTAATAATATTTTGTTTCTTTCGTTCATCAATCTTTTTTCAGAATGCGGTGGATAAAGCAGAAGATATGGAATTGGAAATCTGTGTTGACGAAAACAACAATGTATCAGCAAAGGAAGTAAGCTGTGAAGAAACTAGTGAGCTGCATGTTTCAAAGGAGGAGAAAATAATTAAAACCGAGAAAGCTCACCAGTGGGAAGGTACTTCACTAAGTAGTCATCCAGCGCATTGGCCTTCGAATATAAATAACGGTCAGATTCAATTTTGAATACAAAATTAAACCTATACCAAGAAAAGATATTAAGTATCCGATAAATAATGAAGGGAGGGCATTTTCAAATTAATATTATACGCGCGTTTTGGTAAATGGCGAGTCATATGACAGAAACTGGCTAATTTATTCTCATTTGACTGATAAAATGATTGAGGCTGAAAAAAAGTATTGGTATGCGGTGATTGAACGTATATGCTGCGTCGCACGATTTTTAGCGGGACAAAACTTGGCTCTCGGTGGATCGTCTGATTGTACACCTGATAAAAGTCGCGTTGAGCAAATGACATATGTGGTCCGATTTGTGAAAATAAATAAGAAAAAAGAGTGCGAGATACGCGAGTGTTGTATTAAATAAATTAGAAGAATATGGCTTGAGCGTTCAGGATTTGTTGGGCCAAAGCTACGACAACAGTAGTAACATGAAAGGTAAACACAAAGGTATTCAGAATCCCCGCATTTAGTTACGAGAGGGTTGTCGAGGATCGCGGTTTCGTTTCGATTGAGATGCTAACCACGCATCCAATCCTTCCATAGCATGGGATAAGTTACGCTGACTGGTGGGGGGGGGGGGGCCACACTTTGTTTTTATCTCCCCTTTGATAAGTCCCCCCCGTCCGGCCACCCGTCGAGACATGGGCTACGCATAGAGAGAGAGAGAGGGGGGGGGGGAATGTGGGTGACGAGCGCGTCGACTGAATAATTTAAACGCGTAAACAAGGGCCTAACCTCGGATGGAAAGCCACAAACACGAAACTGAAGAATTTAAACGCGAAAAACAAGGATCAAACCTCAGATGGTTAGCCACAAACACAAAACTGATGAATCTAAATGCAAGACAAGGGCCCAACCTTAGACGGTTAGCCACAAAATAATGACAAAGACCGAGAGCAATATAATAGAGAAATTTCACGATAATTCGAAGCACGATCACGACCCAAAGAATTCAACTGCGGATGATGACACGGTGGACCGCGATAATCGAAGACGTCGAGAAGGAAACGGAAAGCTGGCACTCGTAGCATGAAACGAAAACGTGAAGAAGCGCGTGTCGGGAAATTTTCTGACCATTACCGGCGGCCTTGACAGGAACAGGGGAAAGTTGTGACAAAAGGTATGACTCACAGATTGTGAGCAAACTCGTCGTTTCAAAACACCGTAAAATCGACATTTAGTCTTACAGGCCTTTCACTTTAATTTTATTTCACAAATTCGAGCGGAGGGCCGCACAGATGAGTGTCGATGTTACGGGGTTTTCAACTATGGGAAATTTGTTGTGTCATTCGAGATTCACGGCGAAAAAGTTATCTGATACACGCTTGTCAAGTCGAACAGATGCAGTAAAACCATTTCGTTATCAAATAAGTGAAATTCACGATGCGTTGAAAGAAATAATTGAAATTTATAATGACCTCTCTACCCGCCATGAAGCTCAGTGTTGAGCTAATAAGATTGATAGCTTCACATTTTTATGCTGAGTTGTTATTTGGCATAAAATTCTATCTTATGTCAACGTGGTAAGTCTGATATTACAGCAGTCGAATCTCGATGTAACAAAATGTAATGATGTAATTCAAGATCTTATACAGAATTTGTCTGCAATACGAAATGATGAAGAATTGGAAACAGGTATCAACGATGCTAAAGAATTAGCTGATCTCTTTGAAGCAGAGTTGAAGTTTCCTGAAATGACAGCTGTAAGACGCCACAATCAGCCTACACGAATCGAGGAAACTGAGGACGAAGCCATTCAGGATCCTAGACAGAAGTACAAAGTAAACTTTTTTTTGCTGTTCTAGATGTAGCAATAGGTGCTTTGAGCGAACGATTCGAGATGTTTAATAATCTTTATAAAATATTTAGCTTCCTCGACACTAGTTCCACTTTAAAAGGTATCGCCAAAGAAGAATTCACGGTGGTCGGGAAGGCGGAAAAAGTTTGTTGGCAGTGCCGACAAAATCGGATTGAGTAGTTACCTTTGTTTTTACTTATGTTCTCAGGAAATCATTGTCCGAAAATCGGATCTGCTCCTTTTTTTATTTTATTAAGGAATAATCGAAAAAATATGTCAAAAATTTATTTCAATATATTTATACGTATTGATGGGTAGTTATTACTTATTACATTGTTGAAACAACAAAATTGTGTAACACGAATATGTAAGTAAGATATAATGCGAATAGCAAAGACCGTTGATTGAATTAATTATATATTTTTCCTAGTTACTTCATAATAAAATTAAATCATTAATAAAACTTTCAACCCAATAAAATACAAAAGTACACAGAAATTAAAAGAACTTGAAGACTCATTCCATAGCTGATCTACTATTGACATCGATGCACACGTT
>CAKNXH010064191.1:149279-251790 GCA_932178445.1 Andricus quercusramuli
TATATATATTGACAGCTGTAATATAATTATATATTTAATTTTTTTTTATTTATTTTTTTTTTTTTATAATAATTTTATATTTTTCCCAATAGTCCATGGATAAAATCCATGGATAAAATGGTACATTCGTGTTTCTCTACTGAAAGGAGAGGGTCTGCAGATGAGATCAATAAAATAATCACCGAATTACAAAAAGACATTCTTTCAACCAATCTATCAGTAACTCTGAAAATACATGTACTTTTCGAACATGTTGAGCAAACTTCAAAAATTATTGAAGAATTCTGAAGGTCTTGGCAAGTGGTCGGAGCAGGCTGGTGAATCAGTGCACCGAGAATTTTTGAACTATTGGGAAAAATATAAAATTAATGTACTCAACGACTCTTCCTATTCTGAGAAATTGAAAGCTGCAACTGTTCAATTTTCATCATTTCACATCTAAAGAAACTTACGACATGTATATTGGAAGAGCAATGGACTGTATACTAAAAAAAGATCTTAATAAGTTCTATTTCACATAATTAATTCAATCAGGATTACATATTGCGTTTTCACAAAAAAAAGCTGTTTTAATGTATAAGTCGCATGGAACGATATATTGTTTGAAGTCTTTGTTAATGAATACAATTCATTTATTTATGTTCAATATCGTTTATCATTTACTTATTTCTATTTTCGCTATATTCTTTTTTTGTTTCAACAATGTAATAAGTAATAAATACCCATCAATACGTATAAATATATTGAAATAAATTTTTGACATATTTTTCCATTAATCCTTCATAAAATAAAAAAAGGAGCAGATCCGATTTTCAGACAATGATTTCCTGAGAATACAAGTAAAAACAAAGGTAACTACTCAATCCGATTTTGTCGGCACTGCCAACAAACTTTTTCCGCCTTCCCGACCACCGTGAATTGTTACAACGATGTAAGGATGTGCAATTGAAATTAGCTGACAGTAAGACAAATAAGTCTGATGTAGATTATGGAAAGTTAAAAGACGAAATATGTTTATTACGAGACATATTCGAAGAAAACTTGAACCCTCTGGAAATGTGGAACTTTATGGTAAAAAGTGATCTGCAGCTGGCGTTTCCAAACTTTTATGTACTTCTACGAATCCTTTTAACACTGCCTTTATCTGTAGCCTCAGGTGAAAGGTCATTTTAAAAACTGAAGCTAATCAAAAATTACTTGCGGTCAACTATGACTCAAGATCGCTTTTCAAACTTGGCAGTCATTTCAATTGGACGTGCCATCTCAGAAAACTTGAATATTGCAAACTTAATTAGAAAATTCGCGGAACTAACAGCAAGACGTGTATCTTTTCTTCAAGATACTATTGCATACTTCATATATGCATTGTGTCTTAGAATTTTATATATATATATATATATACCCAATTTATCTCTATATAACCAGAGATGATATAACTTTCCTATACTTTTTATTTATTAGTGTGATTGTTCAACATAGTGCAATAATAAATGGCATGTAATAATAAATATTTTAGTTACTATTCTCTATTTACCATAATAACTATGAATATTCATTATTATAAGTACTATGGTCATGATGATAATTAATTATTATGCGTTTTATAATTTATTATGAACAATTTTGAATAATCTATGAACAACGAAAATACTAGGGTTCATGTGATAGGACGGGGGGGGGGGGGCAATTTTACATTGCACTCGGGCGCCGGAAGTCTAGAAATGGCCCTGTACCCACTCTGTAGGGTAGCGTTCAGGTTTCTCACCAAGTGCACTCGTCGAGTGAACCTGTACAAGGGACGTGGTTTACGAAACTGAACTACGAAATGTCCACATATAACAACGTAATATGTTTTATGCTCCTTTATTATATGATGATGGAGAGGCAGCGAAAGAAAATTATTGTTGCTGTAATGGTGCATTCATACCTGTCCATCCGACCGGTGCGGGCAGAATTTCCATAAGAGTAAAAGAGATAGAGAACGGCAAATTGGACAAAAAGTACTCTCTATCTCTTTTACTCTCATGACTTTTCTGCCTGGACCGGTTAGAAGGACAGAGGTATGAATGCACCATAATTGCATCAAACGAATTACTGCTGAAAACGATGATGTTTATGACAATCTTAGAAAGTGATGATGAAGATAGTGATTATGAGGTAGAAATTGGAATTGTGATGGAAATTTCAATGAAAGTTTGAGGCCCAAGGGAAACGCCAGTTAGAATAATAGGATTGGCTACTGTGAGAATTTGGTCTTCTCCCAAAATAACGAGGTATTTCCCGGGCACGAAATCCATATCCGTACACTTATTTACACTCTTCACAATTCACTCTGCTTTTTATCGCAGGTTTTATACCAATTTCATTTCAAATATGCCCAATTTTCCAACTCCCCGCTAATTTTTCAAGCCAATTTCAGTTTCACTCGCATCCACCTACGTTTTTTCGACGGGTGAGAAAGTCACCCATCCAGTGACCCACACCCGTCTCTCTGGTGATTTCTGAACAGTTCACGCGGGTCAATCCGCCCACTCACCTAGCGTCGCTGAACGGTTCCGAGTGCACCCGAGTGCACTCAGTGAGAAATCTGAACGAACGCTAGTAGTCCCCATCAAACTCATCATCTCGTTTTTGAAGTATTTCGCTATGCCGTGTACAATTATATGGGCTATTTTGGTTTTACCCAAATTCATTTTGCTCGCGAATTGGCTATCCGCAAAAGCCACTTTCGAACTTAAAACATTTTCTTCGATGTCACGCAAAGAAAGGTTTTGCAGAATCCCTTGTATGCACCATATCAATTCAGCCTTCGTAGTTTCTTCGTTCGCTAGATACCGAATAAGATTTTCTTTCTTCTTCAGTCCACTGCCCGCGTTGTTTGACGTATCAGCTGCTTCGACAGTTATATTGTCACTTTCCACACCAGATGCAACCGCATGCGAGTTTATTTTGGCGTTTTCTTCTTGTTTCAAACTTTCTGGGATTTTATCACCTATGCCCACGTTCGCCGAATTCTTCCGTATTGAATGAGACATCTGTTTCACGATAACAGTTGAAATATGTTTTTTTGACCGCTCGTGGCTACCCAGCGCACTGATTCCCATACTTTGCAAAGTCATAAAATAAAATCGGTGGTACAGCTGAAATTAAAGACCCGTGGACATAAGAATGTTCACGAAAAAAAAATAAAACCGTTCAAATAAGAAAAAAAAAATGTTTGTATACAAGTGTCCATTTAAATCGTACAGATGACACCGGATACTCACAGTCTTTTGAACCTCACGCCAGCACAAGAATAAAAGGCCGCCTCAGGACTCAGGCTCAAGCTTGCCTATAACAGCGACACGTGCAAGCATATGTCAGAGTCGAGGGTTAGAGAGAGTCGCGGCGGCAGGGAGCGTCGTGTACTCGCGAGCGAAATACGAAGCAATATTCACTTCGACAACCGTATTTATTTTATTAGAATCAAGGACATTCAAGGACTTTCTAGGGACATAAAAAACTTGAGGACATTTCAAGGACTTCAAGGACTTCGAGGACCACTGGACACCATGATATACAACTTTCAAAATCTGAAATGTAAATCATCTTTAGATACATCAAAGTTTCAAGTTTTGATGAATTCCATGAATTTTAAACCTCACATGCGATGAAAGCTTGTGAATATAAAAACAACTAAAAAGTGATGAACTTTTCTGGGAATAACTTTTATTGTTGATGACAAATATTGCTGATATTGTTGATTCAGCAATAACATTAAATATTTGAATTAAACATTTTTTAATCCACCCATCCATAAAATGTGTTGAACGAAGAAATGAGAGAGGGAGGGAGAGAGGGGGAGGGAGAGAGGGGAGGGAGGGAGAGACGGAGGGAGATAGAGAGAAAGCTTCCCCATTTACCAACGTTTTCTGGATCAACTAATAACGCATGAGTTCGAACCTACTGTGTTTGCGTCCATCGATGATATCATGGTTATTGAGACTTTCTAAGAACACATGAATTGGTTGGGACCGGTTCCGCACGTTATTTTCAATGCTGTTTTTTGTTTATATGTGTATGATATGGAGAAATTAAGACGGAAGTGACGCGTCTAGCGCAAATCGCACAATTAAATCTTATTGGTCACTTCTGCCCGACCTTTTTCTGTCTGGAAATGTTTTGTGTCAGCAGAAGTCTAATTGAGAGGACCACCCATTTGGTTTGATCTCTGAATATTAATAAAACATCTTAAATTTTGACAATGGTGCCCGAAGAGGGACTTGAGATGTTTGAAGCGCTTCGTGCACTCTAGCGGTTTTAATACATATTGGGCGTTTATTCCGTGGAAATTTCCACTGTTGTGGTAGCGTCGTTTTGTGTTCCTAACAAAAGATTAGGCATTTTTCTTATGAGAATTTCAAATTATTTGCATAAATCACACATAAAATCGTTCTTGACACAGGATGTTGACATTTATTTCACTTATGTCATCCCGTTTTTTAAACTAACAAAGTGGCGGACCAAAATATGGATTTTTCTTAAGTCCTGAACAAAACTACAATCGAACCTTCTTCTTCGATAATCAGTACGGAAGCGAATCGGAATAATCCTTTCAATTTCAATATGAATGTCCGAGAATTCAAAACCCAAGATCCGCCAAATGGATTGGGTAATATGAGCCATCAAAAAGGTACTTAACGAAACCTCAATGTAATTTCACCCTTCGATTAGGAATCTGATATAGAAATAAATTATCATAAAGACAAGTACGAAGATAACGAGTCTGACATCAAAGACGGTCTATACATACATACAGAGACGGAAGGACTCCGCAAAATAATTGAGTGCTGTTAAATTCACCTTAGGCAAAGTGATAAAAAAACAGGCCCATCGAAAATAAATTAGGAAGACGTATGAAAAAGAAGAGATTCATATTATGAACGGAAACTTAATTGTAAACAAAATGAGTACAGAGAGACGTTTACGCAATCTGAAAAAAGCCAGCCTCTGAATTTTCTGTAAATTGTAGGGAAAGACCAATGCAATTCTTGAGAGCCTTAAAAATATACGTTGGTGCTACAGAATTACGTTATTTTATTTTTCTTAGCCCAGCCATACAAATTACGACTAATGAAGAGATTTGACTCCAACACACTCTCATTCCGGAATTGTAAATAAATTATCTGGGTATTTTACAGAAGATACTGAAACTGCAATCTCAGTCCGAGGGATAAGAGATTTCGAGGGCCTAATTGAGCTGTTCGATATATTTTATTTAAGCCTGCCAGTAAATTTTGAAATGTATAGAGACGACTAATAATAGATTAAATGCTTTCACGATGATTCATTACAATAAAAGGAGGTGTTTCGAGTTTCAATCATGTGCAAAAACACGAATCTTGCCTGTGATTGGCCAGCGCGCCCCACCATGGAGACTGGTCGAACTTGGTTGGCCAATCAAGACCTTTTTAACAAACCGGGAGGACAGAAAGCCAAATTTGATTGGTATTATATCCATTTTCCCTATTGATGTTATTAGGGTGTTTTAAAATTTCCATTGTTTCTCTATTTTCTTCGAAAAATATTTTATGTTTTTGCGATGAAGATTGTTTCGTCAAATAAAATGCTATGTCCTGTTTCGATATGATGCTCAGCTAGTGCTGATTGCGTGAAATTTTTTATCCTGATTTTACTCTCATGTTCCTTTACACGTTGGCTCACCGCACTCCCGATTTCTCCAACATAGACATTGCCACAAGAGCAAGGGATTTTATATACTCCCGGATCACTGAAAAGTGCCTTTTTATCTTTAAGGTTGTTTAGAAGTTATCCTGTTTTCGCCGGTGGCTTAAATATGGTTTGGATGTTGTATTCGTTGAGAATTCTTTCTGTTTGTTCTGTGATACCATGGATGTAGGGTAGAATGGTGGGCGTTTTTCTCTCTTTTTTTTGGTAGATTCTGTTGACTTGTTCTTTTTAGTGTATTTTCCGATTGTTTTATAAATTTGTTTGTGTAATTGTTCTGTATTAGGATTTGTTTAACCTTTTTTTATATCCTTTTGCTCCTTCATAGAATAAGCTTTGTAATCGTAACATTTCCAAAAAAATTTAATTCAATCGATTAAACCGTCCTCAATGTAAAAATGTCTAATACAATGTTATAAGCAATTGTCCGGATGTGTGGATGTCACACTTTTTTGTGAAGACGCTAACTAGATAACGGTTGCAGATAAATTGATGAAATTTGCAGGGCTTCTTTTCCTCACTAATATCTTGAAACCGAACGAAGGATTTCTAAAAATATTCATTGCATTTTTTCCAGCACTCAATAACATTTTCAAAATCGGTTTTCTATAGTAAAACTGTTTTTATTGGCATAATTCAAAGTTGATGCACGGATATAAAAGATTCCTTGATTCGAGACAAATCGATTGAACTATAACATTAATACATTTTTATAAAGAGTAGGGTAGTTATGGTAATTTATATATTTTGAAAATCGATTTTTTATAGTAAAACTTTTTTCATCAAAATCATTCAACATAGTCAACATTTTCTCATTCTCATAATTTAAAGTTGATGCGATAATAGAAAAGTTGTGTTGATTCAAGAAAAATCGATTGACAATTCTCCTTTTTGTTAAATTTTCATTGTGAACTGGATATTAGGGTGTAATCGATTGATGAAATAGAAAAACTTGTGTAGTTCATCTAGTCCATGTCTCCAGATGACTAAAGTCTTGTCAACGTAAGGGCACCAAAATTCTGGTTTGAGCTTGGATTGGTTGAAGATTTTAGTATCCAGAACTTCCACAAAGATGTTGTCTATTACAGGTGAGATCGTGGATCCCATCGTTGCTCCTGAGGTTTGTTCGTAGAATCGGTTATTGAAAGAAAAGTAAGTATTATTGAGACAGTGTTCTATCAAAGGTATGAATGAGATCAGAGGGAAAGTTTTGCAAAAAAATTAATAATATCGATTGCATCGGAGATTGGTACTTTCGTAAAGAGAGATACAACGTCGAAACACACAAGGAGGTTTTGGGGTTAAATGTGAATTATGTTCTATCTTTTTGATAAAGCCAAAAGAGGTTTGGACGTATGTGATAGAGTTGTCTATGAGAGAATTCAGTTCTTTGACGAGAAAGCGTGCTAGGTTGTGAGTTGGTGAGTTTATTGCACTGACGATCGGTCTGAGTGGAATGTTGTTTTTTTGGATTTTTGGGATTCCGTAAAGTTTTGGAGAGAAGGGATTAGTAGGTATTAATTTATATATTGTTTTGCTGTCAAGTTTAGAGTCTTATAGAAGGGTTTTTGTTTTGCTGACTATTGTTGGACGTCCTTCGCGGTATGTCATTCGCCTTTTCGGGTGGAAGAATTCCACATCATGGATTCCAAGTTACTGATGATTTCTTCTTTAGGGATTTTAGAGGGAGCCACTGCAAAATTATGTTCTTGAGACAAGGCTGAAATCATTTCATTGCTGAGCGGATGGTTATAACTGTTTTCCACTGTATTAGTTAGTGGTGTGTGTTTTTCTGAGAATAATTTTTCAAATTTTATTTTTTGGTTCTGAGTGTGAAGATCTTCAATCAGTTGAGATTTTTCAAATGATATGCGGTCTAACGTAGGCTAAATGTCAAATCTGAGGGTGCTTTATAAGAAAGAGTGAAGTTTTGATAGCTTTTTTTGGAGGTAGTTCGCAAGACAAATTTGGTATGTTGCATTCTTTCTTTCAGGAGAAGCAAGCTTGTTTTATGTAGAATTTATTGTAGAATAAATGCCTAATCCCACCACCAACCACATCAAAAGCAATCAGTCATCAACTCCCTTGTATACAGAGCTGTCGCCATGACAGATAAGGATAACTTACAAAAGGAATTACAAGACGTTAAACAAATCATAATACAGAAAGATTACACAAATAAACAAACTGATGCAGCAATAAAGAAAATACACTCAGAAAAATAAGTCAACACAACCTACTATAGAAACAGAGAGAAAAACGACCACCATCTTACCCTACATCCAAGGTATCACAAAACAACTAGGAAGAATTCTCAACAAACACCACCTCCAACATATATTTAAACCACCTGCAAAAATATGACTCTTGTGGCAAAGTCTATATTGAAAAAACCGAGAGGGCTGTGAGCCAACGTGTAACGGAACATGAGAGTAAAGTCAGGCTAAAATAGCATTTTATCTGACAAAAAAACCTTCATCACTAAAACGCACATTATTTTTCCAAGAAAATAGAGAAGCATTCGAAATCTTATGACACCCTGATAACATCTATACATTTCCTTATAGTACAGAACGTCCTCAGAATGCTCTGGGACAATGTTATTAGCTGTAAAACGTGAACAAAAATCAAGATAGGAATCAGGGAGTTGGCATATCCGAAGTAACAGTCGGCAACATAATGGAAATAATCAAAATAATATTCAAAACCGCAATTGGATCAAAATTATGGCGATCATAATCAAGGGAGATATAAACAGAATTATAATCCATCTCAAAATTATAATTCATCATTAGCCACTAAAGATATTGGCGCAAACTGTAATTCTAGAAAAATCCAATGTTCTTCTAACAGTCATGCACCTAATAGGGCGAGCGAATGATCCCTGGATCCGTCACAAGGATATCAAAACCGAAGAAACCCATTTTTATAATAGGCAGATGGTAAGCAATTCAAATCAAAATTGGTTACCAACGAATAAGGGTATTTTTAGACCAAATGTTGAAGCAACTGTGTTTCAACCACACTTTCTGATAGATCCGCAGGCCATTCACAAAATAACTCAAATGTTCAGCACCCGTGAGATTGAAAATAGTATTATACCTGAAAAAGAACTAGCGTCAAACTCGAGGCAACTAGAAGATCAATGATTTATTAAAGAAATCGCAACCATTGAATTTTTTACGGATATAAGTAAGGAACTCTTAGGAAATGAAGATAATGTGATAAATGGAATATTGGGTAAATGTCCACTTATGAAATTCAATTCATAGAATAAGATTTTTAAAGCTATAATTGACACGTGAAAAGCTTCCAATTCATGGCATGTCGATAGCTGGCGCCACAGGTTTTGGAACTGTCCGAATTGAAACACAAGCATACGGAATTTTTTGTTTAGGCGAATTGAAAGCAAATTCGAATGCATAGTTATACTGAAGTTAAACAAGTATTGTATTTTGGGCGTACAAATACTTCAAAGATTCAAATCAAAAATTGATTCTGAGGATAATTCTGTGGATTCAAAAGACGCGAATGGTTCTGTCAAAACTCACTTAATTGAAGATAAACCAAAAAATATTAGGGTAATAGTCGATTGTATTCAGTATCCATGGCCTTTTGTTAACGTGTAGGAAATTAAATCGAGTTATTGTTACCAAGAAAAATGGAGATATTTGTAGTTTTTAGGTGTGAGAAAATTAAATAACATATTAACAGAAGATTGCGGATGTTCCGAATTCCTTAAGGAGGACATTATCACTGATAGTTGCCGTGGATTTTTATCCAAAAGAAAAAAGTATTCTCAGAAACCCGAGAGTCCAGTTCATTGTTCTAGAGACAATTGTAAGGATTTGAACCGCCCTTACCAGTTCGAATTATCTCAGACTACATCTGCAAATAGAACAATTAGAGCAAGCTGCTTTGAGGAAAGGATTTCTAAACAGATTATTAATTTCACTCTCTGTTTAAATAATAACTCTACACACACCTCTAACGGAATTGCGATTATTAAAGACATACATAAATTCCTTCCTTTGAAATGATTCAAATTCTCTACTACATTACTGAATGAAAAATTGGGAGATCACATTCCCAGGCAGGGAGCGCTTAAATTAACAAACCCAAATAAAATCCGTCGTACGTCCCGCAGACGGTTAGGGGGAATTAAATCGAATAAACGTGAAGCCAACTGATCTTTTCTTTAAGATAACGCAAAAGAGGGAGAAAACCCCGGTGAGGCCTCCGGACGTGTTTTCCTCGATTTGGACCACAGCCTCTGGCAAAAAGACATTCCCAACTAATTTTATTTTATTTTTTGTGGAGACGAGTACGAGATACAACACCAAGCAATGTATTTGTATTTGTCTGAGTCTGAGTTGTCTCATGCGTGGGCGTATCACATAAAAAATAGCAATAAATATGTACATAAGACATATACTTTCTAAAAAATTAGAGATTCTCAAAAGTAGGGTCTGTAGGGTAACCTATACAACCAAGATCCATAAGTATAGCGAACTAACGCATGAAGTAAAGACAATATGGAAGAATGTGAAACATGCATATATTCATCCTATTGTGGCATCCAGAGGCGACTGTTGTCACCTCCAACGCTCGCGGCCGCACAAAGGCATTCTCTGTCCAAGATGAACATCATAAATGATCTGCGTGCACTAATAGAACACCTGAATAGCAAGGTTTTACCTATGCATTTGAACGTAACACAAACTGCGTTAGTGGTGCAAACTCTTGTATACTGTGCAGCTGTGCAACCGTTAGAACGTTGGGCAGCAGAACTAGACCTACAAATGCAGACTTTGGTCCAAAAGAGGAGCGAGATCCACCATGGAAGATCAGGTTGGATATGGATGTCAGCAAAGTGAAGTGCGAATTGGGTCGACTGACTCAAAATATAAAAGGAAATTGAACCAGAAAGCTGATACTCCATGTTGCTAAAATCATCCGCCCTCGGTACATCGGGACATTAACACCAGCAATATTGGATGAGATCATAGACTCCCAACGTCAGAGACTTGATGTTCTTACTGCTAGACTGCGTCGATACAAGAAAAGTAGTGCACGAAGGCAACAAAATGGAACCTTTCAGGCAGATGAAAGAATGTTCTATCGTGAACTGAGTGTGAAGAAAAGTAACCGGCAGGACACCAAAGTTCCGCAATTGAAAAACATGAATAACTACTGGTCGGGTGTTTGGGGTTAAAGTAACAGAAGCAATTTGGACATTGCGTGGTTCCAGCCAGAGGAAGCAAGAGCAAGCAATAACCCTGAAATGGAGCTGACTAATATCACAGCTGCAGATACTTCAACGGTTTTGAAAAGGGCAAGTAACTGGGAAGCTCCAGGTCCGGACATGGTGCACAAATTCTGGTACAAGTACCTGAAAAATGTGCATCCTGCGTTGGCAAGGTGTTTTCAGAAGATCATCGAACACACATTTCTGATGCCAGGCTTTATGCTCAAGGGTACCACTTATATGTTGCCTAAAAAACCAGATGCTCAAAGTCCATCTGATTTCAGACCGATAGCCTGTCTTCCAACAATTTATAAATGCCTTACAGCCACCATTGCAGAAGAGGTATATTCTCACTGCAACGAGAATGACGTCTTAACAGAAGAACAAAAGAGATGTTGCAAAAACTCGCGTGGCAGTAAAGATCTAGTCACCATAAACGCTGTTGCCATGACGCAAGATCGTGAACATCAAAGGAACTTTCACATGGCATACATTGACTACAAGCAAGCGTTTCCTTCCGTACCACATGACTATTTGCTTGAAGTTTCACAAATATACCAAATCTGCTCACGCATCATCGACTTTCTAAGTCGTGCGATGATGTTTCGGGGTACAAGAATCAAGTATTTCGATCATGGACAACCAAGGATAACTAGATTAATATGCATTACGACGGCTATCTTTCAAGGAGACTCCTGTAGTGCATTGTGGTTCTGTTTAGCGTTGAACCCATTGAGCAAAACACTAAATAGCATGTCTCATGGGTACCGAATACATGATAATGAGGATGGTCATCAAGTGAACCACCTTCTATACATGGATGACCTGAAGCTATACGCTAGTTTGGACCAGCAACTGCAGCAAGTGATCAATGTCACAAATCAGTTTTCCAATGATATCCACATGGAGTTCGGACTAGATAAATGCAGAACAGTGCATTCAACTAGAGGAAAATTAAGAGCCGCAGAGATAGAGAAAGATTTCGAAAATGACATCGATGCGATGGCCGAGGGCGAGTCTTATAAATACCTGGTTATTCTTGAATCTAAGGGTATTCAGCATACGATAGTTCAGAAAAGCCTGACAACTGCCTTCACTAAAAGACTCAGGTTGGTTCTAAAGAGTTCTCGAAACTAAGCATACAATATCAGGGCAATCAACACCTATGCCATCCCTGTCCTCACGTACTCCTTTGAGCTCATCAAATGGTCGAACACCGTCCGCGAACGATTAAACAGGATCATCCGCTTAAACATGACGGAACACCGGATGCAGCACAGTAATTCGGCGATTGAAAGGGTAGTTTCAGCATGACATAGAAGGAGTAGGGACATTGTAGATGTCAGGAATCTGTGTGAGTCATAAGTTATACAGTTCCGAGACTATTTTAACAGCAAGCGATACGTTACGATTTACAATACCATCTGTGAGGCATCCAATATTTGGCTGAGAAAGGGCGTCCTGTAACCAGAAATTGAAGAATTCGTTATTGCGATTCAGGACAGGGTTGTCAGCACCAGAAATTATCACAGACACGTGTTACATCAAGACGTGGTGACCGGTGCCGATTATGTGGAATTGCCAACTATTCAATCCAGTACATTATTGATGGTTGTCGCTTTATGGCTTGAACAGCATATACGCACAGACATAATGATGTGGCGGGCATTAAACATCAACAACTTTCCCTAAACCTGGGACTCTTAACGGAATGGACGCCTTTCCATAGATACATTCCAATGCCGCTGTGTATGAATAATAGCGGTAGAATACGAACTGCAAACCACACCGTGCTCCTAATTTTGTACTTACGACATCATCGCAAATTATTTTAAATATCGTATTAAAATAACTTATACCATCCTCATATCATTAGTCACTTGACTTAGTCCGTGACTATGATGAAAAAAAAGGATTCACCCAAAAACAAGTTGAAAAAAAAAATAACAAATACCCTCGGTGGCTCAGTTGTTTTGGCGCTCAGACTTCACGTTAGAGGTCCGGAGTTCAATTCCTGAGCCGGCACCTCTGGAAATTTTCCTATGTACCTTTACCAAGTTTCAAGTTGTTCGGATCACACCTTAAGCTGTAGGTCCCCCCCATCATGGACATGGCTGCAACCCAGTCCGTGAATGATGGGGTAAAAACAAGGCTTTGCCGAATACATCAAATTAGGCACACAGCTGACTGCCATCACTAGAAAACTCAGGTTGATTCTGAAAAGTTCTCTTAACTCGGCAAACAAAATCAGGGCAATCAACACCTATGCCATCCCTGTCCTCACGTTTTCCTTTGGGCTAATAAAAAGAAATAATTGAATTAATTAATTAATTCCTCTTTTGAATGTTCTAACAACGACCTTGAAAGGTCAATCAGAACCTTCCGCGTAGAAATGACGAGGGCTCTTCCTTCCACAGTATACTTCCACAGTAGCAAGGAGCTTTCTCAAATATGGGAGTTCACCCGTCCAACACACCTTAAAGGCGCAGAGATGCAGCTTCCATAGCTGATTCAGCTTCAGCCAACCGGATTCAGCGAAGCCTGGGAAACGTGGTCGAATTTTTAAATACCAAATGCGTATCTTAAGCACGAATTTTGCACCTTCTGTACTCACTTCCTCAACGATGCACTCAGGACAGTCCCATAGCTCGTGAGGGCGTGATCTAGAAGGGAGAGAATTAACGATTGACTTGACGTAAATTCAATATTTTGCTGAAGCGAGCGACGGAAAGGATATAGCTTCCTCAATCGGATGTTAGCAGCGTTTAGCTTTTCAAGAGCGTATGCTTTGAAGCTCCATAAGGAGTCCATTATCAGGCCTAAGTTTTTCACGCTAAAAACAACGGAAAACTGCGAGGAGTTGATACTTAAGATAGGTAAACGCAGTTTAATGCCGCGTTCAGAATCGCTGCTCCCTCCTCAATATCTTCCAATTTACAGCGCACATAGATTTGAATATCGTCCGCGTACATATGTATAGTGAACTTAATTCTAACCTGAGCAATCGGTTCTATTAGCCGCAAGATCTCGAAAATTGACTCTGTCAGATCGTTAGTATAGATCGAAAAAAGAGTTGGGCTATAAACTGCCCTCTGCGGTACACCTCTATTTACACTTCTTCGATGAGACGTTCGCGTAGTTTAAGAGTCAGAGATCGCCACACATTGTCCTCCGTTCGAAAGGAAACCCTTATACCAACTTAGAGGGGATTCTGCCAGTCCTGTCGACGCCAGATTTGCCAAGAGTAAGCCACCCAGATAACAAACGTGCTTGGACCATAACCTGCCCGATAAGTGTCGACCGTGTGCCTGCTATAAAGCATCGCATGGTCGGTATATGTGCAGAAGACCGACGTGCGTGCACAACGGCTTAAATGTGGCTGACAAGTGGCCGGCATGTTAGATGCCGGACTGTTAGACGAGCGTAATAGCCAGCAATAGCGGACACATTCAGCTACTCAGGTGCCTCACAGCAGTCCTGTCAATCGGACCGCGTACCGGCACATACACCAGCCACAGGCGGACATTTTGTTATCTGGGCATGGTTAAATGTTTCGAGAGCACGGGAGAGATCTAACGAGGCCATCAAGATTACCTCAAAACAGTCTTACGCCCAACCTATCTTATCAGAAACGTTGGCTCAGCAGAGAACCCCTTTCAAAAGCCCGGCTGAAAAGAAGGTAAGAACCCGTTTTCGTTAACGAAGAAGGTTAGCTGCTATAAACAGATCTTTTCCAAGATTTTTGAGACATGAGGTAGGATGGTTATTGGGCGAAGATCTTTATAAGAACTTGGGCTTTCGCATTTCAGAAATGGGCGCACAATGCGTAGTTACAAAGCAGAGGAAAATACTCCTACTGTTGAAGAGGTGTTCATTATCAGTGATGGGTAAGTTACTGTTTAAAAGGAACAAGTTATAGTTACCATTACATCACGAAAAAAATAACTAGTTATCGTTATAGTTACCAATTCAAAATGTAACTTTTTTTTAGTTGCATTTTCCAAAAAAAGTAACTATAATTACTCTTTTAGTTACTTTTTTATTTCAGAAATATATAACCAAATATATTTTTCACAAAACGTTATTCGTAACTTTCGAGTAATCGTTGTTACACTTTTTAATGAAAATTGTAGGTTAGTCATGACTCACATAATATATCTAAAAAAAAGGAAGTTTCAGAAAATGTTAAATTTCAGTGTGGAAGAAAAATTTCAGCTTTCCTATGTTGGGCTATAAATCTCTTTGGCGCTCAAAATTATTTATTTATTTCTGAAATTGTTTCTTTAGATTTACCTGGTTACGACTTTCACTTCTAGAAGATTTATAAAATTTCTAAGACCAACAGAAAACTTTTTAGTATACGTTAAATTTTCAACAAAATACATGAATTTTCAACTAAAAAGGATAGATTTCAACCAAAACATACATATTTTTCAACAAAATACAAGAATTGATCAAATAAATGAATGATCAAATGAAAAAGAGAAATATACAACCAAATAGTAAAATCTTTAACTAAGCCATAGAAATTTCAACCAAAAAATGTAATAAAAGTTGAAACTTCAACCAAAAAAGATTTTCATTTTGAATCAGGTAAAGTTGAACTCAACCAAAAAAACGAATTTGCAACAGAATAGGTACATTTGAAACCAAAGAAATGAATTGTCAACCAAGAAGATAATTTTTTACCCAAAAAGGCGAACTTTTAACAAAATTAATAAATTTATTTTTAATTGAAAAAATAATTTGGAACGAAAAAAATGACTTCTTAACAAAAAATGTAATAGTTAATATTTCAATTAAAAATATTTTCATCTTAAATCAAAAACAGATACACTCAACCGAAAAATAATTTTTCAACAAAATAGTTGAATTTGCAGTCAAGACAGAAAAGCAGCCAGATTGTTGAAGTTTTAAGCCAAAAATGCGAATTATCAACAAAAAAGTTGATTTTAAACTATATAATAAAATTTTCATGCAAAAAGATGAATTCTCAAAGAAAAATGTGATAAACAGAATTTTAAACAAAAAATACGAATTTTCAACAAGATTGTTTAATTTGAAATCAGAGAGATGAATTTTTAACAAAATACATGAATTTTTAGGTAAGAAAGATCAATTTTCAACAAAATAGTGCAATTTGAAACCGAAGAGATGAATTTTCAACCAAGAAGATTAATTTTGTACCAAAAAATTAATTTTCAACAAAACAGTTGAATTTTTAACCGAATAAAATGACTTTCTTTCAAAATCGTTCAATTTCGAAGAAAATAATTAAGTTTTCAACCCAACAATTAAATTTTTAACCACAAAAGATGATTTTTCGAAAAAAATAATATGTAAAATAACTGGAATAGTTCAATTTCCAGTTGAAACAATTCATTATCAACCAAAGAGGAATGAATCTCTGAAATTTCTGAAATAATTTTTTTTTCTTCTTCTGGGTTTTTGTAGATTTTAGAAAATTTTGAATCCCAGGTTGGGAGACAAATTTCAATTTTTCTATATTGGACTATAAATAAAAATTGATTGCTTTATTGTCGTAAAAAATACTTGTGAACTACATTTCGAAAGTAACCCGAAGTCTCGAGCAACAGCACAGCAGTTGCTCAGTCTGTGCTCGCTTTTCCACTTGTGATTCCTAATCATTCTCGCCACCGCGATATAAACTTGTGCTCTCTTCTCGCTGGAACCGCTTCATCAAGGGAGACCTCCTGCCACCACCACGGCCCTCGTTTGGGCCACCTTCGAAAGCCAACGGCTCGTCCATACTCTAAGAGGAAACTATCGCTCGTCGGCACCCGCCGCGGGCTGACAGGCGACTACGATATGTATGTGGCAATAACTTACACCCTTTACACCATTACTTGGTTCGTTTCATTGTCTTTCACATTCTTCTTGGTTTTCCAATCTCCAAATTTCCATCCTCGGTATCACCTACGTTATACCTGGCGCCCAACCAGAAAACCCACATTTTCCCTATCTTAAAACTCCAAGAAACCTGTCGAGAAGGATGGGCAAAATTTGAAAAATAAAAACAAAATTAGACTTTACTTTTGACTCTCACGGCAATAAAATACATACTTTCTGCATGCTATTGGATCTATTTGCCATTGATGCGATTCGCTCACATTTTTTTTCGGGGTGCCGAATAAACAGCCCCAGAAAAAAATGAAGTTTCATATCCCTGAACCAGACCCATGCATCCCCATGTATTTTTTATCACTGAATCCGAATCCGAGGTCAAAAAAATCCATATACCCCATAAATTTTTAGCTAGAGCCAAAAAACACCCCTAGAATGGGGTGAAAATGAGATTAAGCAACGAGCATAGTTGTTGCATCTTAATCAATCGAATTGTACAAATTTTCAAGTGTATAGCGCATAAAATTGATTTGAAACACCCCTCCCCACCTACCCCCTAACCCGGCATACCCCTAACAACCACATCCACCAAACGACAAGCAGGCTAACCCACCTACGCCTGGGAACAGCGAGTTTAGTCGCCTATTTTTCTGAAATAATTACATTCGACACCACAATCGTGCTAACCCACGTACCCCCTAACTGACCTAACCCCTAGAAACCAATCCTACCAAACCACAGGCAGGCTGACCCACCTATCATGGGAACAGCGACTTTAGTCGCCAATTTTTTGGAAATGATTACATTCCATACCACAAGCGAGCTAACCCACGTACCCCCTAACTGACCTCATCCCTAGAAACAAATCCTACCAAACCACAGGCCGGCTAACCCACCTATCATGGGAGTAGCGAGTTTAGTCGCCTAATTTTTCGAAATGATTACATTCGACACCACAAGCGTGCCTACCCACGTACCCCCTAACTTACCTAACCCCTAGAAAAGAATCCTACCAAACCACAGGCAGGCTGACCCACCTATCATGGGAACAGCGACTTTAGTCGCCATTTTTTTGGGAATAATTACATTCCATACCACAAGCGTGCTAACCCACGTATCCCCTAACTGACCTCACCCCTAGAAACAAATCCTACCAAACCACAGGCAGGCTAACCCACCTATTATGGGAGCAGCGAGTTTATTCGCCTAATTTTTTGAAATGATTACATTCGACACCACAAGCATGCTAAACCACGTACCCCCTAACTCACCTAACTCCTAGAAACGAATCCTACGCAGGCTAACCCACCTACCCTTGGGAACAGCGAGTTTAGTCGCCTATTTTTTTGAAATAATGACATTCGACACCACAAGCGTGCTAACCCACCTACCTCCTAACTCACCTAACCCCTAGAAGCCAATCCTACCTAACCACAGGCAGGCTAACCCACCTACCATGGGAACAGCGAGTTTAGTCGAAACTCTACCCCTGTTTTTTTTTTAAACTCTACCCCTGTGCCAAGATTCATGAAAATCGGCACTGGACGGTAAGTATCCTGAGTCAAACGTAATACTAATAAGGTATCCTTAAAGAGTTGAAAGAAACGACCCCTAAGTTCAAAGGACGTGGGTTAGCACGCTTGTGGTGTCGAATGTAATTATTTAAAAAAAGTAGACGACCAAACTCGCTGTTCCCAGGCGTAGGTGGGTTAGCCTGCTTGTCGTTTGGTAGAGGTGGTTTTAAGGGGTTATCTGGGTTAGGGGGTAGGTGGGGAGGGGTGTTTCAAATCAATTTTATGTGCAATACGCTTTAAAATTTGTATAATTCGATGGATTAAGATGCAACAACTATGCTCGTTGCTTAATATCATTTTCACCCTATTCTAGGGGTGTTTTTTGGCTCTAGCTGAAAATTCACGGGGTATATGAATTTTTTTGACCTCGGATTCGGATTCAGTGATAAAAAATACATAGGGATGCATGGGTCTGGTTCAGGGATATGAAACTTCATTTTTTTTGTGAGGCTGTGTTATTGATCTCGATTATCAGTCCCCCAATAAGAAAAGAAGCATCAACGGTTCCCTGAAAAGGGGACTGAGGAAGAAAGCGCAGCAGGCTAGGAATGCAGTTGCGGGAGCTGAAACATCGGCAGCTGTAGGGCCGACATCCAGCACTGAGGCCCAGAAAAGAGGTAGAGACTCAGAGGGCACCCCACCGGAGGTCCCACAAGGTGGCCCAGCAGCCGACGAACAGAGAGTCGTCGGGAGCTGGGCTGACTGCAGATGAGGGGTCTTTGTATTTGTGGCAGCCGACCAAGCGCCTAAAGTTTGGCTACTCAAAGCGGTGGTCGAGACAGAGTTGTGGGAAGGTGCACCCTTTAAGGTGGGTGGAGTTGAGTTGCTCCAGAAGATGGTGAGGGCTACGGCGTGGTTTTTGGGCAAACCGGAAGACCCGTCTGAGGTGCTCCGTCGGTTGAAGGGATTCAACTCCTCACTGAAGACAGCGTCCTGGCGAATTGTCAGACACAAAAAGCCTCAGGAAGGGGACACATTAGGACGCACTAGGCATCTCCTAGTTGTTTATATTCCTGAGTCCCAAACGAGGGCTCTTGCGGCCCTCAACAACAGGCCCTTCTATCACTGTGGACAGGTCGACTTTAGGGTTACCGTCCAGGGACAGGAGGAGCCTGTTAAGACGCAGGAAGATCGAGAGCAGGCCTAAATGACTTCTCCTGGTCTAACCATTACCCCGACGTTCCGTAATTTGGTCAGGGAAGAAGTGACATCACTCTCTGCACCAGTAGTTTCAGGGATAGTATCAAGAAATGGAGGGTTTCAGATGAACCAACTCTCTCAGATCACTCACAGATAGAGTTCGTGTTGGAATTTGTTGCACCCGCTGGCCCTGAATGGTTCAGAAATCCAGGAAGAACGGACTGGGATCGTCTTTCCACGGAACTAAGATGTCTACTTTCAGAAGATCCCAGGTCAATTCGAGACGTGCACACCCTAGAGGTGGCAGCTAAAACTTCCACGGAAGCCATCAAAGCTACTTATGAAAGTAATTGCCGACCTACGAGAGTCCGAAAGGCTGGGGAGACACACTGGTGGAACGGGAAACTCGAAGAGCTTTGCAGGAAAACCAGAGAGAGGTTCAGATGTCCCAGTACTGGCAAAACGCTATTCTCGGCACTCTGAAATTTCCCGGAGGGGGATACTCAGAGTCAAACGGTGATTCCTTAGCCCACCTGATCAGAGCACATTTTCCAAGCTTTTGAGGGTAAGGAGAAGGGGGGAACGCAACTCAGAGGCAAGCAAGGTCACCTGCGGCCCAATCCTGAAGTCCTTACGAGTCTCCTGGCCCAGATGTCATGTATCCAACCCTCTTACAGAAGGCTGGAGAGATCTCCATGGGGCCGCTAGTGAGACTTGCTAGGGCTGGTCTGACGTTGGGATATGTCCCGACGGCATGGAGGAGTACGAGAGTAGTCTTCATTCCGAAGGCAGGTAGAATCGGTTATACTTCACCCAAGGATTTCCGGCCCATCATCCTAACTTTTTTCCTACTAAGAACAGTGGAAAAACTTGTGGATAGATATATCCACGATAAGGTCTTGTCAAGCAGACCGCTCCGCAAGGAGCAACACGCCTATAGGGCTGGTCACTCAGCGGAGACGGCCCTAAGTGGAGCAGTGAATCTAATTGAAGGTCAACTAAAGGAGCAAGACCTCGCGATTAAAACCTTTACGGACATAAAAGGAGCCTTCAAAAACACCTCTGGAGAGGTAATCAGGGCGGCCGTGATTACACAAGGTGTGCCTACTGCAGTTGGCAAACAGGAAGCTAACTACGACTAAGGGTGATGTCACTCCAAGTGGAACTATTGAATCGGGATGTCCGAAGGGGGGAGTTTTATCGCCCTAGCTGTGGTGCCTAGTAGTGGATGAACTGCTTCATCTACTCTCGAGTCAGGGCCTTCACGTCAGAGGCTATGCGGACGATATATTGGTTATCGTGCGCGGTCAGCATCTGGATGTGTTCTTCGGAGTAATACAGCAAGCACTGATGATAGTAGATTCATGTTGCAAGAAAACTGGATTATCGGTTAATCTGAGTAAGACAGATGAGGTTGTCTTCACTAGAAGGTACAAGTGGGGAAATGCGAGTACATTGAAACTTGGAGGACAACAACTGGAAATCAAAGAACGAGCTAAATATCTAGGAGTGATTTTGGATAAGAAGCTGTCATGGTACGAGCACCTGGAAAACAAGTGCAAGAAGCTGGTAGCGACCCTATGACTCTGTGGTAGACCCCAACCCACCCGACTCAAAGTAAGGATTTAAACAACGCCGCGACAAAACCAACAATTAGAAAAATCGTCTCGAAAGTTAACCATTAGAGGACAGAAACAAATCAAATCAAAACAGAACACGCAGACTCTCGACAACAACTAACAGGTCAAACAGACGTTCTAGAATTCTCGTGAATAACCCAGACACAGATTACAAATCCGACAATCAATTGAATAATGAAACGATTTCAGCTACGTATTTTTTTTTCGGCATGATACAAACGCCTTTCCACATTATGAGTAATTGGCCAATCAAATTTGGAAATAATGAGGACGATAGTCCAGCGCATTTTCTCGAAGAATTAAAAAGATTTAAAAGGGGATACAGATAAAAACAACCGCCACATTCTAGAAAATTTAGACGCATTACTAACTGAAGATGCTAAAGATTGGTGTTCAATAAATAAAAATTCTTGGAGAACATTATCCGATTTTTTCAAAGATTTTAAAAACGCCTACCAAATGGCTTTAGGCTAACATCAGGGTCAAAGTAACCCAATGATCGAGTTCCCCACAGAAAAAACGGAAAGTAATTCAGGTGATAATAACAGTAAACAAAATTCCCAATAATCAAATTAAGATAATAGAAATAAGAAATCGCGTAACAATACATTAAGGGACTCACAAGACAAAACAAATTCTAACCCGGACAAAAAACAGGACTCAAATACAAAAACGAATGAGAACACAAATAATTCCAAATTTTTATTATTGTGGTTTAACTGGCCATTTTAAAAGAGAATGTCCTTATCATGCTTATAACCAGGGAAACTGGAAGGGCGGGTACTAGGACAAAAATATTAAACCTATTACCGAAACGCCAGAAATACTTATTTCGGATAAGGAGGAGATAACGGAAACGCGTTTTCATTTAATGAAAAAATTCGAAAATAGTTTATTTCGATTTTGCTACTTAGTGGCTTTTCGAAATTTCAACACAAAATTAAGAAGAAGCTTCGAGGAGAAGCGGCGGAATCACAGTCAAATCGCAAAAGCTAAGTCATAACTTTTATTGTTAAAAATTTAAGTTTCTTTATAAGAGATTCCACGGTATTTCAGAAAATAAATTTAAATATATTAAGATAATTCCTAATTTAATAACTTTTATTGTTGGGAATAAATGAATTTCAAGATTGTACATTTTTGATCTTCAACTAGTTTTTGTCATCGCCAAGCGGGGGGGGGGGGGTAATACTATTTCTTCCCTAAATTAAACTACGTTCAAACACTTTATCCGTTCATTTTAGTTGAAAGTTCAAACAAATTGAACCTCAGATATTCAAGAAATATAGAATTCCATGAGACATTTGAGGCTTTACCAGTTTTGTAAAATTGTAAACTGTTTGGGAATTCTTTAATCCAGGAATTTAATCATTTGGAAATTTTTTAATTCAGGAATTTTATTGTGCTGGAATTTTATAATTCGGAAGTCTTCCAGTTTGGATATTTCATCATTCAGTAAATTTCTGTCGGGTATTTTATTATACTGGAATTTTCTAGTTCGGATATTTTATGACTCAATACTTTTCTGTCGGTTATTTCATTATTTTTGAATTTTCGAATTCAATAATTTCATGAACTATCGGGAATTTGATCATTCGGAAATTTTCCGATTAGGCAATATTATAAACTGTTCGCGAATTCTCCAATTCGGCAGTTTTATTATTCGGGAATTTTACAATTCGGATATTTGATCATTCGGTAATTTCTTTAGGGTACTTTATTATTCGGGAATTGTTCAAATTCAATAATATTATAAACTGTATGGAATTAGATTGTTTGGAAAATTTCCCATTTGGCAATATTATAAACTGTTCGGAAACTGTATTCTTCGGAAATTTTTTCATTTGGGAATTTTTGAATTTAGGGGTTTTTTATGCTGGAATTCTATTATTCAAGAATTTTCTTGTTCTGATATTTTATAATTCAGTACTTTTGTGCCGGGTATTTTATTATTCGGGAATTTTCAAATTCGATAATAATATAAACTCTCTGGAATTTCATTATTAGGAAATTTTCCAACTTGGCATTATTATAAACTGTCCGGGAATTTCATTATTTCGGGATTATACTATTTGTTCTCTAAATTAAACTACGTTAAAACACTTCATCCATTCATTTTAGTTGAAAGTTCAAACGAATTGACACTCAGATATTCAAGAAATATAGAATTCCATGAGACATTTGCGGCTCTACTAAAGCAAAACTTCTTCGAACATTTTCATAGATGAAAATTTCGATTATGAGGCCCCTTTCCTCATACTATGTCTCTATATACTAACGATCTCATACAAAAATTTTAACCGCGTATAGTTAAAAAAAAAAGAGAGAAAGAGTTATTGGCTCTTGTATTAGAGGTAGGCCGGCAATCGGCACATGGGAACATATGAACTCCTATCTAATACAACGCTGCTGAAGGCTGGTGACCTTCTCAGCAAAAATCACCAACCTATTGAGACTCTCGGTTTCCTTTCTCATGTCCTTACCCCCCCCCCCCCCGGTAACAGAAGTTTTGGTGGGACTGACGTTACAGCTTGACTCCACGATACGACAAATCAATGCTTAATTTGGGAGTCGCTTGAAAGCAATAAAGATATAGAGGGCGCGTGGGCTTTATTGCGGGATACCATTGTTAAAACTGCGATTGAAGTGTGTGGTACGGCGATGGTAGGAAGAAAGTCTGGCGATGCGTGGTCGAACGTTGAAATTAAGGCAGCCCAAAAAGAAAAGAAGGAAGCGCACAAGAAAACGCTGAATATGATAGGTCTTAGCGAGGAGGAGAGAAATAGACTCAAAAATGATTACAGCCACAAAAAGAGAAAAATTAAACGACTAGTCAAAGAGAGCAAAGAGAAAACCAGAACAGAAGAAGAGAACAAAATACAAAACTGCTTTGAAGGAATTATGAAACTATTATATAAACAGTTGAAGGAAAGTAAAAGTACAGAGTTTGTCAGCATAAGAAACAGCAAAGGTGAAATGCTATATGATATAGACGGGATAGTAGACGCTCTAAAAGACTCTTTTAAAGAAATATTAGGAGGTGAAGATATAGGACAACAAAACTGCGACATTGAACATAATGCATTAGAAAACCCAATTGAAAAAGTCTGTGTCACTGAGGTCAGAGATATGATTAAGAACTTGAAAAACGGTAAGGCTGCTGGTATAGACAGTATTAGCGCTGAAATGCTTAAATACGGTGGCGAGTACCCACCTCACAGGTTATGCGAATTGATAAATTTATGTTTCGAGACAGGAGAAATCCCAGACGAATGGAGAAAAGCGATTATTGTACCAATATACAAGAGAAAGGGAGATGAAAGCAACTGCAGCAATTACAGAGGGATCAGCCTGCTAAGTACAGTGAGTAAAATATACTGAAAAATACTTATCCGTAGGGTAATGGGAATTACAGAACAGAAGATATGGGAAGTCCAAAGTGGATTTATGCCCGGAAGGTCATGTACGGATCAGATATTTAGGGTAAATGGGAAACTGACTGACTGGTTCGATATTGTGCAAGGCGTGAAGCAAGGATGCGTTATGTCCTCGTGGCTATTTATCATATTCATGGATAAGTGTCTAAGAACTGCCCTCTTCGACGAAGAAGGTGTAGATCTCGAAACCATCAAGGTACGTGGGTCAGCTTTCGCTGATGACAAGATTGTTATGGCAGAATCAATCGAGGACTTGCAAAGAATGTTGAATAAACTTAATACAAGCATGAAGAACATGGGACTCAAAGTTAACTTTAATGGAACAAAAATCACGGTGTTTGAGGGAAAAAGCGAGAAAACAATATGCAAAATTGTCCTAAGTGATGAGAGATTAGAACAAGTTGACAAGTTTTTATATCTGGGTAGCCTATTCACTAGCGACGGAAAAATAGATGGGGAAGTAGATAGGCGCATAAATAAGAGTAAGCAAGTTATCGGTAGAGTAGGGTCCATCCCCATGAATAAAAACATATAAAAAAAGCTAAAATGGCCATACATAACTGTATTTTCGTACCGACTGTACTATACGGTAGCGAGACATGGACCTGTCAAGAAAAGGACAGGAGTAAAATCAACGCGATCGGCATGAAACCTCTGCGCATGATATGCCGGAAAACACTGATGGACAAAGTACGAAACGAGACAATCGTCAAAGAATGTGGTACAGGAGAGACACTAGTTGACATATGGGAAAGAAATCAGCTAAGGTGGTTCGGACATCTTGAAAGAATGAAAGATGAGCGACTGAACAAGCAAGTGTATAAAGGTAAAGTAAATGGCAGAATACCCAGAGGTAGGCCGCCGAAAGAATGGTTAGAATCTGTGAATGAGACACTAATCCGAAGAGACATGAGAAGCTATAGAAGCACAAGAGCTTGCATGAAAAAATGCATGGACGTGAAGGAAGCTAGAGTAGTATGCCAGAACAGAAAAGTATGACGACAAATGGTTTGTAAACAGAGTGTCAATAGAGTGAATGATGCCTGAAACAAAGACCTAGGATACTAATGGGCCCAAGTGGGGAACCATGCATAAGAACCTTGTGAGGATCCTCACTGCGGGTGATCTCTAGAGAGATTGATCAGCAACCTCGGTCCGAACAGTGTTGCGGAATGAACGTGTCACTTAAATAAATAACACGAGAATTCCAGATCAATCTAAAACATCTATACCTCACACATATATACCTATATACCTTATACCCATATACCGACCTACTTTATACCTATATGCCTATTCACCATTTTCCAACCGAGCAAGTCACGCCTACCCCGAAAGGGAAATTGCTCAATGGTATAATAATAATAAAATAATACACAGGTGCCACACACTCGTATGTGGGAAAGGAATTACTGGAAAAAATCCAGAACTCCAAATATTCCATTTTTAAACCCGTTTCGCGAAAATGAATAGTCGCGAACAGAGAAACAGTCGACATAATTCGACAAGTACTAATTCCAATTATGATAGGAAAAAAGTAAAACACTTAATGTTCAGGTTAGTCCAAAAATTAAAATCCGTAGGTATTTTAGGTACGGATATGCTGAAAGCCCTACGGATGACCATAGATTATGACTCGGAAACCTGTTGGTTACCAGGGAGTCCCCCTAACTACTATCCACTGAAAGCAAACCCACAATCACTACCTCTCCCAATAACTGCGAACAAAACCGAGCCTAAACCTGACATCAAAGCGAAAGAAACTAAGCAAAGAAAAAACGAAAATATTGAGGAAAAACCAATAATTAAAAAAGAATAAAATAGGAATTTAGATAGAAAACCGAAACTGGGAGGTAGCATTAACCATACAAGTACCAGAGAGATTAACAGAAATAGCCAGACATTAAAAGATAGCGTAATCCCCCCACTAGCTATAAATCCTGACCAACCCCAAAGAACCAAAAACGCCCAAATCCCTGTAGCAAATCCTACTAAGAATATCCCTAGCCAAATAAGCATCTCCACGAGCAACAATTTCCAATCCTTAGAGAGCATCCCCACCCCCAAAACTAGCGACGACTCGAGCATAGAGGACTCGTTTAATTTAGATAAACCTAGAATTACGAAAAAAGGTATGAAAAATAATTCAGAAAAAAATTTATCTTAATAGCGAATACGAGAACAAATACAAAAATTGCGATGGTATCCTTTGGAAAAATAACAAAGTTACCAATCAGAAAAAATCGAAAACTGAATATCAAAAAGCGAATGAGATATAAGAAAGCAATAACAGAAATCAATGGATTTACTTAAAAAATGATGCGATTACATTAAATAATATTACGGATACCTTAGGGAAAATTGATGAACAAAGTTCGCCAGAAATTCGCGAAGGTATTGTCGAGCTTAACGAATGCCAACAATCCCAACTAGAAAAACTCTTAGAAAATAAATAAATATACAGCAGGGAAAAGAACATAGGGCAACCCATTTAACGAAACATAAAATTGATGTGCAGGGAAACGATCCCATAAAACAGCGATACTACCACGTGAGCCCCAAAATCAAAGAAATAGTTCATCAAACAGTTGATGAATTATTAGAACAGGATATAATAGAACCCTCTTGTTCTGATTGGTCGAACCCTATAGTTATGATCAAAAAACCAGGTAAAGATTACAGAATTTGCCTATTTTTTATAAAGGTTGATAATATTACAAAAAAGGACCTCTACCCAATCCCCCCCATGTCAGAAATTCTGGACACTTTAAGATCAGGAAAATTCATTTCTAAAATTGACTTAAAATTAGCCTAATCACAAATACCATCAAATACCATCAATTTAAAAGGATGCCATTTTGTTTAACCAATGCTCCAGCCACTTTCCGGAGACTAATGAACAAAATTATCACCCCAGACTTGAAACCAAATGTTTTTTGTTATTTAGACAACATAGTGATTGTCACTCAAAATTTCGAAGACCATTTAAAATATTTGAATATTGTATTAGATAAAATCAATTATGCAAACTTAACGATCAGCCTAGACAAATGTGAGTTCGGCAGATCGGAAATCAAACACTTAGGTTTTAAAGTTAACGACAAAGGACTTCAAATAGACGATGAAAAAATCCAACCATTCCCAGATCAGGAAATTTATCCCACACTTTGCTGAAACAATAGAACCAATGAACAGATTACTTAAAAAAGATAAAACATGAAATTGGGGATTAGAACAAGATGAGGTTTTCCAAAAAATTGAAGATCTTCTAACTTGAGCACCAATTTTAACCTTCCCAGATTTCACACAACCCTTCCAACTCGAAACTGGTGCAAGTAATACGGGGTTGGGAGCCGTACTTACACAAACAATTGATGGCATACATTACGTGATAGCATGCGCGAGCAGAAGTATAAACGGCTCTGAATCTCGATACTCGAAATCAGAAATTTAATGCCTAGCGGTAGTTTGGGTACAGCTTTAAAGTAATCACGGACCACTTAGCGTTAAAGTGGCTCCATAACCACTCCATGCCCACTGGCCGATCAGCCAGATGGGCATGAGAATTACTAGAATATAACTACGAAGTCACATATCGTAAAGGTAGCTTAAATTTAGTCCCTGATGCTATCTCGAGATCAGGAGAACCAGCAGAAAACATAGCGTTTGCGTTAGATTGTAGCATAGAAGGACGAAAGGCGGACATTAACGACAAAACAGACGACTGGTACTCTACCCATTTTAGAAAAGTTACAAAAAGACCCGAAGAAAATGAAAAATGGCGAATTAGAGAATCACAACTCTATTTTTACAGAACTGACCCACTAAAATCTACTCTTATACCAGACTCTAACCCATGGAAACTCATCGTACCCAACAAATTACGAATACAGGTTTTAAAAGAAAATCACGATGACATACAAGCAGGACATTTAGGTTCCGAAAAAACGTACACGAGAATTTCAGAGTACTACTTCTGGCCAGGGATGTATTCGGAAATAATCAAATACGTACAAAATTGTAAAGTTTTTCAGGGAACCAAACCGAGTAACAAACTAAAATTAGCACAAATGGGAAAGAGAGTCATCGAAGAACCATGAACCATGATTGCTGCAGATATTATGGGCCCATTGCCGATTTAAAAAAAAAGAGAAAGAACCAATATTTATTACTTTTTGTGCATCTTTCCACAAAATGGGTCAAAATAATCCCGATCAAGAAAGCGAACGGAACAGCAATAGAGACAGAATTCCGTAAACGTGTCATTTCGCGCTGGGGAACACCGCGGATTCCCGACACAGATAATGGCACAGAATTTGTCAACAAAACTTCAAGGGAATTAACGGAAAAATTTTCTATTAGGCACACAAAAACGCCAAAGTATTACCCACAACATAACCCGACAGAACGATACAATAGACCGATAAAACAGATAATTGAAACATACACAGACAATGATCACTCTACCTGGGACGAGCCCATAGACGATTTGCAGTTCGCTATAAATACTAGCAAAAACTCGTTGACAGAATTTACCCCAGCTTTTCTGAATCTAGGTCGCGAACTAGAACCAATCCAGTCGCTCAGAAAAAATATAGAAAACGATAGCGAAATCGAGTTCCAAAGCTCGGACAAATGGACAAGCTAGCAATTCTAATTTAAGAAGAAGACCCCTATAATTTAAAATAGGAAATAGGGTTCTAGAAAGGGTAACCAAACTATCAGACAAAGCGGATAAAGAGGCAGGTAAACTTTGCGACCAGTATGAAGGTCCTTTTATAATCAAAAAGAAAATTTCCCCAACGATTTACGAATTAAAAACCCTGAAGGGAAAAAGCATTGGAGAATGGAATACAAATTTTTTTAAATTAGAAAATGCAAATGCAGATAATGGCACATAGGCGTGGAAAATATTAATGCGTTTAAGTCAGAATATTGAGACTTGAACAAAAGTAAAAATGGTATTGGATCAATAGCATTATAGACACTAATGAACTCAAAAATCTATAAACACTCTGAACAAATTTACTGTAAAACGACTCTAACAAACAATTGGAAAGATAACAGAGAAGAAAGAAAAAAACGATAATACAACAAGAAATACGGACTTGCATGTTGGTGGCGGAAGTGAGAACGTGGTTAGTGTCAAGTGGTGAGAGGATTTACGGAATTTGTGTGATAGGTGTGAGTGGAGTGTAAGGGTGGAAGCCGAGGAGGTGAGTAGGGTTGCATGGGGTGAATTGGGGAGAGAAAAAGTAATCTTTAGCGTAGGGGTGAGGTGGGATTTAAGTAAATTGGGAAAGTGAGGTTAGGTTAGCAAGGAATCGGGGGAATTTGTGGTCAGGAGTATTGGGCCTTCGAGGGTCAAGTGTGGTGCTCGAAAATTTGTGGGGGTGTTAAGTGAGAGAAAGGGGTGTCTGCAAGGGCTGTGAGGAATTGAAAAAAAGAAAAAAAGAGAAATATAGGGAGAATTTGGCGGCAATAGAGACAGCATCCTGCAGAGACTTCTGGCGGTTGAGAAGGGTACTGCATGGAGTGGTCCCAGTTACCGGCGGCAGAGCGGGAGGTGGGTAGTGAGTGTACCGGTAGTGAAGTTGACGGGGAGGAAATTTTCCACGTGCCACGACGGCCAACAGCCCGTGGCTCAGTGTCTAGTGGCGCGTCAGGGAGAGGGAGAGAGCGGGACGGTGAGAACGAAGGAAGAGAACTTCGAGCGCAAGTGACGGGGAGGATCTCTTGAAGAGGAAAAGAGACAGCTAAGAGAGTCCGGACAAAAGCGTGGTAGAGAGCCCGTTTAAAAAAAGCGGGAGAACTATGAGGACACCCCTCCGCAAAATGGAGGGAAATGTGGAGAAGGAGGCGCTCGGTATGCTGATAGGCGAGATCAGGGGGTTAAGGGAGGAATTGAGAATAAGAGATGAGAAATGGGAAAAGGAGATGAAAGAGATGAGGGAGAGAGTAGAGGGGTTATAGAGGGAAAGGAAAGAAAAAGATGCTAAAATGAAGCAGATGGAAGAGGAAAATAGGGTGTGGAAGGAAAGGACGGAAAAAAGGTTGTATGAAAAGGGGGAAGGAAGGGCAGTAGCATGGGTGAAGGAAGTGTTGCGTAAGATGGAGATGAAGAGAAGGAAGGAGGAAGAGGAATGGAGACGGAAAGATTGTAAATAGGAGAGAAATTAGATATAAGTAACATGTAAATATTGTAAATAGTACATAAGTAGTAGGTATCAGGGCGAAAACAGAGGTTGGCAAGCGAGGCAATGCGAAAAAGTAGAGACATGCGTGCGAGGCGAGGCGAAGCGAGGAAGGCAAGGCGATAAAAGCGTGCGACTTAGAGATAAGGAATGGATGGATGTTAGTCTTTAAGGGTTAGTTTTAAGAAAATTCTGTAAAAACGGAAGTGTAAGCAAGTCAATTTTTTAAGGCCAGCAGGCTGAAAAATAAACGTTTATCTATCTATCTACAACAAGAAATACAAGAAGACATATAAACCTTAGGAAGGAAGTACAAACAGTGGAACGCAGAATAAAAAATTCTATAACAGGAAACAAATCGATTCTGACTTTTTGTTAATAAACTAAATTACATAGTCTTAATGGGATTTGCAATTTTAATAATTAATAACTAAATAAAACAAGAACAATTGAACTGAAATAAAAACAGACTCAAAGGACAATCCACTTGAAAAACAAACAAAAAACAGACTCAAAGGACAATCTACTCTTAAAAACAAGAAATCTCCACGCCAATAGACTACACAGACGGATTTTTCTTTTTTGTTTTCATATTTGTTTCAGGAAGAAGATAACCATGGAGGAGGTTCAGAAGCGAAAAAACAACGAGAGAAGAGGAAAATTGAGAAAAACTCTACAACCCCAGACTCCAACAGACGAATTTACTCATACTAATGAAACTGAAACATGATTATTGACTAGATTTAAAATTTTTAAAGCAAACCTCAAGAGGAAAACAGCAGATTTGCAAACTTTTGTTTAAATGCTCTTTTTTTGAGACTATATCAGACTTGAACAAACACATTACGGAAATTCAAGGTATATACCCGAACCCCCACGGGGAGGGGGGGTGTAACAGAACTATTACCATAACGCGGGACTCGGTACGACCCTGCACGAAAGGGTTGCCGGGCCGCACACGAGACGCAACGGAATCCCCCGAGGGGACCCGACGTCCCGAGCAACAGTACAGAAGTTGCTCGGTCTGTGTTGGCTCGACTCTAAGTCGACTGCTCTCGCCCTTTCGGCTTCAGTGTTGCTTTTCCACTTGTGATTCCAAATAATTCTCGCCGCGACAATAACTTGTACTCTCTTCTCGCTGGAACCGCTTCGTCAAGGGAGACCTCCTGCCACCACCAATGACCCTCGTTTGGGCCACCTTCATTGTGTTTCACCTGCTTCTCGGCTTTCCAATCTCCCAATTTCCCTCCTCGGCATTACCTCCATAATATGTTACTGAAAAAATGTAACTAGCTACCAACTCGTTATTTACTTACAAAAGTATTTCCGTTACCACTATCGTTACCAAAAGGAGTAACTACTTACAGTAACTAGTTAGAAGAAACTAATTACTTCCCATCCCTGTTCATTATATCTAATAGTGCAGGAAGACAGTAAGGCAGGCAGAAATAAATCAATGAGCTGTTAATGCCATCTAATCCAGTTGCTATGGAAGTGATTGGCTTCATAGCATTATGAAGTTGGCCCATGTCGATCTACCGAAATACCTGGATGTTATCGGAAGCTGACTCAAATTTGTTTGCCAAATTTCGTAAGACCTGAAGCAGAGACTCTGAGGCCTCTGCCGGTGGGAAGGGTCCGGTATTAATTTACCCCATGAATCTTGTTGCTGTCTAGACCATACCTCCAGTAGATTAATTTGTTCGAAAACATGTTCAGAGGAGCTCTTATCCGGCAACGACGAGAGGTATCCCTTCTTTTTGCTTCTTGAGGCACACGTGGCTAAGTTCGGAAGGTACACGAATTTAGCTCTACTAGATTCCGAGTTAGTCCTACGCCATTTGCAGCGAGCCCTGTCCGAAGCTCTGGAGATCTGTTTTACTGGCGGGTTTAATCAAACCATGGCGGGTTTAATCTCGCTATTCGAAACGTCGGATTGGGCTAAACTTATTAATTAGTTCTAAGGCCAGGAAAGAGAAGCGTTTACGCTAACAAACAGAAGATCTGAAATTGCATCTGATCTTGTTGTGACATCAATAACCTGCTTTAAACAAAAAGGGCGGAAGAGAGAGAGAGAGAGTATAATTTCTCTCGGCCTGGATTCCCAGCCTAAATTGCATTGACATTGAAATCGCCCAGACAGATAGTGTGATCAGATTCACAGGTTGCGTGAACAAATGTATCTTCCAGAGTACCGTCCCAAGTGTGTCCGCGCTGGGACTTTTATATACCGCCAAAATGGCAAGTCGAGATTTCTTTAAGTTAATCAGAATCAGACAGAGTTCTTTAAAGATACCGTCCATAAGAGTCAAGCAATATTGGTTGCAATTGTCTATCAGAGACACAAATATCAATGAACCCTTCATACAGATAGCTACGCCACCACCTCTCACCACATTGTCACTTCTTCGATCGGCACGAATTACATTATATCCCTTAATAACTACTGCTGAATCAGGAATGTTTGGTTGCAACTACGACTCGGATACTGCGAGAATATCAAAATCGTGAAGGTGTATAATATCAGTTACATCATTATCTTTAGGTAAAGGGATCTAGTATTTATGTGCGCCACGCGGATTGGCCTTATATATGTGCTACTGTCTGATAGGGAAGTGTTTCCTCCAGGGGGACCCCTGAGGTGGCCTTAAAGGTAGCTGTAAAATTATCTATATAAGAAGGAAAGGTTGAGGTTTTCCCAGAGGAAACTTCCTGGTGATTCACAAAGTACTCGAGAAATCTACCGAATTAGTGAGCGAATGAGAGAGAGAGTAGTTGACATACCTAGAGATTTCAGAGGTGGACGGCGAGCAGGTCCCGAATAATTGCGAGACGTAATCTTTAAACTTACGCTGGGTTATGCTGACCATCATTTTGAAGTAGATGGTATCGAGAGGAGAGCGTCAGCCAAAAAGTCGTCTAGTTGATCCAAGTTGTCGAAAATGGGGACCTTTATTGGTTCCAAGGACATATCGGAAGATTGCTTAATCCAGAACTCTTTATTGTGAATCCAGGCCCTTCCAGGAAGTTTACCGGATCCTATTTTGTACTTGATCTTTCTCAGAAGTTTGTAAAGTTCCTGTGGATGATTTTGGTTGATTTGAATATCACCATCTGTCCACTTTTCATTGATGACAATCACCCTAATAGGTTTTTTTAAAACTATTTTAGCTGAGATCTGATCGTTTTTCAGTCTGGCTGAAGTGAATCTCACTATGATTGTGTTTGACTGATTTTTCTTATTCACAGGAAGCCTGAATACCTCATCAATGTGTGACTTATTTCATTTTAATTTCACTAATTTGCATATAGAGTCCACAACCTCAGGTACATTTTCTTGTGGCGATGGAGGAAACCCTGAGATGATTACCTCTTTAACCCTGCCAGATTGTTCCAAATCTGATAGACGTTTTTCATGTGTACGTTTAAGATTTTCAAGTTCCTCTCTACAATCTTTGAAGTCCACTGACATCTGATTTTGAAAGGATTGGAGATCTGAGATTTGTGATTTTGCCGTATCCATCTAAGTGAGCAAGAGGGCATTTTGGTCCGTTAGTTTTTTCAAACCCAACAAAAGTCCTTCTTAGTTGGAATTCAATGTCGAGGTCCAGAGATCACATTTTGCTATTGTCGCCGTGTGAGCCTGCATATCCTGACTCGTCTGTGTAATGTTAGCTTCTGCTCGTCCTAGTCTGTCACTAATTAGACTCAACTTAGAGAGGACAATCAATTGTGAGACAGGATCTGATATCTCCTTCACCACGTGCGAGGGATATATTTATATTTAATCAATTAGTCATATGTTACGTAGACCAATTGAAGCGCAGAACAACATACCTAAATAACACCCGTTAGAAAGTCGTTTTACGTTAAAACATCGAAAAAAGCACAGAGAACGAAGGCATCGGCCAATCACGTGATCGCGCGTTTAACCAGTACGGGAAGGCAGTCGAACCCTCATTTTGCAGAATCTGAATCATTAAGATTACACATATATTCCGTGTGTGCAAATATTTATTTTCAAAAAATACTTATCATCAATAGACAATAAAAAGAGCATGAAAAACTCCATTTTGTATTGAGAAAAAGATTTTCTATTAAAATTAATGAAGAGTTGACAAAGATCAAAAGTAAAAAAATGTTTTGTATGAGTCATGTTAAGCAAAACATTGACATTTTTTGCAGAATGTGATTGTTATAAATAAATGGCATGAACAAATTCGCTTTTTGTGCAACTTTTCAAATTTTGAGGTACTTTTTTGGGAAATTTGTTTCAATTGATTTACGAGTCGTATACTGCAAAAGTGCTTGGATATTTAATGAAAAATGTCATTGTTGTGAACAAACCTCATAAAGAAATTCGCTGTTTGTGCAATTTTTTGAAGTGAGAGGTACTTTTTTCATAAATTTGTTTCCATTAGTTTACTAATGCTATTCTGGGACAGTAAATTGACATTTAATAAGAAATGTGAACGTTATAAACAAAGTCGCAATGTAGGTAAATTGAAAGATGTAAGCGTAGACGCGTTACAGAGTATCTTTTCCATATAAAATAATGTAAAGGTTGAAAAAAACTTGGTCGACTTTAAATGAGGAATAAAAACAGCTAACAGAAATAGAAAGGTCTAGCGAAGAAGTGTTCAAGACAGAGATCCCGTTACGATCCTGCACATAACTTTTAATTGATTGCTCTCGAATATCACGGTAATGGTCTGATTACGTCAGGGTGGTAAAGCCTGACATTCATTCATTGCGGGATCGTCGTTACTTCGCCAATGTTAAGGCGATTTTTTGATCTGTAAATTCAAGAAAAGGGCTATGATTCAAATAGTAAACATTTATTAGAAGACAAGAATAGGAAATAAAGTTACAGCAAATTAAAATGTAAGACTTACGCTGTCTTTCAGTCTTGAAAGGGCAAGAGAAAATTGATGTGTCGATGGTATCCCTGATACGTTGTGGAACAGAGACCTAATTCTACCGCGTGTTTTTAATTAAATTGGTTCACCCGAATTATCAGACATCAACTTGTAACAGGACTGAATGCCGAAAGGACTTTGTTCAAACTTTAAACTCTGTGCTATTTCACGATGAATAAAAAATGTATGCGACTTGTACAAGGCGGTTTTTCGTTGAGGAATATATGTTCAAAATACCGCGATTTGATCCAAGCGGTTCGTACTACAAAGTTTAAGTGAACAGTCTGATTGCTCTAAACGTAAGGTCAACCACCTGGAGTAATTCTGGGGTTTATATAGAAAAAAGATTCATTAAAGGTCACGCAAATTTTAAAAAATTGTCACATGGCACGTACGAATCAAGGAAAGGCCACAGGGTACGTACGAATCGAAAAATGTCTATATACATTTATTATGTGTTTGCAACTATTGAATTATATTATAGCATTCTAATTTATTTTGCATTTGTTTATGCTTTTATCATTCCGGCGTCACGACGAGATATAAACTTTTTGAGGCTGTACCAGTTCTCCCGCCTTAGAATCCTCATCGACTCCATGAGTTTCGTTACTGAAATTAAATTTTTACCTAACATCACCATAGGGTGTATGGCCGTGCAGTTTTATTTGAAATTGACCTCGTATGGTATTTTTATGTTTGTCGCTTGTTTATAATTTTTGAATTATAGTGAATTCGTGAATAATTTTCATATGGTGGAGTTCATAGGTTTATCGTGGTTTTTAAAGTTTCGAAAGTGTATTGTAATCATGTCTGCGAGCTTCATGATTCGTAAGGTGAGTGTAACTCAATCTGTCTTCGCGGCGTGTATAATTAATTGTACGAGGGCCCCGATGCTATCTTGGTTTGTAGTTCGCAACATTTTGCTGTAGTCATCAAATTTTTGCAGGGGAATATAGATGCCTAATGTTTTCCGTCCTCTGTTTCAGTGGCCAGTAGGGCTTCGTCATCATGAACAGCGACTGCTCCGTTTTCTCTTCGGCTGACACCACCTCTTTTTCAACTGCCACGTCGGCAGTTTCACATAATCCGGGTAAGTTTCCTTCATTCTTTTGTTTTTGTATGATTGTTTGTGGTTAGTAATGACTGGTAGATAATCATGTCAACATTTGATAGTGATGTTGCGGGGATAGATTCCTCTGATTTCTCTCAATCCATAGACAATTTTGATTCATCCTTGTCGAATCCAATCAATAATACCAGTGTGGGGACAGTTAAAACGGCATCAAATCTTTTATCTGCTTTTGCGTCGCGATTACCGAGGGGTCACAGTTTGCGGAGACGCGTTGTTAAAATCGAAAAATTCCTGGGAACTTTTCAGTTCGTGTTTCGGAAGGTGCATCCTGATAAAGCCGTTCAGGCTGTTGTGCATTTTTGTCGCGGTCAGTTGAACTGTACGGTTTCTGAGAGCGATTTTACTATCGTGCAGCGTTTGCACCAACATTTTACGGAGGTACTTTTGCAAGTTCCTACGCTTGAATTAAAACAGGAATTTTTGTTTAATAGTGAGATTTTTAAATTCCATGGGTTTCTGGTTACGACAGATTAAACGAGTGTGTTTTTTTGTGTCACCTTTAACTTTTCCGTCCTTTGTTTTCAATTAAAATTTCTTAATTTTGTTTTCCGTTCTTCTTCCCAAGATGTGGCTGTCAATAAGCAAGCGCCTAGAGTGCTTTGGGATGAACTGCGCCGTGGGGTACTATGCATTTCCCCTAAAGGTATTGGAAGATGAGAAGAAGAAGGCCCAGGCTGCCTTGGCGTCATCCAGGGGCGGCCCCATACGGAGGAGGGACCGGCCAAGGAAGGCCTGGCTCCACAAGAAAAGCTTACTGATCCCATTTTTATTTAGGATCTTCGTGAGGCTCGCGAGGAGTCTGAAGTTATGATATACAGGCTTTATGAGTTTGTCAGCGAGCAGCTCGATCAAGGGGGAACTAGACTTCTTTGAACGCCGGTGCACTCATGCATCGGGCTTTTATTCCAATTGCTTGGGGTAAGTTTCCACTATTTGTCTTTATCTTGTTTCACCTTGTTCCTTTTTCTTGTTTTCCTTGTTACTCTTCTTCCTTTCGTTAAACATTTCTTCTCCTTTTTTGTTGCAGCGTGCCTGGTGCTAGTGACGTGTTTTGTTTGTGTGGCCGGCACGTTCAAATGGTTGAAGGAGAGGTCAGGTGCAAATGCAGGACCTTCATCCATGACAATGCAGGTAAAATATTAGTGTCGTGCTTTTTTTGTAGTTGTCATTAACCTTGTTCTGGCGTTTATATTAATTTCATCCCCCTGTTTTTTGTTACAGCTTCAAAACCAGAAGTAGTATGGATCGAGGGAGATTTGGAGCATGATGCTGCCTAGATAATGTGTTGTTCGTGGGAGAGATTTAATACTTACCATTTTTTTATTCTTATTTCGATTTTTTATTTTATTTATCTTATTCATCTCTTTTATTTAGCTGTCGTTCTCTTTTTTTGATGAATAAATGTTATTTCTACACAAAAACCATGTTTTGATGTGTGAGCACCAGGTTTTTTTTTGTGTTTTTGTCAGATATTTTTCAAATTTTCACTGGTTTTGTTACTTTATGCATTATAGTTTCTTTTTTTTTAAACCCTAATCATTAAAGTTTCAGTTATAGTTATGTTCTGACTAATTGGTTATTTTAAAGATTACTTTATTCATTAATTAATAATTATTGAAGTTGCTTTATTCATTTCCATTTTTTCATTTTAGTGATTTCGTCTCGTTGACGATGTAGGTCCATTAAGTCGTAGCGGTCATGGAGTCCCGTGGCTCAGTAGTTACCCTCTCGACTCTTGAGCACAAGAACACTGGTTCGCATCTCGACGTATGCCTTCAACCGGTAAACAGTTTTCTGCGAATGTGTCTGTCTGTATGGCTGTCAATCAATCTGCGTGTTCGTGTGTCTGTAGATTTTTAGTCTGGTAGAACCACCTTACGCTAGGATGCGTATTTTTAGTTAAAATTGTGAAAAATAACATTGAAAATAAACAAATTACATTCATGGAATTGAAAAATTCAACGAATTCCATGAATTCAACGAATTCAAGGAAATCAAAGAATTCAAGGAATTCAACGAATTCACGGAATTAAACGAATTCAAGGAATTCAACGAATTCCAGGAATTCAAGGAATTCAACAAATTCAAGTAATTAAACGAATTCAAGGAATTCAGCAATTTAACGATTTCCACGAATTCAAGGAATTCAACAAATACAAGGAATGCAGCGAACTTAAGCGATTGAACAAATTCAAGGAATTCGAACAATTTAGCGAATACACGTAATCAGCGATTGTAAAAAATTCATAGTATTCAAAGAATTCAATAAATTCAAGGAATGCAATGAATTCCACGAGTTTACGGAATCCTAGAAATTCAAGGGATTCAGGGAATTAAATGAATTCAGGGAATTCAAGGAATCCAAAAATTTCACGGAAATCAACGATCTCAAGGAATTCAAGGAACTCAATTAATTCAAGGCATTCACCGAATTCCAGGTATTTAACGAATTGAATGAATGAAACGAATTCAAGAATTCCAAAAATTAAACGAATCCAAGAATTCAATAAATTGAACGAATTCATGAATTCAACAAATTGAACGAATTCAAGAATTCAAGGATTTTATGAATTCAACAAATTCAACAAATAGAAGGAATTGAAAGAATTTAACGAATACAAGAAATGCAATGAATTCAATGATTTAATGGAATCCTTGAAACTCAAGGAATTCAAGTAATCTAGAGAATTCAAGGAATTCAACGAATTTGAAGAATTCAACAAACGAGTTAAATAATTCAACCATTTCAACCCATTCGACGAATTCAAGGAGTTTAACTAAGAAGGTGCAGTCATTTATTCGAAATTTTGATACAAACTTAGAGACACGTGTAACATTCAATTTTTTGAAATAGAACAAATTTAACTTTACATCAAACAATTTTTTTTCTTTAGATTATCACAATTAGAAAAAAATGAAAATTACACTTTTTTCTCATAAAAATGGATCCAAATGTCAAGTCTAATCTTCGAAATTGCATTTATTCGAGTAAGTCAAATTTCGAAGATCCAACTTGACTTTTAGATCCGTTTTTATCAGAAAAAATGAGTAATTTTCATTTCAAAAATTTTAATAATCTGAAGAAATCAAGCCAATTTAATGTAAAGTTAGATTTTTTTTCTATTTTGAAAAATCTAATGTTCCAAGCATGTCTAGATTTTTATTGAAATTTCAAATAAACAACTGCACAGCTATAAGTTTAACGAATGCAAGGAATTCAACGAATTCAACGTATTGAAAAAAAAATCAAGAAATTAAACGCATTCATCAAAATCAAATAATTCATCGAATTTTAGGTCTGCAATGGATTTAAGAAATTTCATATAATGCATAGAATTTACAAGAATGCAGAGAATTTAGAATAATTCCAAAGAATATATATTGAGCCTTAGAGTCCCCTCCAAGAGGCAAGTTACCTTCCACGCAGGATGCTCCATGTCGAAGGGAAAAATGCTTGTGTGTCACTATTCAACTTTGCTAGACTCCGAGAAGAGTTAGCGATCTCTTTGCGAAGGGGATCAATGTTGAAGGGTCTATTGCTCGGTGGTCGCTAGTGGATTTTTAGCAATAAACACATACATACGGATGCATAACACACCAGCAGAGTTCGCTGAATGTGGGCATCTAATTGTTGAAATCAGAAGCCCGGTAATAATGTGTGTATCGGAATGGATTAAAATGATTTCTTATATAAAAAAAAACAACATTCGTTTGATTCCCAAGTGTGGTTGAGTGTACTCAACCTGCCTTCTGTATGATTTGGCATCTAGTGCCGCATTGACGTATCAAATTATGGTGCCAAGTTGAAAAGTAGAGAGGTTACATAATTTACGCAATGAGCCCAACGCCAGAGTGCACGTTTTAGACGTACAACGAATAGAATGCGTTGTGTTTTTTGTTATCGCGCATGGCTATCTTTGTCTATTGAGCTTCAACTTATATAGTAGGTGCATATCACTTACCTGAACATGCTCTAAGAAGTTCACCCCACTGCATTCTCTGACATGTAACTCAAGCGTTAGCTGACTCTTAGCAGGTATTGCCCTTTAAAACAATCAGATCATTTATACACAGTACACATATTAAATTTTTCTAAATTTTTCCTTTCTCAGGGGAAAAAAACTAACCGTCCCATTTGAGGTGCTGATACCTCACAGTTATGTTGTTCCGGAACTGTCCGCCATTTTCGTGCGAGAAGTACCATGGCAGTGGCGTCCATTAACCCGTAACCAAAACTATGGCTCACTAAAAATATCAATAACGTAATATTATTTGAATGGACTTTATTCGTCAATTAAATAGGATGGGAAAAACTTTACTCTTACTGAATAATTATTTATATTTTAGGCCCATTACCATTTCTACCAACCCCGTTGGTTACCCAATCAGGAGCCTTTAAGTTCGCTGGCTTAGCAGTTCTGACCACAATATGCTGCATATCTCTCCATGTTAGCTCCTTATTTGCTTCCAAAGCAAGGGCACATATACCAGCAGCTAACGGGGCGGAAGCTGAAGTTCCAGTATGACTGCTAGTGCAGTAGTGGTGCAGGTCTGTAGTCACGACCTGTTTTTCTCCCGTTGAACCAGAGCTATAAGTTGTGGCTAATGTCGATGAACATGCTTCGCTGTACCAAGGTACTAAGCCATTCTCCGTAGCACTGCTGATTGATAGAGTCCAAATGCTGTTCGTGTATCCATCACAGTTACAGTTATCGTGGTCTCTGCCGCCATTTCCTGATGCCCATACAAAAATAGAACCCTTGCCATCGCGACCCTTATAACAGAAGACAAAAAATATTTTAGAAGTGCGATTGAAAAACGTTCATCCGTAATAGGAGGATTTTCTCATTATTGACGACTAATTAGGATGAGCTTTTTATCATACGTTTATTTGCCGTAAGCATAAAAAATTGAAATAAAAAATAGGTAAAGGGGTTAAAATTAGCAGAAAATCTTCTATTGTGACACATGCACAGAATTCTCTATTTTCGAGGAAAATATCGTGAGGGAAATGCACAATTCTGAAACAGTGAGTAAATGTAGTGAGAAAAAAAAAGGAATTTTAACAGCTGCGCTTATGCTCTTCAAAAAAAAGCATAATTACTTTCCAGCAGTGCCAGAATCCCGGATAGCAATATAACATCACTACTAGTTATACTTTCTGGATAAGTAAAGAAAAGTCAACATAACCTCATTTACAAGCTCTCCTCGTAGTTTTCATATAGGGTTAAGTGAATGCCAAAGGACACCAAACGATAGAAGATTACATTTTTTTTATTGTTTCTCAAATCACACATCCTTTGCGTTTGTTAGAAGAAATATAGTGTGCAACATGTGCATGGCATATATTTTCTAATGGGTGTCAGCTGCATAAAAGAGACAATTTTATGTGCCTGTTGGCTCATAGTAATATTGAAATCTATTAAAAAAGGGGTGGGTTATATTGCAAACAGTTAAAAAAAATTCATTTTCTTAGGTTTAAACTTGGATCACCCTTCTCAATAATCGAAAGGTGCCCAATCACATCAAGATGCGCATAGCATGCTATGCCAGTCAACCTAAATGACCAAATTCTCAACGTAACGACGATCATACATTAAAGCGCCTCATGAAAATCTATTTATTGATTTTCAAAAACTTTACATCCAAAATTTAGTTTTTTATTGTTTGGTAAGAAAATGATATCTTAAACGGGAAGTGCCTAAATCGCACACTAGTGTGCGAAGTAAAGCCGCCTTTTATCCGTGCACTAGCGCGCGAAGTAAATTGTAAAGTTCTTTCCATACTGCTGAGATATAATCAAAAAACAGCATTCATATTCAGCCACAGGTCTGCATTTGTTCAAATGTTAGGTTAGACATTCACTCCAATGTTCAAGTTCTTAGTATGTTACCACTGGTTACCACGTATGTACGCTGAGATTCCTATATACCTTCCATCTGGTTTGAGCTCGGGCTTCCAAAAGATAACAAATTTCTATACAAGTTGCATGAAACAATTGACTGTAGAAAGTCATCGCTTTTTCGAAACCCAACTTTCAGCCTGACTTATTTTTGTTAATAGAGGTTAACTCCTAAATCTCCATCCGCCATACAATATACTATTGTGTAATACATGTAGACTTTTATGCCGAAAACATTATTAATAATAATATTATTAATCATTTAATGTAATTATTCCATCTTATTCAAAGCAGGAAATCCTTTATCAAGGTACCGCGTGACGCTAAAATTTCTTCCGTTTTGAAAACAAAATTTAAGGTGGGTATTAACATCCAGTAAGTTGCGATTTCATGATAAGTTAAGATTAAAAGAACAACTGAGCCGTTCTCTGCAAGAACAGCTTAAGTCGACTTAGTTGGTTTTTTGAGGAAAACGGCTTTTCAGATTCTCTGATCTCTAGATTGCATGAAGATCTATAGTACGGTCATGCATGTCCTTAGGAAATATGGGCGATTAAAAAATAGATTTCCATTTTATGTCCCTGGAAGTTTCTTCATTCTTCTTATATCATTTTTGACCTTTTGAAAGGCTAGTAGCTTATATGCTTTTGTTAAATAAAGTATCGTGTGGAGTAAGGAGGCAAACTAGTCTTTTGAAACCTTCTGTGAGTATGCAATAACGAAACACATTTGAAATGTCATAGGACCAGGATAAATTTAGTTTTTGAAATTGGATTTAGGCACTGTTTTCAATATATGATGTAGTTTGAATTGCAATCCTAACATGTTGGAAATTATAGATACCGACTCAAAGAACCATGCTTATATTTCTGTCTCTGACTTTGGTGATGACTCTGCAGATTATATTTATAACGAATTTTATGACATGTCTTTATTATAATCAATTATGATCTTAAAAATGTAGTAGTATATATCAGATTCAAAAAAGTGACGTTTCCAATATTTTAAAAATGATTAATTATTCGCAGATCCTCTATGAACGCGTAAAAACCATTCGTGGAACCTGAAATTACCACTCCAAAGCCTCCTGTGAAAGTAAAAACAACGGGAAAATCATATATTTTTTTAAGTCCTTATAGAATTTGGTGTGTTCAAATCCGCATTCTAGACACAGAAAAAATGCCTTCTTCTGCTTCTGGAGACAAAACAAATCTTTCAAAAAATACGTTTGTGTAGCCCATGCATGATTCACGCGTATTATGTCTTCTTTTACTTCTCAATGTCGCCGATTGGGATTCCACATATATTCACGACCGTAATTTTGTTGTCTCAACACAGCAGAGACTTCTCTGTGTCACCTTTCGGGCGACTCTTTAGTCAATTTGTCTTTCGGTTCGAGTCCACTCAGCAAAGTTATTTTCAGATCTATCCGAAACATAGCCGTTTACAGAATGCGAGAGGCGGACTATACGTGTATGAGCCTATTATAGTACTATTATTAGCTTATCATCGTACATCCCCATGCGCACGGGTAAAAGGACTTCCTTAAAAAAATTCCAAGTAATTGTACCGAAACTTAAAAACAAAAATCATCTTGTTTGCAACTTTTTTAGAATATACAAAAATGACTTGGGCACATTTTTTGAAACTTTTTCTGAAGGGTTTGGACCATAAAGTCGGTCCAAGTTTGTCCTAAGCCTTTGTAATAATTCACTGCATCAGTAAAAAAAGAATTTAGAAAAATATGGGTAGAAAAAAGTAGTTGAGGTCGAAAATCTTTTGAACGACATGAATTACATTCCAGCACATATATCTAAAGAAACTGATAACAATTATTGCATTATTAAAAACTTTAATTCGCTCGAAATTCATAAATATTTTTTTTGTTGAAAATCGCCCATATGAGATCATGCGCACATAGTGCACAAGGATCGGGTGTTTTATATGAGGAGCCATTAGGAATATCGTGTATACGTCCTGTGAAAGAAGTGGCTATTTTTTGGAAAAATTGGTATCTGAAATTTTACTGCAAATTCATGTAATGTTGGCATGTTGGAAAAATCATATATGTGGCTAATACTTTCCTAGGACGCACTCTATATATAAATAATAGTCGAAGGTAACAAAAACATTTTTTTTTTTATTGCAACAAACCTATTTGTCTGTCCGAATAAAAGCTTATAGTTATAAATTATAGGTTTCAAAAACATCTTCAAAACGACGAGTCGTGAAGTTAAGATCAGTTCATATGTTTACTTATTTGATTGGAATAAAATAAAAATCGTCCAATATCACCTTTTTCAAAAATATTTCATTATTTTTTCAATAAGCAAACAACAAGTTTCAAACTTTCAGAAAATATGCCCCTTGCTACTGTTTTCAAACATATGCGAAACTCCAGCCCAAAATGATTATTAGTTTTCCCAAGAAATAATCTATTATTGAAAAATTGACTGATTTTCAATGGAATTTATGAATGTTTGGCCAGTAGGATATCAACTAAAGTGAGTGATGTTATTGTACCGGAATTGTACTATCACATATAACTAGAGCACATATTATAATCAATCCAATAAAAATTTATTAATGACAAAACTAACAAGATAAGTTAAATGATTTTACACTCCAGGCTCTAGATCTAATTTTTTAAGAAGCCACCAACGGATTTTTAACTAGCACGGGAAGCTGGCCTAAGTTGGAAAAAATTTGTTGGTTCGTCATATGAGATATTAAAACTGTTAGCGATTTAAATACGTGATTTCAATTCCGGCGCGAGTATCTGGCATGCGACAGCTGCTTCCTCAACTCCACCACCGCCAGCTGCACCGATCCTTCTCCACGAATGAGATTTTTACGTGCAGTTTGGGTCCCAGGAAAATGATGGTACATATGGAATTTTTTTTTCTCTACATGTTGACAGTCAAAGAATCTGCAGTCAAACTTCAAGTATCAATTTTGCTACGATTTTTGATAGGTACCTGGACTAATACAGAAACCTTTCCAATTAAACAAGCCATCTACTCAGGCTTGATTTTTAGCCCATGTATTACAAATGACATGTTTCCTCCTACAACGATGAATTGTTCGATATAATATTTTAACCACACAATCTCAATGGCATAATACACAACAAAAGAAACTCTCCTTTTTTTGAAAAATGGTCTTGTTTTTTTTTAACTAATCGAAAATGTGCTTCAACTATGCGCCTCGAAACGAGCAATCCGCCACCGGAAAAGTATCCACGGTGAACCGAAAACAGGCGCTCCGAATTTGAAGAGCATTTACGCGATTCGAGCCGGTTCAACGAAATTGATAATTATTAGAATAGTAGGAAATTAAATTTTAATATGCTGCGTTAGGTTCATTACATGATGACGAGATGATTAAAAAAATATAGAAAAAAATCGGTTAACCTGTTCAGTTTCTGTTGGGAGTTTTGGTAATTTTGAATTTTATGTCAGATAACCTTCAATATTGAGAATATTGACCGATTTTCCTCATCTTTTTTTTCAAATTATATCATTTCCAAATTTTATCAGCTAATGAGAATTTCAACGATTGATGTTTTGCGCAATTTTAGAGATTGTAACAGTATTAATTGTCGGCGGGTGACTTACTTTGGTCTTTATCGAAATACAAAAAAAAGCAGATTCGAGGAGATCAGATAATTGCACTTCAGAGTAATTAATTAATTACTTAATAACTGATGATTAATCAACACATTATTATATAATTGAGTAATAATAAGTGTTTAATCAATCGATTAACCGAACAATTACTTAATTAAGTAATGGATCGATGACTAATAATTTAATTATTATTTGAACAAACGCTAATACTTAATTTATTCATTAATTGACAATTCCTGCATTCATGTGTGTATTCATTGAAGGCAGGTGATTTAGTTTGAGCCTGAGCAAGGCGACAAATTACAATAACAAAACATACGCAAGGGACACTGTGTGTTCAGCGGCTGTCCCGAACTTACCCGAACGATCTTCTATTTGTATGCTGATGACGTATTACATGCCTTATACAAATTTCAGGACACGTAAAGTGTTTTGTGTATCTTTTTATGTTGTATTTTTTAACTTTTTCGACTTTTCTCATTCATAAACAATCGTTTCTTGAAATAAATATTAACAATTGATCATTTTTATTAAAACAGTTAGACGCATCTTTCTCTTAGGAATCCAACGATACCAAAAACTCATTTTTCATAGAAATGTCACTTATGTATCTTTTTAGTTTGCACGGCAGTATAGTAGGGGAATAAACGAATTTTCAACAAAATAGTTCAATACAGTAATACAGTAATATTCTACGTCTGCAGATGAAGAAACATTGTTATTCCATCTTATAATGCAATTTAAAACAACTAAACATCGCCCAGGAGTGTGAGGACACCTAAAAAACAATCAATTGAAAACATACACTCAGATTTCGTAGGATATCCTACGGAAAAGTGAGTCATGTTTTTAAACGTTAGTTTTAGGTATTTTAATACTCCCAGACTTCACAGCCAAAATTTCTTTTAAAATGGTTGAAATAGGCTGATTTTTCAAGAAAATAGATATATAGTAGAAGAATAAATTCTTTGAAATAAAATTAATGTAGGTAACATATTGAATTTAATATGAAACGCTTCAAATTTCTAAGCTTTCAAGTCGAAATATATAGCATTTCCTACCTATAAAGTATAATCGTTCCAAAAGCAGTTAAGTTTTAAACCTTAAAGGATAAATTTTCAACATAAAGAATAATTTTCAAGCAAATATTGAAATTTTCTACAAAAACAATTAAGTTTCAACCAAACAGTTGTAGACAGATAAACGTTTATTTTTCAGTCTGCTGTCCTTAAAAAATTGACTTGCTTACAATTCCACTTTTACATAATTTTCTTGAAACTAACCCTTGAAAACTAACATCCATCCATTCCTTATCTCTACGCCGCACGCTCTTATCGCCTTGCCTTCCTCGCTTCGCCTCACCTCGCTCGCATGTCCCTACTTTTTCGCATTGCCTCGCTGGCCAACCTCTGTTTTCGCTCTAGTACCTACCACTTATCTACTATTTACAATATTTACATCTTCCTTATATGTACCTTCTCTCCTGTTTACAATCTTTCCGTCTCTATTCCTCTTCCTCCTTCCTCCTCTTCATCTCCATCTTACCCAACACTCCCTTCACCCATGCTACTGCCCTTTTTTCCCCCTCTTCATGCAACAATACCTCCATGCTTATCTCACTTTATTTCACATCCACGCACTCCTCCAACCAGTGCTCTACTCTTGCCTCCCCTTTCCACACAGTTCACACATCCTTTTATCTCGAGAGAGCAAGAACCTATTGAAACCCTCCATGCACCCACACCTCAACCTCGCTATAAGCTCCTGACTTCCTTTCTCTCCTTTCTCACATAAATATTGCGCTCTTGCCCTTAGCATAACCCACACATAGTTTCCGTTATATCTTGACTCTCTTATTCTCTCTTTCCCTTCTGTATTCTCTCTCTCCATGCCGTTTTACTTAACCAAGTCATAAACCTTCCTTCCTTCCTCGTGCATCCTTCTCCTTCATCCATCTGCAGTCCATTCATTCTAAAATACCTTTTCCTCCCCACATCCATCTTCCCACCCCCTCTCCTGTTCTCCTTCTCCCACCAACACTCCCTAACCAGCCTACTTCCCCCCTCTTCCAGAAATTTCTCCTAATATTTACACGCTCTGCTCCCTGCTAGAATCCCTATACTCGTTCTCCCCGTCTCCCTCCTGACAATATACTTGGGCGTGTTCCTTGCCAACCCCAGTGTCCACTTTACATACCTCTCCTGCGTTCTATTTAACTCTTCACTTTCCTTCCACCTTCATACCTCTACTCCATACAATAGCACACTCATCACTAGCGAATCAAACAATTTCGTCCTACGTCCAAAATCATTTGCGAATAGCTTCTTTCCCAACCCTCCTCACTCTCTCTTTTATGTGACAATCCACTTCCCCATGCCTCCGAAACACGAAGCCCAAGTACACAAACTCTTTTACCTCCTGCACCTCCTTTCTCTTCCACTTCCACTCTTCTCCCTTATCCCTTCCCCTCCTTTTCTGAACAACATATCCTTGGCTTTTCCGCATTCAGCTCTAACCTCTTCTTATCCAGGTATCTTCTCAACCTCTTCATCATCTCCTTTTAGGCGTATCTGCATACGCTAGTAAGCAAATTCTAGCCCCTCCTATCCTGACTCCTCCTACCACCCCGACCTCCAGTTTGCTTTCCATATCCGCAATTAAAATCGCAAAAAGCATTGGGCTAAGTGGACACCCTTGCCTTAACCCCCTATCCATCCAGAATCCCTCCAAAATCCCCTCCCCTCCTCTTACCTTGTCATTGGTCTCTTAATATATCTCCATAACCCTCTCAATTAGGCCTCTCTCTACTCCCCTATCCTCCATTGCCTTCCACAATCTCCCCCTATCAACCGACGGTAACGCGCCTTTGAGATCCACAAGAAACGCGTACATTCTCGTCCCCTTCTTCGCTAATTCTCTATCCACCACGTGCTGCAGAACGTAGATATTGTCGATAGTACTCCTACCCGCCCTAAATCCCGCCTGCGTCTCCGGCAATATTCCTTTCCCCTCGACATCCTTCCGCAGTCTCTCTGCCACCACCATCGCGTATACTTTATACGCCGTATTCATTAGCGTGATCCCTCTATAATTTTTCTGCCTATCTCTATCTCCTTTCTTATACAGTGGCACTATTAATCCTTCTCTCCACCCTTCTGGGAATCCTTCGCCCCTCCATACTTTCTTCACTACCTCCTTCAGCCTCTCCTTACCCTCTTGTGTACTAAACAGCCATGCTTCATTCTCTACCCCATCCAGCCCTGCGGCTTTTGACCTTTTCAACTTTCTTATGTGCTCCTCTATCTCCTTGTCATTCAACACCTCCATCTCTGCCGCACCCGTTCTTCTACTTCCCCCATCCGTCTTCCCTGAATCTGAGCCATGGAACGATTCTTTAAAAAATTCCCTCCACTCCTCACTCCCTATCTTCTCGCTGATCCCCACCCTAAGCTTCCTAAACCTATTTATTATCTTCCAGACGTCCCCCTCTGTCTTAACATTTGCTAACTCATCTCCCAGATCTTTCTCCTTTTCCTGTTCTTTCTTCTCACACTTTAATCTAAACCCCTTCTTCATTTCTACGTACTCCTTCCTTCTCGCATTACCCTCTTTCCACTTCTTGTACTTCCTCTTTACCTTCCTTTCCATCTTTTTACATTCCGTGTCCCACCACGGCTTCACCATCCCTTTTTCCTTCTTTCTGAATACCTTCTTTTGCAAACACCCTTTCACCTTCTCTTTCAGATCCTCCCATATCTCTTCCACCGACTCCCCTCCAAAGCGTACCTTTCCTAGTTGCTCCTGATACTTCTCTATCGCCTCCCTCGTCCAGGTCACCCTCTCCCCTATCGAGACTTCTTCCCTGCCTTGTCTTCCGCCACCCTCACCTTTTATCCACAGACTTAATGGCTGATGGTCTGATTGCACTCTCCTCTCTACTGCGAATTTTTCCGTCCCTTCCAATCCTTGCATATTCATAACCACATAGTCTATCACCGATACCCCCATCTTACACCAAACAGTTGTATTTACAACCAAATAGTGGAAATATCCTGAAAAATAAGCGAATTTTCGAAAAAAATAGTTGCATTTTGAGCTAAATAATTCAATTTTCAACCCACAAAGATATATTTTCCAGTATAAATCATAAAGAAAAGTATCAAAAGTATAAAGAAATATAAAAGTTGGTACTATAGTTTCATTTTCAACGCAAAGAGCTGATGATTTCTCAACAAAAGATGTAATGGTTCATATTTCAAACAAAGAAGATGTTAATCTTAAATAAAAAGCAGTTCAATCTAGACAAGTAGATGCATTCAAAACAAAATAGTTGATTTATTGAATGAAAAAGATTAATTTTTAACCAAATAGTTGCATTTTTAACCAAAAAAGATTGAATTCCAAGCAAGAAGATTAATTTTCTACAAAAAAGACGAATTTTCAACAAACTTTCAACAAAAAAGGTAGCATAATTTTCAATTTTAATTAAAAACAAAAAAAATGCTCCAATTTTGATATATTTCATCATTATCTTGAATATGAAAAAATATGAACATTCAACAAAAAAATTGAAATTACATTTTCAGTGTCCAAAATTAATTTTTAACAAAAAAAAAATTTTTTAAAAGTGATTTTTTCACAAAATATTTAAAGGTATCTCCTTATGAAAGCACAAAGTACCTATCAGACCTGTCCTGGATATCAATCGGAACTACACTTCATCAAAATTTCATGATCATAGCTCTTTTACCTTTCGAGATATGGTGAACAGAAAAAAGATACACACACGGATATTTTTTTAAAACTTTATTCTCGAGCTCCTTGGGTCGAATTATATAAAAATATCTCAAAAAAGTATATTCGAAAATTTAGGTCATTTCAAACCCCCATCTATGAGGAAGCAATAGTTAATTGATTACACAGCCACACAAAAAAACTCGTTCTTCGGGCCTGGAGGTCAGACCATGTTGACTATATGTTTTTTGGGTCGCTGAATCCGAATCCGAGATCGAAAGAACCCGAGCATGTCAGGGTTCTGACATAACCTCATAAAACCTTATACAATTTTTTTTTCCAAGTCCGGGGGTCAGACCATGTTTATTATATGTTTTGGGGTCGCTGAATCCGAATCCGAGGTCAAAAGACCCCAACACATCAGGGTTCTGACATAACCTCACGAAAAATTTCGCTGAACCGGCTCGAATCGTGTAACGCTCTAACAATAGGAAGGTCGGTTGAGTTACGAACGATCCCCTGGGTTCAAGTATCGTCGAAAAACTTCACGCTAGAATATCGTGCTGTGCTCTTCAAATTCGGATTGCGGATTGCTCTTTCTCAGGCGCATGAATGAAGCACATTTTCGACTGATTAAAAAAAAAAACAAGACCATTTTTCCAAAAAAAGGAGATTGTCTTGTTGTGCATTATGCCATTGAGATTGTGTGGTTAAAATATTACATCGAACAATTCATCCTCGTATGAGGAAACATGTCATTTGTAATACATGGGTTGAAAATCAAGCCTGACGAAGGGCCTTAAAGACCCCCTTATAGAGAAGGGATTATCCCGCTCGAAGTGGACGACCAGGATCTGATTTAGTCGATGATCAATGGGAATTCTGCAATGAAAAAGGCACTTAAGAGTTAAGACAACCCTTTGAGGGTGGCTGGGTTCGATTCTAAAGAACATCACATCACTTACGGCTTTACGATGCCTGCTTAGCAAGAATACACATAACGATGCTGCTAGGAGTATAAACCAACAGAGTGCCTTGAATCTTGGCCGTATAAAAAATACTCTGCATTGAGAGTATTAGAGAATGAACATCATCTCCTCTGCTGGGACAGAACTATCCTGACGGACCATCTTGTCAGACATAATCGACCAGGTGTCCTCTGGTGGAATAAATGTGATTTTTAAAGAAAATTACAAAAAAAGAAGTGGAATAAAATATGAAACATGTGAGGTTAAGCTTAGTGAAAAGTAGAACTGCAAAGTCGGAGAGTATTATTGAAGAGGAAAAAGAAAGATTTGTTCGCGAGGTCAGTTTTGACCGACAATAAAAATCTGCCTCACCTACCGTTGATCAAAACTTACCGCTCGAAAAAATCTTTTGTTCCTATCTCCATAAGGCTTTTTGACTTAGCAGCCCCACTTTTCATTAAGTTTGAGTCTATGTTTCATATTTGTTTCCTCTCACTTTATATAATTTTATTCAATAAATTGTACGAGGTGCGAGGTGCACCCATCACTTAGGAGAATTAGGAGCCGGTAATTTTCAACATATGATACAGAAGGTCATATCGCTGGACACCTGCCACTTCGTTCAGAATATTCTAGGCTTAATCACGATAATTCCTAATCGTCTTCTATAAATAAAACAATCCAGCATGCATCGAAAATGAGACAGTTATGCCCCAACCTTCTTTGTTAACTTTCAATCATTCTTCTCACCAAGAGCGGGTGCTATTTCAGATAATTGCACCCGCCCCCGGCGAAATCGCGGTAACGTTTGAGCTGTAACCATGTCTCACGAACCGTGAGATACGTAGTTACAGTCTGAGATGGACTCAATAGGACGATACGGTGGAAGTCTCGGGCAACCTGAGGACAAGCAGCTACCCAAGAACGACCGCTTTCTGCATTTTACCCGCAAATGTCTTAGCATTTCGTTGAGAAGCAGGTATGCCTTTCAGGCTATTAACCAGTAAAAGCTGAGCATCTCCAAGATCACCGATGAACAGGACGACTGGATGAATATATATTCTGAGTATAACCATCACAACTCCCTTGTACGGCCTTTAAACCTCTCTTTATTTTCGTTTTCCTTGGCTTCGACGTTCTTGTCAGCCGGTGCTAAAAACTCAATAAAAAGAAATCGTTCGTTTCTCGAAGTCAAGGAAAACTATTTCAGGCCTCGAGTGCGCGACAGAAATTATTGTTAAGAATATGAAGTTCCAGTATAAGCGGCACTTCTCATTTTCTACACGTGACTCCATTTGCCTGGTAGCTTTTGGCAAAGCAGTATCAAGGCTAATGCGTAAGATTGACAGACATGGTAATAAAGCACACTTCGTGCCTCATTGTGCCTTCGGATGTACGTCGTTCCCTTATGAGTTGTACAACTAGATGGTATGTTATAACGTTGTGCATAAAATGTTCTGCAGCTATCATAGGGAATGTTTTGGCTCAAAATGTGGTGACGATATGCTAAATTGGAAATGACACCGTCTTGGCACGCCAAAATGAAACCCTCCGTGCCCGACTTCAATCCGGGTGATTTGAGGTAAGCAAACCTTACAACGTTTGATGTATTTTGCTCACCCCTGGTAGTGAAGTCAATGTTTCAGCAGCCTCCTCCGCTGTTTTTGTACAGTAACGCTCCTTTGCCCACATCTTAATTTTTCCTGAACATTTTAGGAAGACGGTGTGGTCCATTTGCGGCTATATGTACTGCACCCACAATGATCCTGTTGTAAAGACATTTGGGACATTGAGCATTTGTTTATGTGCATAACCTTACGTGACTGCAGATACTTTGCTCCAAGCCGACAGTTCGGAAGACCAAATGATACATCCTGAATACAGCTCTGTGGCACGTCCAGGTATGTGTAGGTCTCCCCAGCGCCAAAGTGTTTCATAGCGTTTTTGTCGACGAACTCAGGATCTTCTGGGATGCCATTAAGTCGTCCTCGCTTCGAATGAACCTTAACCCAATTTTTCCAACACCAACTCTATTCCAATCGTCCAAGTATACTCCTGAAGAATCCCTAAAGCTAGATCTAGTTGCTGTTTCTGTCTAGCATACATCTTGAGATCAACCATGTAAAATACATGAGTGAATTTATGCTTTCGAAATCCTGATTTGCCGCAGAAGTACTTTCGGGAATGGCGAAGTGCGAGAGATAGTGGTTTCAGCTGTCGCCCTGGAAGACGCTTCTGAAAGGTGATGTTGTTAGTTGTCACACGATGTTTTCCAGATGCGATAGTAAACCTGGTTTTCCAAAGCGGCATCAATCTCTCTACGCACCTCAGGATGAACCTTTAAGCTTGCCAACAGACAGACGATAAGCATATCGGAAGCTGAATCGCAAGCTCTCCTGTAGTCAATCCAGGCCATCCATAGGCAGAGCTGGTAGGTTGCTGCGTCTTTGCTGATACATATATCGATAAGAAGGTTCTCCAGGCATCCTGCTACGCCTTTCTTTGTACCACGTTATTTGTACATCTCTCGTCACACAGGTCCGATTTTCCGAACAAACGCTATAATTTAGAACAGCTGTGAATATCTTATACAGCGTGTTCAGACAACTTATGAGCCTGTAATTTGTGGGGTTTGACAAATTTGCCATCTTTGGAAGAAGCACTGTGCGACCTTCCATCAACCACTCTAGAAGAGGCTCTTCCGACTTTAGATATGAGATGACAATGTGGGCCAGATGCTGATGGGTTGGATGAAACTTGTTCCACTAGAAGGTCTTAACACCTTCTGGTCCCGGAACGGAATAGTTCTTCATGCCTCTTAATACTTTCTTCACGTCCTCGGTAGTAATAGGAAGGCATTACTCCTCAGGTGTTATCAGGGAACTGCAGATGGGTCAGAGAAAAACTATTCATTTTTTCTGATCCACCTCTCCCTCTGCTCTAGACTTCTCCAGACGTCAGATATTACCCGTATCCTATCAACAATATACTGCCTGATGGTCAGCAGCTTTGATCTGTTGAGGGTGTGATGACGCATTCGCATTCCGCGCGCGGACTGTCAGACCGTGGCAGTGAGCTTCCTGCCAGATATTGTGTAGTCAATCAGACACTGAATGCAACGTAAACTGTCTTGCCCAGCCTATCTTTGTACTGAGTTGATGCATTAATTTTTTGGTCTTATGATCAGCCGTTGGTTTTTTTTTTTTATGGTTTGTATCCGACAGAGTTCTCGCTGCATCAAGAACTACAATTGATGTTGCAGAGGTCGGACTATTCGGAAAACTCTCTACGAAGCGCGTCATCCAGTTCAGCAGGCCATTTGTCAGCCGACTCGTCCATTCAAAAGTATTGAAATTTTGCTGGTCCATCGTATTGACTCTGTCTTGATTGGCTCCCCCAACTCTAGGGAAGTCGGAATTGATGTCTGATCCATTGTCTAGGTTTGGAGTTATCATTGTTGTTCCCACATGCAGCTAGGGGACGGTGTCGGTTGGGCAAGTCGCCTTTCTGCGGTAAGAGTGCAGTGCGTCTTAACGCCAGCTAATGCGGATTGGACGTCTCCGACTTCAAATATGAGGTGAATATGCGGGCCTGTAGTTGGTGTGTAGAAGTAAACTTTTTCCACCAGAAGTACTTGATACATCTTCGACCACCCATCTCATGGTCGTGAGACGAACAGTTAAACAGCCACTGCAGGGTCCCACTGTGAGCAACTGCCATCTAAAAATGACAACAGCTCCCTGTGGAACCGCGGTAAATTACACCTATGGCCATGTCTCAAGCCCATTAGATGGGTGGAAATAGTGCATGACAAAATCACGATAGGCCGGCGAAACCCACATGTGTCTTGAGGACACGAAGCGACCCAAGGATGGCATCTTCCTGCTTCAACTTCGCAAGTGCCTTGCATATTTTTGGCACGCGGGTATGGCTTTAAGATTACGAATCAGTGATAGTTTCGCACCTCCGAGAGCACCTATAACAAGGACCATTACTTGTACCAAATATTTTGGGTACAGTCATTGCAGCTCCCATTGAAGGTCCTTGGTAGTGACGTTGTAGTCAACCGGAGACGAGAATTCGATCACAAGTGCAGTTCGTTTCTCGGAGTCTTGGAGAATGATGTCAGGCCTCGAGTGTGCAATGAAGACTGCTGTCCGAAAATCGTAGTCTAGAAAATTTGGCACTTCTCATTTTGGACAATTGACTTTATCTCTATCGGAGCGCTCGGAAGGGCAGTGTCTCTGCCAACATCGTAAGAGCGACAAAGATGGCAATAAAGCACTCTCAGAGTCGCATTATGTCTCTAGAGATACGTCGTTCCCGCGTGAATGGGACACCCGGATAGTATATGTTCTAAATGCTCAGCGTGTGCATGACACGCTATGCACCTATCACTGGGAATTTCTCAACGTAAAATGCGATCACGCGCAGACATGCAGTAAACGTATTTTTTACACGCTATGAGTTATTTAATCACTGGCAACAATAAAATAATGTTACAATCATTCAAATGATGCGTCTTTGTTTAGGGACATCCAACTCTCGAGAGAAGCACGGTTTCGGGCATTTTCTTCAGCATGTTTCAGGGGAATCTAAAGGTGAACAATCAGTGACGTGTGAACCATTTCCTCATATTACACAATATACGTGCCTGAGTACCTGCGCACTGCCTCTTCGTCCCTGCGCTGCTTGTGTTTCACGCATGGGTGAGCAGTTAGTGAGCACCACCTCCCTTGCTCCGAAAATCATCACATTCCGAAGCCACAAGCGGCCAGCAGTTCTAGGAATAGAATATGTTGAGGGTACTAATAACAAAAGACGAGTGTATATAGTTTACCTGAGAAAAACAGGAGAAACGTTTTATTTTGCCATTTCAGAACACCACCAGGAAATACTCACGATCTTGAAACTTATTTTTTTGGTTCTCCTTTATTATTTTCATACCTTTCACAGAGCCAAATCTGTCATCGGAGGGGATTCAACCATGGGAGAGGCAAACAATAACCAGAATACACGGAGTTATATTTGAATTTGGGAACCTTTCCCGCTCGTACCTAACGGCAGGCCGCCACTGTCCGGACAACCGAGACCACGCGTAACAGAGCCTCAAGCAGACACGGAGCCCTGTGCCTAAAACAAGAGAGTAAAGTCTTGTTGTATAAAATCTCTCTCACCGAAGTGCTACCGAAACGGTGTATTTGTGCATTAATGAATTTTATGTGTAATTTGAATAGGCCACTATTATTCAGAAGGCCTGAATTAGAAATTGTAACCGTGAACCGGGGTGCACTTCCGAAAATTCATGAGTCTGCGAACTCGAATAGCCTGCGACATCTGTCTGCGTGATCTCGGCGACGACGTTGATTGAGTGGCAATCTTTGATTTCTAAATCTCGATAATCAGGTGTTTCCGCTGCCATATTGACCTCTCACACTTGCTCTGGTGTCATTTCTAGCCACGTGTTCCGACCATGAAGTTCCGCCCACAAGTGTTTTCTACCGGCATTTTCTTTTCAGACTTCGTGAATGTATTTTGTAAAGTGTGGTCTTACTACCTCCAAATTTCGAAGTTTAGAGTCAAGCAGGTCGTTATTCAGCTGTTGGGGTTTGAATGTTAAAAGTGGTAAGATTGTGGATAACTTTAGTAATTTTCCGATCAGAACGCCGCGGCGTTCTGATCGGAACCGGCGCGCCGGTTGATGGAAATTGTGATGCGATTAATTATGATCTCTTTTGTCCGAATAACAGTTGAGAGTTTGATTCTTGACTGAAAACGAGGGCTATGGATTCTTTAATTACTTAAACCACCCCCCTCTTTGTTCTTAGATATAACTTACTAGAAATTAAAGTTTAAATGATTATATCGATTAAAACTATAATTTGAAATACTTGAATAAGGTAAAATTTTACAAGGAAGCGCGTAATCTTACAATGGGCCGAAGAAATACCTCATCATAGAAAATTCCTACATTTTTTAACAAATTTATATTGTTTCAACAATTTTATTTTTTGAATATAATATGGAATAAAAATGATTGTAAAATTTTATAAACGAATAATTTTATTGTTATAATTGATTGAGGAACTCATAACGCCTAGGAAATATGATTATATATATTAAGATCGTTTAAAATCACTCACCCTCAAAATGTATGTCTGATTCTCAGTTTCTGAAAAATTCGTAACAATATACTGAAATACGGAATTATTGAAAACATATCATCGCGTTCAAAAATTAGATTTACAAAAAGCTGACTTTTTCCCATGTTAAATCAATGGGAAACTTCATGGTCTTTGCGCGACCCCTAAATATTGAACGCGTCCTCTTGCTACAGCGCATACACACTCAAATTCTTAAATATCTTTTATATATATATATATATATATATATATATATATATATATATATATATATGTGTGTGTGTGTGTGTGTGTGTGTGTGTGTGTGTGTGTGTGTTTTCGTGAAACAACTTTCGTCAACAACGTCAATTTGACAGTCGTGTGGTCGTCATATGAAACATTTTTTTTTTTGAGACATGGTGAAAAACCTTTTAGAGACACTCGAGCGCACTTCCTGAGCATGTGTGCATTCCACTCATTAACAGCTGACTGGCTTATACATATAACTAGAAATTTATGAGTGCCTTGGAAAATGTTGTTACTCGTGTGAAAAAATATCGAAAAGCCTAGAGAATCTATCTATATTATAAAAATATCTCGCTGCCGCCATGTCAGGGATTTCATGTATTTTACTCCAATATAATCCATTCAAGATAACTTGTTATATTTTTTTAGAATATTCGATTGGATTGAAATGGAGAAGATACAGTAATTTCAGTTAACCGGAGGAAATCACAACACAAACCGTGGTTGACATTTTGGGCTTCATCAAAAATAAAAATTAATCTTCAAATGAAAAAAGTATATTCTATTGAAAATTACTTTGGGTTCATTTTTGTTTCAAAGGAATTTAAATTCAATGTTACCATTTATTTAAATTTTATAAAAGCCCTACCTTGGTTACCCCTTCGATGAAAGCTCTTGTGGCTAATTCGCCCGGTCCATCAACGGTTTTTCCGTCATCATCCGGGCCCCACGATGCACTGTAAATATCAATGTGTTGTGGATTTAAACTCAATGATCGTGCTTCAACAGCATCAGTAACATCTCCATCGAGCATACGAACTCCTAAAAGAAGAAGGAAGAGAGCTAAGATACATGCTTTCATGGCGAAAAGGTTTTTTTGTAGTGCTTTCAAATCAAATGATGATTTTTCCACAATTACGTTTATATAATTTTAAATTCGTTAATAAATACATTCAACCACGCATTAAAAAATATTTCAAAATTAGAATCCAAATCAAGCAGAAAATTAAGAAATACAATCGTATACGATAATTTTTCAGGAATTTTATTATTATTATTATTTTTCAACACTCTAAAAAGTGCAATAGATAAGACTTGTCAGAAAATTAAAATACAAGAAATGTATTTAAATAATCTCTCAATATAAATCAGTGACATTTTGATGGAAAGCAGTAACTTATTTCTCGCTATATCATCTAGAAAAAAATCACTATAAATATGTGAGTGCAGTTCCACCGACAAAGTTTCCTCGGCGTGGCCATGCTTATACGTGAGTGGCGAGGCCTATCTCTCGCCTTGGAGGTGGAGGGGGTACACAGGAGTAAGCGAGGAGTCCAAAAGTGGTATGCGCCTTCTCTTTCCAACCTATGTATCCCCTCCACCTCTAAGCCATTTGATACGCCACGCTACTCACGTATAAGCGATGCCACGCCGCCTAAGCTCGGTCGGTGGAACTTTACTCTATGAAAAAAAATGCAATCCTAACACACTAATTTTCAAGTAGAAAACATCTTGGAACGAATACTATTCAAAGCAATTCGGGAAAATTGTTTTTTCTAAATGAAGGGTAGAAATTCAAAAGGAGTCAAGCGCCAATTTTCCCTTTTTGCAGGAGAGACTAAAAACATGTTGTAAATTCAGCGGGACCATTTAAGAAAAAAAAAAGAAAAAAATTCGAGATACTTTCATGCACTATCGAACTAAAAAAAGTTTGCTCACGAAAGGCTATCCGGTTTCGAGAAATTGAATGAAACAGGTCACGTTTCGAGGTTAGATTTTGGGTCCATATCGACTTCTAATATCTTTCAACATTCATTGTGGAGTCAATTTGCAGTTTTAGGAAAAACTAGAAATTTAAATTCTAGCTATTGAATGGACGAATTGATTTCCAAAAAGTTTGTTTTAAAAAAATCATGCAGTTTCGCGAAATTTGAAAATCCAATTATGACTTCGAAATGGTGTAAAACTGACATTTCAACTTCAAAATAATGACGATAGCAATAATAATTTTGCATATTTCCAAAAAATGAGGAATTGGGTTTCAGGTTAGTGTATGTAAATAAATATGAAATATTAAATTTCATGTAATTAAATAAAATATTTATCTTCAAATGAATTCTTTTAATACAAAGTAAGTGTAGTTATTATTATCATGTTGAAAATATAAAGCTGCTTTTAAAACTCTTCCATGCATATACATTCTATACAATACGTCTTCTATCCATAACATAATGCAGCAATACGCAGCAATTAGAAGCTCTTTGAGAATTCTGAAAGGTTTAAAAAAATAGTTTTTGAGATTCCCAGGAAAATGGAAAATTATCTTTTAGTTTGAAACGTTAATTTAAAGAAAATATTCCGTAATATTCCAAATTTGAAATTTAAAAAGATTTCAGAAAATTTTAAACAAAATGTAGATTTTTGAAGATTTCGGAACAAAATGTTGAAGTATTTTGAAGGATTTTGAAATAAAATTTTAAAGGTTTTCGTCTTTTTTTATTGAAAATACAATAAGTTATATTTGAAAATAAAACAACTTTTTCAAACATTCATTTTTCGTTGGGCGATAAAGTTCGCCTTTTTGTGATAAAATATTAATCTTGTTGTTGACTGATATTCATCATTTTGGTAAAAAATGTATTACTTTGGTTGAATGTTTAATTATTAGGTTAAAGATTTCCTTACAAATTTAAATATTTGTCTGAAAATTTCTGAATATATATATATATATATATATATATATATATATTCACAAGTTTGTAATCAGGACAACCGCGGGGTTTCACCGGGAGAAGGTGCTAATCTGAGAAACTGCACACGCTTCCAGCGAAATCACGCTAAAATTTCAGCCGCAACCACGTCTCACGACCGTCAGATAGGTGGTTACTGTCTGCGCTGGATTCAATACAGTGATCCGGCAAAAGTCTCGTGAACCCTGAGGACACGGAGCGATTCAGTGATGACTGCCTTCTGCATCTTCCCCGCAAGCGTCTTAGCATTTTGTTGACACGCATGGATGCTTTTCAGGCAATTAACTAGTGAAAGCTTGGTACCTCCAAGAACTGGTGCCGAAAATTCGATGACGAACATGGTTCGCTTCTCGAAGTCAAGGAGAACTACGTCACGCCTTGAGTGTATATATACTATTTTGTTTATCTAATTATTCAAATAATATTCAGTAATTTGATGATAAATTTCATTTAAAATGAAAAAAAATCGTAATAAATGATACACCAAAACGAATTTACTCTGAAGATGACACAAACCTAAGAGGCGCATCAAACGAGCGAGAACACACTAAGAGGAATTCAAGTGAATTCGGCATAATTAGATGGAATTAATGGAAATTCATAAAAATTTTAACCAGTTCTAAAGAACTTATCTCGGGACTTATGTCAATTCGAGAGACCTCAAATATCTAGATTTCAGAAATAATTTACTTGAAAATAGAAATTTGAGTGAATTTACCAGAATTCGAGTGCAATGATTCAATTTAAATGAGCATACATTTTTGAATTGCCCACATTACAGAAGAAGATGTTTGTTTTTTCCTGTATTTTTCGAACGGTCAGTGCTGGAATTAGGAACTTTTTAAAAGATTTTTATCCTTTACAACTAGAAGAATATGACCTCTTTTTTAATAGTAATAGTATTCAATCAAGAGTCAAAAATCAAATCCAAAATTAAAAGCATGCATTGCTTTTTGGCAACAAAATATTCTGTTTTCACTTATGGCGTAATAAGTGATTTTCAGAAGAATTAAGTACGAAATTCGAGAATGAAACCGCTCATTAAGTGGATGCGTAGGTCATATCTTGTTGTGCAGTGTAATCACTGTTTTGAATCTAAATAGGGAATTAAGATTTTTACGTCTTATGTACATTATTGATCAGATTTAGTGCACTGAAATTACTCTAAAATGCGAAAATGCTTACCTCCAACTTGAGCATGGAAAGCTACGCCCACAGCACAAATGGAATTGTTTGCCGTTGCAGCTACTTCACCAGCACACCTCGTACCATGTCTATTACTATCTACTAGATCGTATCGAGGCATTGGATCTTCGTCATGATTATTCACGTCATAACTAGCCTGCGGATCCTAAAACAGAGGCGTGCATAATTCATTAGTGGATTACAAACGTAATTATTTTTCTAAGGCTTGCGGGAAATACAGAATATTATAAAGTTCCAAAATGAAAATTTCGAATTTTCAAAAACGTTCTCGTGTTCACTGGAATACTCGTGAATTTTCTAGAATATTCAAGATTGATCTAGAACAGGCACGCTCAACTAAGAGAAATTCCCTTCCGAAACACATGGTTCGCTTCCACCATCATTACTTCTGAAGAGCTGGAGTAGTGGTAGAATCGTGTGACGATCTCTAGTCTAGTGAGGTCGCCTAGCCTCGTAGATTCCAAATATCTGTACACATGCTTCAGGAATATTTGTTGAATCGACAAATTATTTATATTCTATACTACACTAAGCCAAACTTCTGTTTAAATAAAACAAACCCTAATAGTGTATCAAGTATTACAATTTTTAGATTTCTTAACGAAATACTTAGATGAAATAATTGAAAATCTAGTTGCCATGAAAATTTTATATTAAAAAGGTAGTCACCCCGAAGCACCTATACCACTATTCACCCTCTTCAGAAGAAATGTAAGTGAAAGTGAACTCTGTGTTTCGAAAGGTAATTTGTCTGAGCTAGATATCCAGATCTGGACATCCTAGCTGGATCTAAATTATTTGAGAATGTTTCAGAATGTTTAAACATTTTCTGGATGATTCTGAAATATTCTAGGATATATTCTGACACGTTTTTGACTGTTTTGGAATACACTACAATCACCAGGAACAATTAAGAATATTTTCCATTGTTCTTTTATACTCTGAAATGCAAATTTAAAAAACAAATTTTAAGAAGTAGGCTTCACATATTTTGTTGCAAGAAGGTGTACGTCACGAATGAATAGTTAGGAGTAATGTCTCCAATGCATGAAGTTAGATGGCGGTGGTGCTGGAAACATTCGAGAGTTGCTATCTGTGCCTCTTAAAAAAGCGGTTTCACGCGCAGCCGGGAGTTCAGTATTTAATGGCTGCACGAATTACAGCAATTTTTTGCTTCTCTCGCTCAATTCTTGAAGCATTTCTAGATCACTAATTGCTTACGGAAATACCACTTCTTACTATTCCTTCGTGGCACGCTTTCAGATGTAAGCTAACAAAAGATTGAAGTTAATTTTCCAATAAAATATTTATCAACTTACGTAATTTTCTTTCAAGTCAGGATGATCTTTTTCCAAGCCATCATCAAGAATAGTTACAACTACTCCATGTCCAGTAATTCCTTCAGTCCAAGCACCTTGAACATTCATATCTAATCCACTGCCTCGATTCTATCAAAAATATATTGTACACATTTTATTGGGTTTCTACAGAATGAAATAAAATCATTTTATTTTTTACAAAAAAGTTTGTATCTTTTTATAGAGTAAACCCTAATAGCACGGAACGTTTCTGGAACGTCCCCGGATCGTTTCGCGGGCACCTTCAAAACGTCAGGCACGTTCTCGGGACGTGTCAAATGTCCGCCCCTTTGGAAGATTCCACTGGAACGTTCCAAAGAAGACTTACCGTTATTGTTATCATTATCAATAGATATAGCGTAAACCCTAAGAGATAGGTAAAACTAGATTTCAGTTTTCAATATGGATATCATATTATAGTTTAGTATACGCCAGCTTTCCCAAATCTACTGCCGGCAGCAGAAGGATGCCACCCTTGGCCCGGCAGGTCGGCAGGCTCCTTGCTGTCAGCAGACGGCTACTTTCGTGTACCTTATACGAATGACCCTTTCATTGTTATGAAATTAAGGCCTGCTACAATAACTACAATTTTAAAGGCATGGGTCAACTATATTTTAATTAGCTGAATCAATTTCCTGAGATTATTTCTGAGAAAATGAGAAGAAAGGTGACGAAAGTCGGTTAATATTTTCAGTGATCAAGGAAATCCTTAAGTGCATGAAAAATTACAAGAACTCTCAACTGGGATTGAAGATAATAACCGATTTTCTACCCTTTCTTTGAATATTCTTGTCATTCTCTAATGAAGCTAATGCATCCTATTAAAATTAAATTGATTAATATTATGCTAAATTCTAATTTTTCTCAACCCGCTCTAATCCTCCAACAATGGGAAGGTTGCGCGAAGCAAGCAACCGTCCCTACGACTGGCAGTCAAGTATTCTCCCTGGCTTCCAGTACTGTGAAAAAAATGTAGGGTGACGACCCTGCAGGGACCCCAACTATGGCATGTAGAGGTACTGCGTTTGCGTTCACTATGCGTAAGAGAAACACAGCGCGGCTTATGTTGCCATGGTAATGGGTTGTTGCGTCGTGTTCCTCTTAAGCGCCTTAGCGCAAGCGCATTACGTCTACATGCCAAGGATGGGATTACTGCGACAGGAACCGTCAAGATTACCCGTACAGCTTCGTGTGCAGGATCTTCCGAGGTTCGTGTGTAGGATCTTCCGAGGTGGCCATACAGGAATTTTCGGCTGGGGGATAATTTCTTGTTATTCATATTTATAGGCTAATACAGCGATTAAGAAAAATAGAGATGGAATGAGCAGCCGGATTTCTACTGCGTTTTTCATCCTACTGCAAACTCCAGCGTCAGGTTCCTGAAGCCCTGAACCCTTTTTTTCTGCATCTTTTGACTTTTTTTCCAAAACTTTCTTTTCTTTTCCTATGACACTCAGAATTGAATGTCAGTAATTCAATATTGAAAAAATGAGAATTTTTGAAGGTTGAAATAATAAAATTATATTTTGCTTTCAATTTCGATGTTTTCCTTGAATCGATTGCTGACAGTTGCGATTTGAGATTCACACCCAAATCGCAGATGTGTCTTTCTTTGCATACATTATTACATTATTATTGTATATTATTAATTTTGCAGTTGAACAATGAAAAATACTGCACTTCATATTGCTTTGTACACTAAGTTCAATGAAAAATTCGCATACTGTAACATTTTTTTGTCAATCATTACCTCATGAAAAACAGAGTTTTTCATGCTTAAAAAATGAATCCAATAGTGATATTTGTTTAATTCCTATTTCGAATCCGTCCTAAGAAATTCGGTCACGTTCACTTGTCAATATTCTCGGAGTAGCATGAAATCTGAATGTGGAAAAATCACAAAATTTATATATGGGTCATTCCAAAGACTTTTTTTAATTCTAGCCAAAATTCTGCGCGACCACGACAGCGATTTAGCTGGCGATTTTTTCCCCTAATATCGTGTTCCCAAAAACCCCAAAAACTAAGCATCAGACTTTTTGAATGAAAACATTACGTGATTTTTTTTTATTTGTTATCAACTTTACTTTTTTTATCAAACCTAGGGGGGAACTAATGTCAGAACAGTATTCAGTGCACCAAAACACATAAAGGTATCATGGAGGCCTGTTTCCAGATGATTTTAATATCAACGGTAATTTCATAACCGAAAAAGCTGATTTTCTGAAGAATTTCCCATGCCTAAGGGAAAACCCTGATGTGCTGGGGGCAACTAATGTCGGGTTCGAATTCAGGACATCACAAGACATAAAGATATCATGCTTACCTGTTTGCAGATGATTTAAGTACCAAGGGTAATTTATACCCAAAAAATATGATTTTCTAGGAAATTTTTGGCATCTAGAGAAAAACCTTGACATGCTCGCGGGAAACTAAGTTCAGACTTGTATTTAGCGCCCCAAAATACATATAGATACCATACTCAGATCTCTCACTCAAGACTCTTTTTTTGGGCCCATGTAATAGATTTGCTTTCTTGGAGTTTGTCAATAAACTGATGAACAAAGTAAAAAATTTGCATTGGGTACCGCAAAAAGTGACCGAAGAGATTAGAAACAAGTGCACAGTCTGTCGGATGATCTGACTAACGAATACTAGAAGTAGTCAGAGTCAAGCGACCCGGTGTAGGACCACTGTACGGATAAAGTCAAGAACAGTGGTGAATCAGGGAATATATTAAACAGAAAAGGAACAGTAAAAAATAAATATCCGACAAAAACAAAACATGCTCAACTCCTATATAGTCAAAATTTAAAACAAATCATACACTTTAGTCAAAGTTAAACAAAAATTAGGATTTATTAAGGGAACCGAATCCATTTCAGATCAGGCAGGCTCCACACTTGAAGTCGCAGAACCTCTTGGTCGACAATCGAGTTTTCTTCCCTAGGGTAGAAAACTGGTCTTTTGATATTTAAAATATTTTAGATTCCTTTTAAGATTCTGGTAGAGTTTATCGCCTTCTTTCGAGCAAAATGGCGGCGGTTTTTCTGAAAATATGAATAGTCGATTTTCTCAAAAAAACCCTACAATAATATATTAAGCCAAATTTTTGTTAAATTTTCACTCTCATAAGGAGAATACTTTCTGAGTTATATGGGGGTTAATTAACTTTTGTGGCCAGGAGAATTTTTTTCATAAAATCGAATTTTCGCGTTTTTCTTGCAAACAACAGATACGAAAAAATGATGCGAAAATAGTTTGCACAGTTAAAAAATTTCTACAAAAAGTTCTTCTACTCACTTATGATATCTTGTACCATTTCCAAGAAAAATAAAAAAAATCAATTTTCATATACAAAAAAATTCTCTTCACCACGAAAATGGTTCAGCTCGCATAAAACTTGTAAAATATCTTATTCAATTAAACAAGTATTTAAAAAAAAAATATGTTTTGAAATAAAAAGGAGAGTTTTGCCACATTCGGAAATGTCTTCATTCATTTTTCCTATCATTCTGTGATAGTTTAATGTATCTCAAATGACAGAAGTTTCCCTACATTTGATTTAATTTTTAATGTTAGTAGTCGAATTAATAGTGTAAGTTAGCGTGAGTGTCTCTATACAAATTTAGATTCACAGTAATGGGTAGAAATCGAAGGATAAATTTGAATGTCAAACGATAAGTGTGCCCTGATTTTGAAACTGTGCACAGAAAAACAATGTATAATATAGTTAATAACAGATTTGCACAGTTAAAAGAATTGACTGCTCTGCTGCTGTTATGCACGTTTTGCATGTAGATTTTGTGTTCTCTCAAATGTTATAGTAGAAGATGATATTTATAACGTAGGCCAGGAAAATAGTAATCTCAACGTAGTAGAGTATGAGCAAGATGATCTGTATGAACCTTGGAAATCGTTAGAAATTAGTGAAATGAACGAAGAAATCGCTCGGCTGCATCTAAACGTCTCACCTTGTCGTATGTAATTAAATGTAGCAGAAAGTAAATGAAAAGTGTACGTTAATAGAAAGCGGAAACAAATTGTAGATGTGCTTTCTGAAGCAACAACAAGTAAACTTTCAAAAGTTCATTACACTCTACTTCCGAAAGACAATATGTTCGATTAATGTATAAAAAACTTTGGATTGGGTTTGGGGAATTGTGAGACAAAATTAGAAAATATTCGCTTTCTAACGCTGTTACCTCATGATGTTTCAAAAAATGATATCCTTTCGAAATCGTCAGTTAGAAAGTGTATGGTGGATGAAGCACGGAAAGTAAAAAAGGACGAAGGCGTTTATTATTTGTCCCATCCATACAGTGGTCATCCTATTACTGACGAACATCTCAAGTTGGCACAAGAATATTACTTCAATGATGACTTGGATTGTACTAGACACACTCAAAATAAGAATGTCGTCATAAATGTTCACGAAAATGGTAAAATATGAAGAAGGTAAAACGTTTCTTGACGCGGAGTATTAATGAAATGTACAACAACTTCGTAGCAAAAAAACACATGGGATATGTGCGTCTGCATTTCCCGTGAAAATTTCGAACTCTGTCTAATTGCTTTTCAAAACTTGAGAAATGATAAGTCTTCGAACTCAGAAAAGATTTTTACGAAGTATTTTCGGTCATAATGTGTTCTGTGCCAGAAAAATGAATCCTTTAAGAATGCAAGTTATGTCCAGGAGATGAACGTTTAATAAATCAAAACCATAACATATCAGAAGAGGTTGCTTGTGAAGAACTTACTTTTGGTTTGTGGAACAAAGACGATTCATAAAAACGCGCAACATCATTTAATACATTTCTGGAAGAACTAAGACATTGGACAGTGAAAACAAATGTCCAATAAATACGTAGAAGACATTCTAAGGAAAGAAATAATCAGAGTAAAAGAAGAAGCAAAAGGTAATCCAAGAAACATCCTTCTACACGGTGATTTTACAGGGAATTAGAAAAGGGTTTTGAAAAATAAAATTCAAGGTTCTTGCTGGAAAAGTTCTCAGATCTCAATATTCACAGCAGTTTGCTATCGCGGTGACAAAACACAGAGGTCTGCTATTGTCACTGAAGATACAAAACATGATTCTGCGCATAGTGTTTTTTAAATCCATTTCGCTACTGATAAAAATCTAAAACATTCGCACTTGGAAGCCATCACCGATGCTAATTCAACAAAGAATTGGCAAAAATAATAAGTGTACGTTTTTTTGAGAAAATCGACTATTGACATCTTCATGAAAATCACCACCATTTTGTTGATTTTGAACATTTTTTTTTAACTACCTTACAGGTTTCGGAAGATAGCGATAAACTCTATCATAATCTGGAAAGAAATCTTAAATATCACAATTGGATCAAAAGATATGTATGTTTAAAGAAAAAGTTTGGGGCTTCTTGAAAAACAAAGCCAAAAATTAAAGTATGCACAACTTCGTGAAATTTTTTTTTACACGGAACTCGTAAATACGTGCCACCTAGTTTCCTCTGAAAAAACAACATATTCAGCCCAGAGAGATTCTGCGACTTCAAGTGTAGAACCTGCTGATTTGAAATGGATTCGGTCTGGGAATGGTCTTCCATAACAGTCTAACAGGTAGCTAGCTGCTTTTTCTTAGTAATTCAAAAAGTTACGGAATATGAGGCAAGTCTTCAGTTAAAATGTCTTTTGGACCGCAGCTAGCACCGTATAAATTTCTAAGTTCTCTAGGTGACTCTTTAGCCTCACCTCAGTTACCCATGGCTGAAAGCACAAGAGGATAAATAGTAACCTTTTTCAATTGCCACACGCTCCTGATTTCTTGCCTTATTGGGCTATACTTCTGAATCATAGTCGTATAGCCCTCTTGGATGTTTTCTCCGAGGAGTACTGTCACGTCGATAACTTTGACGTACTGGCATCGCTTATCGAGCACCACCATCCATGTCCAGCCTATTGTGAGCAACAATGTGGTCCGCAAGGATAATTCAATAGTAAAAAGAAACTAATTAAGGTGAATTAGGACGAATTCCCTGAAGCCTCCTTGAATCTTGCTTTGCGAAAATTCTGAAATGGAGCAGGTCGTGAATTCTTCTCAATTCGGAAATAAGTAAATTAATCTTCAAATCTGCTATCCGCCCGAATTCGGCAAACAATTTTAAGAGGACTTAATTCATTTGAATGTGTCAGCACGAATAATTTTCCGTGTCATCCAATTCATTTTAATTCACCAGATTTAAATTCAACCTCCTATTCGCCTGAATTTCTCAGCGCGAATACAGTGTAAGGCTGGCCTATTCAATCGAATTCATGAGCTATAAGCAACGCGCTGAGCATAAAGGATCCGTTGAAAATAAATATCAATGAGTCCTGTAGCTCAGTGGTCGCCCTCCAGACAATTTTTACTAATTGCTTTCGAAATCACCTTGATCACGAATTAAAACGAATTGAATCGCAATTAATTAGCGCTTTTCAATTCCTTTAAACGAATCAGAAAGCGGAATTCAGGCTAATTCAAAGATGTTAATTCGCCGCAATTTGCACCAGCTAGTTTTTTTTCACTGGGCCGATCCCAGTATACGTGGTGGTTCTCGTTTTCGAGGACAGCCACTAGGACGTACTTGTGAAAGGGTATCCACTCCGGCAATAAAGTCAGGTTTAAGTCAATCTACTGGTGAACGATCCTTCAACATCGATGCGCCTGTGAGCGTACTCGTTAGGGTGGGTCGAAAAAATAAAACTATGGAAATCGGAAATAAAACTATGTGGAAAAGTCGCTTGCCAGCGCGCTGGCAAATTTTGAAAGATAGTTAAACTTTTCTTTCACGCGACGTTTTGGCTGATTTTTTCTAAAAAGTCATATCATAGATTAGGAATAATGATTGCAGCAAATGTATCTCTTAGTTAAGTTAATATTAAATATATATTCCTCTTATGTTTTCATAACACTAAAATAACAGGTCTGATTTGAATATGTTGCAGAGAACACGGGATTTTCTCAACAGCATATTTCGCTCGTGCGATCCCCGTTTTTACCCATTAGCCAATCCAAGCTACCATATCCCTGTATTTCGCCGGGAGCCAAACGTCTCCTCAGTATCCCTACTTTTCACGCGAACGCCATTCCGCGGCAGCGCCATCTTCTCGTCACGCGCGCTTCACCACAGCCTCCAACCGCAATCCATCCTCCACCACGTCCTACCCGACTAGCAGCGCGCGCCAGTTAGCTCGGGCATAAATAGCGGTACTTCCGCGCGGCCGATTCATTCGTACATCGGACTCTCGGCGAACAAGGTCGACATCTCAGCAAAACTTTGAAGCCTACGGCGAGAAAGGTCGTAACGCCTCTCTCAGCACCCAGGGACAGCATAGCCCAGCCTGGGCAACTTCCTGCATGGAAGCTCCATTCAGCTATCCATGATTCACCATCCGACATTCACCGACTAGAGATTAGTCGCCAGTATTTCTACGTGGGATAGTGACCAACCTGGGGCGCACAATGTCCAGGGTGGAGAGCAGTACCCTCGCTCAACAAAGAACGCACTGCAGCAGCCTCCGACCAGCAGCACTACGGAGCCAAACCAAGGTGGCTCAAGCCTCTAAACGGCTAGGTAGCCATTTCGGCTGTGCAGCCATCCGGACCCCCTCACAGCATCACGGATTACGGGTACGAACTCGTTAGCACTTTGCGACGTATTCTTATCGTTCGGCCTGATTAGTTTTGATTCAGTAAAGGTGTCATTAACTTTAAACCTGAACCCATTCCTCTCCTACAGTTAAATATTTTAGATCATCAAACATGTACTTTTAACGTAGGTTTAGGAATATTTTCTTGTTTATTTCGTAATAGCCACAGTCACAGGAGACTTTCAAGGTTGCCACCTAGCGGGGACCTAGATCGCCCTCACGTGGAACCCACACTCACAGGTGACCTCCAGATTTGCCGTCTAGCGGGGACCTGGACCTGATCAACGGACACCACATACACCGGGAAGCTTCAGAGTTGTCGCCTAGCAGGGACCTAGCCCCACGTCTCATACACTACACACTCGTTGTAGGAGACTTCCAGCGTTGCCGTCTAGCGGGGAACTAGGCCCGATCAAAGGACACCACACTCACAGGGGACCTCCAGAGTTGCCGCCTAAATGGGACCTAGCTCTACACCGATTACACTACACGCTCGTTGTAGGGGACCTCCAGAGTTGCCGCCTTGCGGGGACCTAGACCTGATCTACGGACACCACCCTCACTGGAGACCTCCAGAGCTGTCGCCTAGCCTGGACCTAGCCCCACATCACATACACTACACACTCGTTGTAGGGGATCTCCAGCGTTGCCACCTAGCGGGGACCTAGACCCGATCAACGGACACCACACTCACAGGGGACCTTCAGAGTTGCCGCCTGACGGGGATCTAGCCACACACCACCTACACTACTCGTTCTTTGTGGGGGACCTTCACAGTTGCCGCCTGGCGGGGACCTAGACCCAACCAACGTGCACAGGGACCTTCGGTGTTGCCCGCCTACCGCCAACGCCAAGAAAAGTAGAGAGAGACCCTTTATACATCAGTCCTTCTTAGGACCCTAAACAATCGGCCCTCTTCAGGGCCACCAATATTTTTTACGTGGAATAACTCTTTGTGTTCGGTAATAAGAGCTAATAAGACGGTAATAAGCTAATAAGGGGTAATAAGACCCCTTCCTTTCACCAAAGTTGTATGTCCCCCCTCCTGCCCTCTTTCTGAACGCGATTGCCATTGAAGGGTAACTGGCTTTCGTCGCAACTCGGTGGACCACAAAATTATCCTTGCCTTTCCTAGGTTTTAAAATTATTTGTTGAAAACAGGGGAGTACTAAGTATTAGTTATCTCTGTTGTGAGTGCAAATTATGAAAATAAGCATTTTTTCAAGCATATTTTGTTAACGCGCAAAATAAATGCGTTTTTCGATCAAATTCAAATTAATTATAATTCTTCAGGCTCCTAATACGCTATTATTCCACAAAGTTCCATTTTCGATTTACAAAATTTTATTTCTTCGACCCAACCTAATGCTTGTTATGAGCAAACTTCCAGTAGCCATCAATGATGTGCTCGATGGATTCATCATGATCACCACATAACTGGCACCTATCATACACAGGTAAGTGGAGTATATGCTTTTGGACATTTCTCTTGCTGATTACCTTGTCCTGTATGGCAAAGACAAACCCTTCCGTTTCTGGAAAGAGTCCAGCCCTATATAGCCACAGGTTGGATGCCTCATTATCCATGTTACATTGATCTTGTACCCTGAAATGTTGTCCGTCTAATGACTTTTGCCTCTATGCCCGTGCCACCTGTACAAGAGCGTGTTTATGCTATTCGGATAAGCGAGATTCAGAGGGGTGTGATTTTTATCTTCTTCACAGATGGTGTTGTAAATTGGATTGTCCTGCTTGCTATTGAAATATGTGTTCAGTTGTTTCATCATCATGCACGCGAACGGTTCTGTTCAATTTACCAAGTTGATGTTAGACTATTTTATGAGGCCGAAAAAGTAGGTGAGAAGCAAAGTCGTGTAGGTGTTATCGGCCTTGATCTTGTTGGTCGGATTGAGACTGGTTTTCAACATGGCTTTCGGCCGCTTGACATAGGTGGTCGTAAGGCTCCACTTTATAGCAGTCAAGCCCCAACTCCCTTGAAGGCCTTGTTCTGATATTCTCTGGCGTTAGATTTTATGTATCTACATAGCCTAACCACTTCATCCGTGGTAGCGTCTGATGTTCTTACCTATAGCGTAAAGTCTAAGCGCCTAACCACCTGAGCCACCGAGGTTCTATTTATTATTAATATTTTTGTAATACACGTGCATTTCGCAACAGTCTTCCGTCACAGGTCGCTGATCAATCTTTCTAGCACTTACCCCAGGCGAAGACCTTCACGAAATTGACCTTCACGAAATGAGACGTCCATAAGACATCAACCTAACTGACCCTGTAGTGAAAGAAGAAGAGAAAAATTCAGAAGCGATTTTTTGTCCCTCTGAATATTATACTCACTAGCGGGAATAGAAAAGGAGCAAAAGACAGTTCATTTCAATGTCCTTCCCGTGTGTTTTGCTGGCTTGACATAACCTCAAATAAAGTTACAAAATAAGATTCTCTACGCGTATTCAAATAACTGCAGAAGTATGAAATCTGAAATAAAATATATTAGATTTTCCATTCAACTGCATTACCTTACTGGTGAACAATAATTTTATACAAATTCTAACACCGCAAAAGGAAAGAAAATTGTGACCAATAAAGAAAAAAATACTTTGTACCACAATTTTTAATAGTAAATGAATCCCAAAAATGTCAATTGAACAATTCAGTGTTCTTAACAACTTTTGAACAAATAATTACCTCAAAAACGATGAATAAGAAAATATGAAAATTTAGAATTAAAGGGAATTTGAAATCCTAACTTTCAGTGCATTTCATTAGAATTGAAATTAACTTACTAACCGACTATGACAAGGATGGAATGAAATATCAAGAAAACTCATTCCTTGGATGTGAATTTTACTTCATGGAATTGCATATTTCTCTATTCTTCTCTTCTTGCCGGGGAAACTGGCGTCCTGGAAGACTGGGGAAAGCTGTGTCGCACCTTATAGTCCGATTCTGATTAGAGAGGTTTTTACTAAATCTGATTGGATTGATCAGGCGGAACCGGAATCATAAATTCGCAAATAAGCGCAATTTTGTAATAAAATTTTTAAATGTAACATGATGCAATACACAAAAAGGAGACTACTGTTGACGCATGGAAAATTGGGTCAAGCACACATCTCGCAATATAATTATTACGCAGAGATTCTTCATGTCGGGACAAGTGATTCTGTCTGCTTCTGTTTATATGATTAAAAGGTATTTGTAGTATACATATACTCACCAAATACCACATGAGAGACCACCTTTCATCATTCAAAACCGTCAGTGTGTTAAATTGACCGTGTTTTATAATTAAGTCCCTCTTAGAACGCGATTTTGCACGCTGCTGTTCTGCTCTGCGAACTCTATGATCTTGAGATAATCGCTCATGCACTCCAGTGTGTGGTACTGTAGATCTTTTCATCACCAATCGATGTTCCAAGTGATACCAATCATCTATAATCTGCAAGAAAATAGATTATTATGAGTTTACTTAAGCTGATAGGAATTAGTTATTTAATGCCAGGGTCTCTTGTCCAAATTCACACCACCATCTCGTCACTTCTCGTATACCTGCCCACTCGAGGAGATAGTAACTCTTGGGCAAACCCGACCCTTTGTGTCGTGACGCCACCCGGGTCTCCAACCGAACACCGCTCTATCACCTCATCCCCGAGGATAACATTCACCCCAAAGATCACCACGGATCTTGGCTTAGCCGCCCGGATCCAATAATCATCGGTAGCCCTCCCTGGCTTCATCGCGCCGACGGGCTTGCTTGGCGGTAACTTTAACTTTTTGCTTGTTCTTTGACTTTTAAAGACTGTAAGTTAGTTGAATAAATGCAGATTATATATACTTCATTGTCTTTCCTTTGATTTCGCCCAATCTCTTGAAATACCAATTCCTTCAACCTGGAAGTACCGAAAATTCGTCAAGTCGAGAGAAAAAATGCAGAGACGAGAAAAATTACATTTTCATGCTAGTTTTAGTGCCATAATATTGTGCCATTGAATTTTTAAATTGAAATTTCTATTGGGTTTGGGATTTTTTATTGATTTTTGTATTCTGCCTAGCCGGATTGCACAAGTGAAGGGTGTAAAAAACGAAACTTGAAAATCGATAAATAGTGAAGACTAGCGAATAAAAATTTAGTTTGGAAAGGAATGTGATATGTGAGAGATAGAAAACCAAAGGTCAAATCAAAAAATTAAAAAAAATTTGAAGCAAAATTGCGTTAGATAGAAAAAGCCAAACTGCGTCAGTTCGAAGAAATTGGCGCGCAAAATCTCCTGTGATTGGCGTGAAGCGCCCCTCCAAGTAGGAAAACGGAGACGCTCAAACATCTTAACGTATTGGCTTTCACTTAATAATATTAGGAACCTATGAGCTAGGCCATGAAAACTTGAAGAAAATTAAGTAGAACAGCAAAAGTTTAAGGAATGCGAAATCAGGTAGAGTAAGAAAAAAAAACAGAATTTCTAACCCATTAAACTGTCTTGAACATTACTTTGATATTATTGAAAATAACAGAAGGCAAATTCAAACTGTGAAAAATGAAAAAAGAGAGGAAACAGAGCATACAAATTTAGAACTCATGACAGTAAGAAATAGGGAGTTAGAATGGGAAGAAAAGCCGAACCAAGTGAGAGGTACAATACGCAGACATTCCTCATTATTACCAACTCATAAGAGCGATTAGCATCAAGTCGGTTTTGGAGAAAATTGCGAAATAAAATAAAAATGTGGTTAGAATTTTGAACGTAACCGTTCAAAATCTTGCACTGGAACATACGAATTAAATTGATACATCACGAAATAGTACGGTTGATTTCGAAAAAAAAAAAAACAGAACTGGATTTAAATGAGCAAAGGAGAGCGTTATTGGGCGCAAGGACAAAGATCACAAACAGTAGGCGTAGCCGTGAAGCAAAATATCGCAGAGATTCGATGGAGAGCACAGAGGCAATAAATGATAAGCAGACCGAGCACACTAAGTGCAAGGGCTCGTGGAAATTCATGAGTAGACGATAGGATATATGATGAGAGAATAACCGAACTTTTTCGGTCAATGCAGTCTAACGCAGTCAATGATAATGATATTTGAAAAAATTTAGATGCGATATTAAAGGCCGAATTTTTGAGTTGGATTGAGGTACGTAAAGACATCTGATAAAATTTTAACGATTTTATAGAAGATTTTAATGAGGCTCATGTAAATAATAGACATTCGGATATTATAAGAAAAAAAAATTCTGTTACTAGAAGAATGTGGTGGACAAATCCAAATTTCACCGCTGCCACACACTTTTACGCGGGAAACGAAAGTCCTCGAGTGATATAATAATAATATATTGTTATGAGAAGTTGTAGGCTCCGGAAGCTTCGATCATGGTTCCTTAAAGAAACCAATCCCAAAGCTACTGGAACGTGTACGTCATCCGCTTCTGCTCCTTCTGTCCTAGAAGGTAAGCAAGAGCGGGAAATTTACGCGTGATAACATCAAGCAACACTGCTCCTTGGAGTCAGGTCTCTAGCCGCGGATGACCTTACGCGGCAGACAAGACAGTTGGAGATGAAGGATTCACCTCTGGATACTTTTTGAGAGCTACCAATCTTTGTAGAATTTAAGAGGAACAGTGTTGACGGACCAGATGGAGTGATCCCAGGAGAACAGCCTTTTGCATCCGGTTCGCGATTAAATGAGCCTGACGCTGGCAAGCCGGAATCTTGTTGAGTTGGCTGATAAATGAAGCTTTCATACCTCCAAGATAGCCGAGTAAGAGAATTATAAGATGGACTTTGTAGCCTTGGTACAGCCTACTCAGCTCGAAAAGAAGTGCTTGATATTTCGCCCGTTTTTCTCCCTCCTTTGCCGTGATATTACCATCGGCTGGTGCCGAGAATTCAATCACGTGAATGATCTTGTTCTTCAGATCTTGAAGGACAATGTCAGGCTTCGTAGCACTGATACGTTGCGTGGTGGAGAATGAGAAATTCCAGTATATCTTACACTGATCATTCTCCACAACGGACTCGAGTTCCCCCTGGGCGTATGGGAAGGCGGGCAATAGATCAACACCATAGAAATGCCTAAAATGCGGTAAAGGAAGGGCCAGCATATTGGTCGCCTGGATCTTATTCTTTCCAGATAATTCCGAAGCCCACATTTTTCTGAGAGATTGGCTATACCTTTTTCCAAGGGCCGTTTTCAAGTTATGCACATTTTGGGTTTCCGCTTGCGGTATTCCGAGATGTGTATATGTTTCTCCAATATCAAGATGTTGAATGGTATTTCCGCCTATGAGTTGAACATCCTGCTATTCACTGGATGATGTAGTTTCTAGTCTTATTTGGTGTAGGTGGATGCAGGCACACTTGTTCAGTCCGAAGCTCATGCCAATCGCTTTAGAATACTTATTCACCGCATCTACAAGGATGATAAGGTCCTTTTTTTAGGAAGCAAAGAGTTTAAGGTCGTCCATGTATAAAAGGTGGTTGACCTTATATTCTCTTCTGTTCGGCGGGCCACATAGGTATCCAGAGCTTTTGCCTTGGAGCACAATAGATAGAGGCAAGAGGGAGATGCAGAAAAGTATCGGACTTAAAGAGTCTCCTTGAAAGACTCCCCTCTTATGCGTGACAAAGCTTGTAGTCACTTGTCTTTTGTCAGATGTTATGACAAATCTCGTCCTCCACATAAGCATAAGCTCTTTTATGCATCTCACTATTTTTGGATACACCTCCATGCACTGAAGGAGCTTAATAAGTAGCTCATGGTTCGTGTTATCGAATGCCTTATGGTAATCAATCCAAGCCATGGACAGATTGCGTCAATACCTGATCAAGTCCTGGGTAATACACCTGCCTATTAACAGGTTCTCCCTGCAACCTGCCAGCCCTCTCTTGCATCCACGTTGTTCGACTATTACACTTCATACCGGCTCGATAGATGTCAATATCCTCTCTTTGAGAATGCCAGTGAATATCTTGTAGCTGGTGTTTAAACAAGCTATGGGCCTGTAGTTCTTTGGACTTGACAAATCTCCGGCCTTAGGGATCAATACCGTGCGTCCTTCCACTAGCCACTGCGGGCCTGGTTGTTCTCCGTTTAAGAAAGTAGTAAAGATACGAGCTAGATGTTGGTGCATAGAAGTGAACTTCTTCCACCAAAAGTTGTTGATTTTATCTGCCCTGGCGCCGAAAAGTTCTTAGTTCTAGCGATAAATTTCTTCGCTTCTTCAGCAGTAAATAGTGAACACTCTTCCTCTGGACCTTGTAACCTTTGCCTTTGGCAAAAGTTACGAAATAGTGATATATCAGAAGCGTCTTCATTTAGCTGAAAATTATCTCCATATACTTGCTCCTAGAAGACTTGAATCACTTCTCGACTAGGCGGATTTTTAACTACACATGACGCTTTATTGAACAGACGGGAAGGATTAGTAGAAAAGGTGGAATTTTTCTGAATCCACTTAACTCGCCGTTCAAGGCGCTGTTTCGCTATTGAAAGAGATCTTACTTTTTGCATCCAGTGCTGCTTGATGGTCGACAGTTGACACTTGTTCAGCGTGTGATTTGCTTTCCTCAAGTTTCGAGCAAGTGCCCTAACTTTTGGAGTGAACTTTTTATTTGATGTTATGTAGCTAATCACGCACTGAACATTTGATGCATGCCTTGTCGCCGTTTCAATTTTGAACTGAAGCTGTGCAATACGCTCGCGTGTCTTACTCAGACGTACCGAAGTATCGTTACTTCTATCGTCGCTAAGAATGGAGACCGCCTTCTCGTAAACTACACAGTTCAGATTTCAGAGATTAACATCTACGGGGAGCAAATCGCGGAGAGCAGTATTAGCTTCAGCTAATTTGTCCATCCTGAGGAAGACTTTTTGGTGGATAGATCTCCTACTTCTCATGTTGGCATTATCGGCTATCTGCAAAGGTGGTCTTGCTGGAACGGGTGGAATGTTCGCTGGAGGATGTTGCTCCTCTTCCTGTTGATAAACAGCTTCATATCCGTTTTTTCGCAAGAAGGATACCTGATCTCTCAAATACTGAGGCGTTTTATGAGCATATTCCGGGTGCATATTGCCCCAACGGTCATGCAACCTCTTCATGAATCCTCTCCGCGCCGGTGAGCTTCTTTGCCAACAGGTAAGAAGGTCCCTCCTGAGTTGGTCCGACCATTTGAATCGATGTTCTCGCGTTTGTCCGGGGTCATTGCCTGGTCGTCGCCTCGGTTCGTTCCTATTGCAACTCCCAACTGAACCATGGCCTCCATCTTGGACTAAGTCATGGATTAAGTCAAGTGACTGATGAGATCAGGATGTTATAAGTTATTTCAATACGTTGTTTGAAATCATTTACGATGATGTTGTAGGTACAAAATTAGAAGCATGATGTAGTTTGCAGTTTGGCTTTGTCGCTGTTATCCTCACACAGCGGCCGTGAGTGTTGAATGTGACACCAGTCGCCTCTGGATGCTTTCTTAGAGCTGCCATGTAAGTCGTATTTTTTAGAAAACATTATTATTATGAAACTCATTTTTCTCTCAGGCTTAAGATGGTTACAGCCCAATATGTCGAAGGCATTTTTGGTTAGAGTTGGATTTTTTGTTTGTTTGAATATTATGCACGGGGTAGTCCCGGTATATATTATCAGTCACGGACGCATTATTATAATGCAATCAAGTGACCTGATAAGAGCGTGTTCCCTGACATATTGGGCAAAGCCTGGTTTTTTTTTACCCCATCATTCACGGACTGGGTTGCAGTCAAGTGCATGATGGGGGGACCTACAGCTTAAGGTGGGTTCCGAACCACCAGAACTTCGGTAAAGGTACATAGAAAAATTTCAAGAGGTACTGGCTCAGGGATCGAACCCCGGACCTCTGAGGTGAAGTCCGAGCGTCTAACCAACTGAGCCACCGAGGCTATTATTTTTTTTTTTCATACTTTTTCTCGGATGAACCCGGTTTTTCGTCATAGCCACGGACTAAGTCAAGTGACTGATGGGATCAGGATGTTAAAAGTTATTTCAATACGTTGTTTGAAATCATTTACGATGATGTTGTAGGTACAAAATTAGAAGCATGATGTAGTTTGCAGTTTGGCTTTGCCGCTGTTATCCTTACACAGCGGCCGTGAGTGTTGAAGGTGACACCAGTCGCCTCTGGATGCTTTCTTAGAGCTACCATGTATCACGCCATAGGTTCTTAGTCACTTGCTTCCTGATGGTCTAGGAAGTTTCTCACAATGCGACAGGTGTTTAATAAAACCGCCTTTTGAGCTGCCGCCAGTACCCTACTGACTCCTAAATGTTCAAGATTTTCAGTGCATCTTGCGTGCACATTGCCTGTAGCCGAAATCACAATAGGATGAATAGATGCATGTTTCACATTCCTCCATATTGCCTTAACTTCATGCCTTAGCTTGCTATACTTATGAATCTTGGTTGTATAGGTTGCCTGCAAATTTCGGTTGAGCGGACAAGCAATGTCGATGATGTAGACTCTTCCACCTTTTTTCTCTCGCATCACGATGTCAGGTCGATTGGCTCGGATGTAATGATCCGTCTGGATAGTCACATCCCAATATAAGATGTAATCTTCATTTTCTAAAACTGACATTGGAATGTATCTATAGAAAGGCATCCATTCTGTTAAGAGTCCTAGGTTTAAGGCAAGTTGTTGATGTACAATACCCGCCACATCATTATGTCTGTGCGTATATTCTCTTTGAGCCATTACGCGACAACCATCAATAATGTGCTCGATGGATTAGTTGGTATCTCCACATAATCGGTACCGGTCAACCACGTCTTGATGTAACACGTGTTTGCGATAATTCCTGGTGCTAACAACTCTATCCTGAATCGCAATGACGAATCCTTCCGTTTCTGGATACAGGAGTCCCTTTCTCAGCCAAATATTGGATGCCTCACTATCCACTTCATATTGATCTAGCGTTTTGGGGTGTTCGCTGTGGATGGCTTTCTGTCTCCATTGCGTTTCTAATTCCTCTATGGTTTGTGCCCTGATATTCAAGGCCTCCTCTGATGACAAATTCAAGGGCGTGTAGTCAAGATCCGCTTTGCAGATGGTGTTGTAAAGCGTAACATCTCGCTTGCTGTTAAAATAGTCTCGCAACTGTGTACCTTGTGACTCACACAGTTTTCTGACATCTACAATGCCTCTGCCCCCTCTATGTCGTGGTAGAACTACCCTTTCACTCGCCGAATTACGGTGGTGCATTCCCACCGAGGCTATTATTATATAAAAAATGAGGAAACTCATTTTTCTCTCAGGTAGCCCAATACGTCGAAGGCATTGTTGGTTAGAGTTGGATTTTTTTGTTTGTTTGAATATTATGCACGGGCTTGCCCCGGTATGTATTATCAGTCACGGACGCATTATTATAATGCAATCAAGTGATCTGATAAGAGCGTGTGCCTTGACGTATTGGGCAAAGCCTGGTTTTTACCCCATCATTCACGGACTGGGTTGCAGTCAAGTGCATGATGGGGGGGTCGTTTATTATTATTATTATTATTATTATTATTATTATTATTATTATTATAGAATACCCTTCTTGAAGTAAATGCATCGAATTTCTATGCATTTGAATCATTTTCTATCTATAATCTTGAAATGAAAAGAAAAAAATTATTCATCTATAATCAGCGTCAATTCCTTCGGTACTTTTTTATCTTTATCTCTATCTACAATCATTCCTACTCTCTTGAATTTCAATTTTCCTATCCATGTTTACCCGCCACTTATTCACATTCATCCTTTTCTTTCCACGAACTGTCCACGCTGCTCCTTTTTAATATCTTCTTTAATGTTTAATCAACTCTATCCTTTTGAACTCCAGTCTTTTTATCCAAATGAATCCTCAGATTATCCATGTCTATCCTTTTCTATCTTTATATCCAAATAAATCCTCTTCTCACTCTTTTCAAATATAAATCCGCCGTATCATTTTGAATCAAAGCCTTCCTTCATAGCATGGGATATCCGCAGGATGGCCTGACGCACAGGACCAGACGCTCGTCTGGTATTTATCAACAAAGAACGAAATCCCAAAAAACACAAGATCCGACTAGAAGTCGAAAGGTTAAGATATCGCTTTTACTGTCGGGCTTTAAGCCAGTATTCTCAGACTTCTTTGTTGGAATTTAAAAAATTAAGTTAATTTTGAATAGAAAGGTTCCTCTTTTGAATTCTTTCGAGGATTTTCTGTTTATGTTCTTTGAGAGTTCAACGAGCTCTGCGGAAAGAGTTTTCAAGACGATTAAACGCCTCAAATACGCCTGGAAACCTGAAGCAGTTTTTTTGAAGGATGACGGAATATAGACTCACTGTACTGACCTGTCGATAGGTAGTGAGAGGCGTAATATTTTACTATTGCACATTGTGGGTGAAGGGCGGATGAATTTCCCGCCTTCAAAACTCCCACGACTACTGATATCAAACATGGCGGTCAGCTGACACCGCAGTGCATTGGTCAACGAAGTCATCATTCTCTGACAGCCGGCAAACGCGGAAAAGCGCAGCTGGTAAATCCCGGTACTGTAGAAAACAGTGCCCGGAGTTCCAAGGGAAAACTCTCTAAAGGTGCGAGTCGGTACGGGTACGTATGAATGCCCACGGCGCAGTGCACCAGCGTGTGATTTGAACTTAACGAGTGAAGAAGTAAAGCCCTCTCGTCACTCCTGGTTGGATCCCTGTGGTGGCAGGATGTGCGTGAAAGTCAGCTGTTTTATTTTGCGGACTCCGACTCAATTTTGTTAATTCCGTGCCACAGAATCCACAGAGCTATCCGGACGGACCTGAATATTACTCTAACATAACCTAAAGAGGAGGGGGAAGCCATGAGCTTTAAGTGCCAATTCAAAATTCCCTAAATTTAATTTACACTAAATAAATTGAACGCTAACCGTTTTACTGAATGTTTTTTTTGCCTGTACCAAAGGGATTCAGGTTCTTTGAAAAAAAATATATATGTTTTTTTAATTTTCTGACATGTTTAATATCTCATTGTTTTGTTATGCCCGGTCCCTCTTGTCTATGCATGTCTACGACTTTCAGTGAGTGACTGTGTGTTTCCGTGTGTATCCGTGTGAGGCTGGCATGGAGACCGTGTTGCTAAGCTTCTAGAACATTCTCGAAGGATCCTGGATCTTCTAGAACATTCTCGATGGTCATGATGACGTCACAGAATAATAATATTGCGCAATTGTAAGAGCCAAATTGATGTCAACAGGTTTAAGGTTATTGCGACAAAAACAAGAATATTGCTTCCTTATATATAAAACAGTCATTTTTAAGGCGCAAATATGCAAGTGTATATATGTGAAATTTGATGTGACATCCTGTTTTCGTCTATATGGATTTGATTTATTCTCAAGGATCAGATTCATCCGATAGTTACTCCAGTTTGACAATTGTACGCGCCGAATTCATGTCAAAACACGTTCAAGGTTATCACGAGAAAAACAAGGATGATTTATTGCTTTCTGGAAAGAATTTCTTTCGTCAACAACTTCCAAGGTTATTGTATTGACACATTAGATTTTGCGTTGCAAAAATATGTATTCCGAACGTGTCGATTATAATGCAGAACGTTCTGGCAACACGTTCAAGATGATAACGAGGAAAACAAGGATTATTTATTACTGCCTTATAGATAAAACATTCTAGAATATTCTTGATGGCATCATCAAAATATACTACGCAATTTCTGGAAAGAATTTCTTTCGCCAACAGCTTCGAAGTTATTGTAATGACGCATCACATTTTGCGTTGAAGAAATTATATCACGAACGTGTCGCTCATAGTGTAGAGTGTTCTAGAACATTGTTGCATCACATGATGCAATGTTGTGCAATGGCGATAATCGAATTTTACATGTTTCTACGTATAGAACATTGTTACATCATATGATGCAATATTGTGCGACGTCAAGAAAACCAGCGTATCAAATAACCTCATTCTCCTTCTCAAATTTCTTTGGACCTTCTTTTTCCTATTACCCATATCTGTTCCATTACACCTGCTGCTTTTTTTTTATCATTTCTCTCATATGAGCTCTATTATCTCCATTTGCTTGCAAGGTATATCCCAAATACTTAAACTCTTTTACTTCTTCTAATTTTTTCCCTTCCATCTCCCCTTTCATTCTTTCTTTCTTTTCCCTCCTTTTCTAAACCTCATTATCTTTGTCTTTTCTACATTCAAATTCAAATTTTTTCCATCTATGTATTTCTATAATCCTGTGAGTAAGCCCGCCATCCCTTCTATATCCTCTGCCATCAACACTATATCGTCTGAGTATGCCAGGGTATATATCTTTTCGTTCCCTATCCTAACTCCTCCCCACCCATTTCTCTTCATTTCTTCATCCAAGTCTGATATTAATATATTGAATGAATCCCTCTCATATCTCCTTTTTCACTATAACTTATTCTATCTCGCCTCGGTCTTTACTCATCTCTCCCTTTACTGTCACTATTATGGGAAAGTGATCCGAATCTATATAGTTCCCCACCTCTAGTTTCTTAACCTTCTCTCTTACTTCGTCGTCCACTACCGCATAATCAATTACCGTTCCCCTCGTTCCTCCTGAACGTGTTTATTCCCCTTCCTCATCCCCCTCTATACTTCAGTTTAGGATAAACAATCCCATCTCCCCTAGGCTCTTCAACAACTTTTTTCCCTCCCCATTCAGTATCTTGTCTTTGGATTTTCTTCCTCGCTCTCTATTTTATTCCCTTCCTCCTCTATCTCCTGTTCTCGCATTAAAATCACCTTCAAAAAAGCCTAATATCTTGCTTATTTTCTTCCATCAGTTCTCTCATCTCCTCTGATTTCTCCTCCATAGCACCGTTCACATAAACCCCAATTATCTTCCACCTCTCTTCTCCCATATTTATCTCTTCTAATGTTAATCCTTCTTTATGTTCTTTCAACTCTTTTTTATCTTTCTCTGTTATACATTCGTTCCTTACTCCCATCACCATTCCCCCCTTTGTTCTGCCCTTTTTATTCTTCCTCTTTGCATTCTGAACCTGCCATTCGTAACCTCTTGTTAATCTTCCCCTTACTCTTTCCCATCCCTTTTCATCTAGCCACGTCTCCATGATTACTACTACATCCCATTGTGTCAAATTTCTCAAAAACTCCCTATCCTTTTGTTCTAAGCCTGCTATATTCCACCATAAACCTTCTATCTGTATTCTCCCATACTTAGCCCATGTTCATCCATATAACATCCCCTTCTTTGTCATCACTTCCCTCTTATGTTCCCATTTCTTTAGTTTCACTTGTGACATTCTTTCCCCTCTTCATTCTTCCCTTCCTACACTTCGCACTTCCTCTATATTTACCTTAGCATCAATCCTTTTTAGTACTTCTTCCACTCCTTCCACCAGCTCCTTCCCCTCTAATCTTAGACCCTTTATCACTATTTTACCTTATTTTCTAGTCTTTGCTCCAACATATGTATCCTTTTCTCTAGCTTTTCCTGACTTCTTCCCATTTCCTTAATTCTTTCCTAATTTCGGCCATTTCCTGTTGAATTTCTCTCCTTATTTCCCCGTCCTTTTCTCCTGCTTTTCTTCATACGTCCCCATTACTTCTATCATCATTTCGCGGATGAAGCCGTGGCAGCTTCCACTCTCCGTGATAGGAAGCGAGAGAGGGAGCCCACCCTGAATCCAGTAGAGATGAGTCCTTCCAAGCCGAGAAGCCGAGAAGAAGCTTTCCTTGCTAGTATTCGCTTCGCTAGCCATGAACGACCAAGCTGGTCCTCCCACCCTGTCACAAACCTCAAACCCACCTAACCTCAACTTCGACACAAATCTATCTTGATCCCCAACAATGTCCTCACCCCTTGTCAATCTTTCAATCTCTCAATCAATCCCTCACAAACAAACCCCTCTACACACATCCACAATCTACTCACCTCAAATTTCACCACAATTATCAGGAAAACTCAGCACCAAATTTCACCGCTGCCACACACTTTCACGCGGGAAACGAAAGTCCTCGAGTTATATAATAATCATACTTAATATTAAGCACTAGTTCAGCATAAAGGCCAACGAGAGATGCGGATACTATACGACAAGTGTACCAGGACACAAGACTGCGAGAAGCCCCGTACTTATTAGTTTGTATTTAAAATTTTTTTCAACTAGTTGTGACAATAATTTTGAACAAAAAGAGAGAGCGGGTGATTACGAGGGGCCCTAAAATATCTCTCGCCGCCTTATGTTCTTTCGCAATGCATGAAGTCAATAATAAGGTATAAACTATGATATTCACTTCTTTCACTCAACAGCATATGACGACAGACTGTTCTGACCTACTGAACACAAATAAGAATCAATCACAATTCACAAACAATTGATATTGACCGTATCGATATTTCAAACCCGGAATACGTGGCGCGAAATAAAAATTTGCAACTACAATTTTATATCTTTCATTTAATATGCATATCTTACATTTTTATATTAAATATTATATTTATTAAAGTTTCAGATGGTAATCGAAATGAAATATATTTGAAATATACAGTTTGAACAATACGAGCGCGAAGGGCTTTTTTGATAAGTGGCGTCAACTAGCGACCACGAGTAGTGAAGGAGAGAATTCGGAGGATAATAAAAGGGTTAGAGACAAGTTAGATGAGGAAGGGGAAAATGAGAAAGCGCTCAAGAAGATCAGGCAGAAAACACCACCTGAAAGGAGGTCAGGGGGGAGTAGTCTAGAAGGCCTCGAGAAACTCATCAGAGGCCTTCGAGAGGAAACCTGCAAAGGTTTTGACAGAGCGAGGACGCATAGGGAAGAAGTCAGGGAGGAAGTAAAAAAAAAATTAGAAAGAAATGGGAGGAGTGGGATTCTCTGTGGAAGGCCGAGATGGAGGAGGTATTTAGAAAACTGGATATGATAGAGATTAAACAGATAGAGAGTGAGAGAGAAAGGAGAACTGAAACGAGTTTGCTTGAGGAGAGGGTCAGAGAACTAGAATGCGGGAGTGAAAAGAAGGAAGAGATGGGATTAGGAGACGTAGTCAAGGGGGATGATAAGAAACTGCAGGAAGAAAATGAGAGAATGCGCAGAAGGCTGAATCAAATAGAAGCAAGACTAGAAGGAGAAGAGACAGAGAAAAGAAAGCGAAACATAGTAATTAAAGGAATGAAAGTAGAAAGCGACTCGGGAAAGGAAGAAGTGGAGAAGCTGATGAATGATATTGGGGCTCAGGTGAGAGTGGAGGCGGTGAAGGTGCTGGGGAGAAAAACAGAAAGGGAAATAGGTATGCTCATAGTAGAAGTGGGGAGTGAGGAGGAGAAGAGAGAAATTATGGAAAGGAAAAGGATACTAAAGGGTAGGAATGAAAGAATTGACGAGGACGTGACATGGAGAGAGAGAAAGAGGAAGTGGATGATCGAACGGAGAGCATGGATAGAGAGGAGGAACGGGTGTAATGTTCGGATAGGGAAAGATAGGCTGTGGGTCAATGGGATGAAGTGGATCTGGGACGAAGAGAGAGAAGAGCTGAGAGCACAGGAATCAATACTTGGGAGGAGGGAAAACGAAGGTAATGAGAGTAGGAGAGACGGGGCGGGGTTTCCACCAAAGCAGACATACTGAGCACGGAAAGAAGGAGGGGGAAGGACAAGAAGAGAGGAGTGAGTGTAGCTTTCTGGAATGTGTCCGGTCTAAAAAACAAGAACCAGGGATTCTGGGGGGCTACTGGGAAATGGGACGTGGTAATGCTGAGTGAAACGTGGGTAGACGAAAAGGATTGAAAGGGTTTGAAACGAAAGATTCCGAAGGGGTATGTGTGGACAATGCAAGAAGCGAGGAAAGAACATGAAAAGGGAAGAGCGATGGGAGGAATGGTGTCCGGGATTAAAAAGATGCTGATGTGAAATGGAAGAGTGGAAGAGCAAGACGAAAAGCAGGAGGGCGTGATGGTGAGAAGAATAAAGGTAGGAAAAGAGAGGGTGGCGACCGTTTGTGTGTATAGAAGGAGAGGAGAACAGGAAGGATGGAGAGTATTAAGGGAATGGATGGAGGAAAGGAATGAAGAGTTGGTCTTGATAGGAGGAGACTTGAACGCGTGGACAGGAGGGTTAAGGGGGGAGATATGGGATGAAGAAAGCGAAACTTCTCGAAGAAATTCCAAGCGCAGGGAGATAGATTGGGAAGGTGAAACTCTTTTGAACTTACTAAGAGAGGAGGGGTGGTTTATCTGCAACGAGAACATAAGGGGAGATGAAGAAGGGGAAATGACTTTTATAGGTAAAGGGGAGACAGTGATAGATTACGTTCTAGCAGAAGAAAGAATAAGGAAGAGAATAGATAAAATGGAAGTAGGTAATGAAATAGGCTCAGAACACTTCCCGCTAATAGCGACATTGAAAGGCTCAGGATGAAAGCGGCATAGCGAAAAAAGGGAAAGAACTGGCGAAAGGAAAGTAACAATGGGTAAATAGGGGGAGGATAAATTAAGAGAATGTAAAGAAAGAATGGAAAGCGAGGAGATTAGAGGAATTAAAGGGGAAGACGTGGACGCGCGCCTTGAAAAGCTAAAAGAACTAACAGAGAGAATAAAAGGAGAGGTAAGGCCAAGAGAAGAGGAGGAGGGAATGAAGAGGGGATGATGGGACGCAGAATTCAAGGAGAGTAAAGATAGAATGAAGGAAAATATAAAAAGTGGAGAAGAGGGGAGATAGGGAAACAGGAATTTAATAGGAGAAAGAGAGAACATGAAAGATTGTTAAGTGATAAAAAGCAATTAGAGAAAAGTAGGTATATGAAAGAGGTGGAAAAACCAATCAGAGAAGGGAGGGAATGGGAGTTGATCAATAGGGAACGAGGAGGAAGGAAGGGCATCAACGAGGAAATCGAAATGGATGAGTTGCTTAAAAGAAACAAGGCAACAGGTGCGGACGATATTGAGAACGAGGCTTTGAGGTTTGGTGGAGAAGGGATGAGGAAGGAAATATGAGAGGTATGCAAAAAGGTGTGGGGAGGAGAAAGATGGCCTAAGGAATGGAGGACAGGGTTGGTGGTATCAATAATTGAGAAAGGTGAGGGCAAGAAGGCGAAGGAGTATAGGGGAATCACACTTATGGCAGTGGGTTACAAAATATATACGGAGATTCTCAGAAAGAAATTAGAAAGGGAGGTGTAAGAGGAGGGAATTATTCCACATAATCAGACGGGCTTCAGGAAAGGTATGGGAACAGTAGAAAACATCTACGTACTGAATTATTTAGTGAATAGCAACTGAGGGAGGAAGAAAGGGAAGTTAGTGGCCTTATTCGTAGACTTTGAAGCGGCTTTTGACTCGGTGAACAGGAAGGTGTTATGGCAGGTTATGAAAGAGAGGTGGGTGGATGAAGACTTGGTCGAGAGGATAAAGGAGACATTCGATGAGACTACGATAAGGGTGAGGATTAGGAAACAAAAAGGGGAGACTTTCTGGAGTGAATGGGGGCTCCGGCAAGTATGCCCACTAAGCCCACTACTATTCAGTCTCTTCTTGGCAGATTTAGAGGAGAAACTGGAGAAGAAAGGAAAAGGGGGAACGGTAGTGGGAAATAGCAAGGTATATTCCTTAGCGTATGCAGACGATATAGTATTATTAGCGGATGACGAGAGAGGGATGAGTCTCATAATGAGAGTATTTGAGGAGTATGTGAGAATTAAAGACTTAACGGTAAATGTAAATAAGACGAAAGTGATGATTTTTAGGAAGAGAAGGACAAAGGAAGAATATGAATGGAAGATGTACGGGGAGAAAGTGGAACAGGTTGCGGAATATAGTTACCTAGGCTTCTGGTTTGAGTTGACAGGAGAGGTTGAGCGACAGGTGAGGAGAAGGATAGGATGTGCAACTAAAATAATGGGCCAGGTGTGGGGTATGGGGAGTGAGAAAGTTTAAAGATGACTGGAAGATGAGGCTGTGGATGTTTGATGCGTTGGTGTGGTCAGTCCTAAGTTACGGAGTAGAGATCTGGGGATGGAAGGAGCACAAGAGGGTTGAAAGTATGCAAGAGAGATTCTTGAGATGGGTGATGGGAGTAAGCTGGAGCTGTCCAGGATATATGTTGAGGGAGGAATTGAGTAGAGGTAAAATGGTAATCAGCCAGATGAAGAGAGCATGGAACTTTGAGAAGAAACTAAAGAGGGGGGAGGGAAGCAGGATAGCACAAGCTTGTCTACGGGAAGTAGAAAACAAAGAGACTAGGGGTAATACAGAAGGATCAAGGTGGGAGAAAGAGAGACATCAGAGGAGGAGAGAATGCGATATAAGAGCAGATATCAGAGAATGGCAAGAGTTAGAGCATGAACTGATAATAAGGGAGGGGAGGAAAGATAAAAAACGTGGAATCTAAGTGTAACAGGTGGTAAAAGGTAGTGAAGGCTGAAGGAGAACCAGAATATTTAAGAAAGATTAAGAAGGAGAGTAAATGAAACCACGTTATATGATTTAAGATGGGAGAAGGAATGAGAGAGTGTAGGTACTGGATGGATGAGAAGGAAAGAAGATGTAGAGTCTGTTACTACGAGACAGAATCATGGGGGCATGTTTCAGAGAGGTGTACGGGGGATGAAACATTTGGTGAGAATGTGGATGAAAGGATAAAGTGGATCTTGGATGGAAGTGGACAAGGGGCAAGTTGGATGATGAGACTGGAAAATTTAAATTCTGACTTACCCAACTTCATATTGGTGCCAATTCACTTACAACTTGCCGAAGCAAAGATCTTCTATCAAACCCGGATCACACCCGGAAATTGAAGACCAATGCTCCCTGAGCCGGAAAGTAAGTGAATGGGTCTCCACTCTGGAGTTGAGTACGATCAAAACTTGCTGAATTCATCACTACAATTTGACACTTGGTAATCATGACGGACTTCTTAATCAGGCTAAGACATGGAAATTAACCGCCTGATGCCCAAAGTGTTTAATTCTAACTAGATAAAATCGGTATAAAGGGATAAACTAAGTCAAAATTTAATTAGATCTTTGAAAAATCTAAATTAACATCTTAATGAGTCCTGAGCTCACGCTTACTTCAAAATCAAAATTAATGACTAGGCAAATCAAGCTAATTTTTAATTCCTCATCGCACACGGATCGATTAGAATGATGCCTAATTTAGAATGTGATAGAGAACAGGGCAAAACATGAAGTCAGAGAGAAAAACTCCTTGATATTCAAGGGGCAAAATGTTTGTTAGATTAAGGTTTACAATTCATCGCGTAAATTTTCTAAAGAAAAAAGAAAACAAATAGCCGAGAAAATCTAACGAACTAGCGTACGCAATTTCTGTTCGCGCTTGAGTGGACCTACCGCTTCGACGAATTTTAATAAAATATTACTTAATTTATGGATTGAAAATATGGATATTAACGAGGTTGCATTGAATTATATTGAATCTTTGGCATTTGTTGAAATTAGAACAAAGAAAATTTCATCTCAAGAGAATTCTTAGCTGTAAATTACTTTCGCTTTCAAAACTTGCGCATTCTGAAAAGCATAGTTACTTACGCAGACGAGCAAAATAACCTACTCCTTCTTCTTAGGGTTTCATTAGTAGTAATTTTTCAAAACAGGGTGGTAAGAGCTACTTGTAATGTCCTTCCAACTCTATATCCAGTCTGTGTTATTGGACTTCAGTTCTTGAACAGGCTCCATCAAAAGCAATTCAAACAACCAATTTTATGAACACGCAAATATTTATGAAAGATGTTCAATTTCCAACAGACATATCAAAGATAAAAGCAAATTAAATTCTTATTGGGATAATTCAACTTTCAGGATAACAAAGTAGAAAATTGATATGGAAGAGTATGCAGTTTAAAACTAAATCACTCGAATCAAATTAAATTACATACATTTTTCAGTTCGATCCCTGCCAACCGTAGATTGACCAATGTTACAACTAATACCCCTGGTGGGACACTTTGAGTTTTTGAAAGCGATATAGGATTGCAGGAATGTGATCGCGTATGATCAGAACAGCTGCGAACATTAGAGATAGAAATTCGAGTAGAAGGGAGGTCACGTCAAACGCGGTGATCGACCCGAACGCCGAAACACATTGCTGAAATTAATAAGATTGTAAATCAGAGAGCATGCACGCCTGGGCAATCGGTATCATAAAATTATTTTTTTTTACGAGGGAAGGTGGAAAATGTGCTAACACACACCGAGAAGGGCAGGATTCCCCCCGGAGCCGCTCTCGCATTACTTCAGGGGGTGCCGCTTTTAGCCGTGCCGCGGCCTTAATTCTTTTTGCCAGCTTGGTCTACTTCTGGTGAACTGGACTTCTTGTCGGTCCTGCTCAGCTACGATGTTAGCTTGCACGTCCAAGAGGCTTCCTCAGCAAGGCTGCCTTTATGCCCCTCTTTGCCGCATCGCCAGCATGATTTGGTCCTATCTAGACTCTCGCAGTTCGCTGCCATGTGGCCGAAGCCTAGGCAGCGGTAGCACCTTACTGCCTCCGCCTTCTTGTGCACACGGCAGGATACCCACCCCACCTTGAGGTGTCCAATGCGCATCAGACTGATAGCCAGGTCTTTTGCCAGCTCCACGAAAGCCTTCAGATTGCCTCTGAAGGGTCTTTTCGTGAGGCTGACCCCAGATGACACCAACCGGTTTGCCGAAATGTTTCCGAACGGCTTCCTATACTTCTTCTGCATCTGTCGTCGTATCGAGGTTCAGAATCTCGACCTCGGTGCGTGGGACAAGCTCACGTACGCTACCCTCATCCCCAACCGCCTCCTTGATGGCAGCCGACAGCTCAGCTCTGTCCTTTGATGCAGGTGCCAGTTCTACTAGAACCTCGCCGTGTCTAGTTTGCCTGACCCCCTTGAATTTTTCGCCAAGGGCGTCAGGTTTCCCCTACTTCTTAAGCTCCTTGAGGACCGTCGCATAGCTAAGTCCCTCGGTCGGTTTGATAATGACCGCCTCGGTTCTAGCTCGCACCTGCCTCTTCTTCCATTTTGGCACAGACTCTTGCTCTTTGTTCACCTTTTTCGGTGTCGAGGTCTTTGGCGCTGAAGTGTTACATGTCCTAAGCTTTTTGCTTCTCGGCTTGGAAGGACTCATCTCTACTGGACTCAGGGTGGGCTCCCTCATTCGCTTCCTATCACGGAGAGTGGAAGCTGCCACGGCTTCCTCAGTCTGAGTGCAGATTTCGTTTGTCTTCTTCTTTGCCTTCTGTTTTCGGATCATGGCTCTCCATCTGGCAGTTCGTTCAAAGTTCTCGATCAGAACCCTATGAAGCCCTTCGGTTATCATGGAGTGATCGCGCAGTTCGTTCATGAGCCGCTCCGCTCGTTCCAGCCCATCCCTAATTGGCAGCCACATATTCCTCTTTGTGCTGCTGAAGTACACCATTTCTTTTATGGTGCCTCGTAACTCTTGAAAGAGATCATGAGTCTCTGGGAGTTTGGCATCCATTTCTGCGATGTCCATCTTATTCATTGATGCTTCCACCTCCTCCGTCTCGTCCAATGGACCACCCAGCTCCTGGCAAACTCTCCTGTCAAAGTGCGATTGGTTCCCCCCAAAATCCATGGAACCGGCACCGGCCACCGGGGCTTGCACCCGATCGAAACCGGTGGGGAGATTTCTACTCCCTTGTGGTATTACGTTTTTGTCGCAACCGCTCATAACTGGTTTCTTGTTCGGGGTTTCTTCCCCGAGCTGGTTTTTCTCCACCCCGGGTATTTGATGGGTATTTTGATTAATTAAAATCAAGGTCCCTTTTGACAATCTTCAAATTGAAATAAAATTAAAATGTGAAAATAAATCGCAATGAATGAAAACTCCGATTAAATTTAAATCAAAGTCACACTTTACAGTCCCTAAATTCAAATAAAATAAAAATATGAAAATGATATCGGAATAAGTGGAAACTCCGATCTAACTAAAATTAAAATCACTTTTGGCCATTTAGAAACCAACATGAAATGAAGTACCAAAATAAAATTACAAAATGAACTTGTAAAACAAATTCCCTAGATCACTCATAATAAAGTAATTGAAAACAAGAACTATAAGTAAATTTGAACGAAAACTCTCAACTTTTGAAAAATTCAAGTTCAAACTTCCAAAAATGGATAACAAAGAAAATAACAAAGATAAATCTCAGGAGAAATTCAATGAGAAAATACAATTATCTAAATCTGTGCTTTTAAGTTCTTTTGAAGAAATTCTGGAAACGAGTGATACCTTAGAAGAAACCGATTTTGAAAATTCTAGACAAAGAATTGGAGACAATGATCAAAATGATTTACTAACACTCGATAATTTGAATGCCACGAATGTAGAGCTAGTAACGAACGAAGAATTAGATACACTATGTAATAGGACTGAAAGAGGAACTGAAATTGAGACCTAATTGGAGCTAATTGAAAGCGAAGATACTGATAAAATGTTAGATGATTTAATAAAAGACATTCAGGATGTTCAGGCGAACTTGAACTATAGTATGAGAAATGAAAATAAAATAACGACTATTATACGAAAGATAGAGAATTGTCGGTCAAAGCAGAAAATAAATTATCCAGCCAATTGGACTCAACTTCCAGAACTCTTAACAATGAAATAATCTTCAAGAATTGAAATTCAAGAATTTTAAATCAGACAAAAATCAGATTCAAAATCCTATTCAACGTCCAATAATCAAGACAATATATAGAATTCCTGGAAATAAAACAAGAATTCAAGGATAAAATTTGGACAACCACCACAAAATGCTCCTGTTGCAATTCTAACGTTTCGTTGCTCACACAGCACCCTTATCAAGGCAAGACAAATTAAAACAGGTGGGAACGGCGACCAAGCAACGACGCTATTTCCTCGATGCCTAAGATCTGAATCTGAAGAACAACAAAATTGTGAAGCTCATGCGAAATATTTAGAAAAGAGCATTGCAGATGTAGAAAAAAAGGTGGACACTCTGAAACGCGTAACTGAGGAAATTCACGTAAATCACGGCAATGATGTTGTTGCAAATATGAAAAGTCAAAAAAAGCTTAGGGAACTCGAAGAAAATCAAAATACGCTAGAAGCTAGAATCGATGGGAATATAGGGATAACTAGCGTGAAATCACCTTGGTTAAAAAATTATCCTGTACCTAAATTTTCGGGATCGGGTCGAGAACGACCAATGATGTTTCTAAACGACTTAGAAATATATTTTACGGCAGCTGACATAAGGAAACATGACTTTCCCTTTATGATCCAAACCTGTTTGGCAGGGAACGCCAGAGAATGGTGGGAATCTGCAGTATGAGTGTTTCATACCAGGAAAACTTACTAGCTCTGAGTACATAATTAAGATAATTAATCAAGCGAGATACCTAATCCCACCACCCTCTGATTATGAAGCTATAGCACGTCTATCGAGACATTTCACCAAAGAGGTCAAAGCTGGTTTTAGGATCTGAAATATGCGAACCTGCGAGGAATTTATAGAATTTTTGAATAGCATGGATCAATCGGGACCATTAAATAACAGGGGATACCACTCACCACGAGAAAACCCGGTATATGACAATTACTACTCGAATGAGAGAAATCATAACTACAGAGGAGAAACTCGTAATAATGATAAAAACTCTAACCGATATCAGGCTCGCGAAAATTCACGGGCGTATCATAATCAAAATTTTGAGAACGACCATCGCAGAGACAATTTTGAAAATGGTCGATACTACCGCGAAAATAGGGATTTTAATGATCAAGGATATCAAAATCAGTCTCATGACCACGATAATTATCGAAATTATTATGGTCAAGAGAAGAGAAACTATGGAGAGAAAAATAATGGGAGGGAAAATTCCGAAGCAAGTGATCAATTAAATAGTAGAGAACAATACACGGGAAATTATGAAAATCGAAATCGGGGATATCAAAATCGTGAAAATAATTACTATAGAGGAAATCAAGAAACCCAAAATATAGACTCGAAAAATAAATACATTGATGGTAGGAACCCAAATTATGAGCATAAAAATGGGCAATGGGTAATTGATCCTGCTACCACAAACTCTAGAAATCTTACGGGGGCTATCCCCAAGTACGCTAATGGGAATGTAGGAAACGGCATTCATAGACGTGATAATTTTAAATCAGAAGCTGTAAGTCCGGAAAGTGGACATTCTGGTAAAACTTACTCGTACGAAAATGTTAACAAATCTAGTCCAACTAACGGGAATCCGAGGACAAAAACGATAAATAAAATGGTAAGATGTATTCGGGAAGAAGTCCAAAATTACGAAGCCGGAAATGGGCAAAATGAGTCGGGAAACGTTCAAGTCTCGGTTTAGTAAAAATGTGCATAATAGAGGCAAATACGGGGCTCAAAAATATAAGAGAACCTCTCCCACTAGACTTGTATAGTGATCTTTTAGAAAATGAAGAATAAGAAGTAGTGAGGGATTTAGATAAGTGTCCAGTACTGCAAATGAGCGTACAAAATGTGAATACTAGGGCGTTAATTGACACGGGTAGTGAAGTCACGTGTATTTCAGAATCATTCTTCGAAAATAGTCAAGAAAATTTCAAAAAATGTGAATTGATACCAATAGTAGGCTCGTGTATTGTAGGAGTCACTGGAGGAAGCCCAGTATGATTAAAAAATCAAGTATATGCGAATTTTAAAATGAGCAATCGGAAAGGGACCCAAAAAGAATAAGACTAATGTTTGATCAGGAAGACTCTCAAAAAGAAAATATTTAGAATGTTTAGAAAAATACTTTTCTAAACAACATGGAACTACCCGAAATATGGAGAAAAGACGAGTTCTTTCCGTGTTATGGACATTGGACCAGGAAATGATCATCGAGATTCGAGTTTAAAACGAAAATGAAAGACATTTGCGTACTCAAGATCTAATTAAATATTGTGAGAGAAAACAATGGGAAAACCTCAAATATAATATTATACCTTTCGAAACTTGATCGAACTTATCCTATTAGAAATGAAAAAGTAAAATAATAAATTGAGCTATATAAAAGAAGATTAAGCTTTAATTAATAAAAAAAAGCACTATAAGAGCGAAATTTGGTAACTAGCGAATAAGGGTGAGGCAAAAAATGAGCCAAATGAAACGAAAAACGACTAAGAATTGGACTAGTAAGGAACTGTACGAAAATGAAAATGTATAAATATAAGCGAGATAAAGAGAAGTTGAAATTAAGTTGGTTACAATTAGAAGAAAGTAAGGATGGCAAAATGTGCCAGGACAAAATAAAATAGGGTCAGAATTAATTAAGGCCAAATGAGCCAGAAATTGTGAGACATGTTAAAAAAAATAGGAAAGGCAAAATGAGCGACGTAGTAGTAAACAAGAGAAAAAGAAAAACAAGATATGAAAAAAAGTTGAAAGATATAAAGAAAACCAATAAAAGATACCATATTAAGAAATTAAAATTAAAAGTAGAAAATGAGCGTAAACAGACAAAGCACGTGTGAAATCACCGAAAAAATAAATAAGAATCATAATCATAAGAAAGAAACCACTAATGCGAAATTAAACAGGCAAACACTAAGTAGGAAAAAAACAAAAAAAGCAACGAGCTGACCAGGAGAAAATGAATTTCAAATCAGCTATTCGTGAGCATTTGAACTAGCGAGACCCGAAAATTCATTAGGACGAATACGAGAAATGAAACAAAACAAAACTAAAAGTTGAATGAACCGCATATAAAATAAGAACAAATCCTCGAAACATTCTTTTAAAAACATTTGTTTGGGGGGGGGGGCATTGATACCCGCGCTCAGGGGGAAAATTTTTTCGATTCAACCAGGGCTGAGATTGTAACCAAAAAGGTAGGGAGGTAAACCAGAATGGCAGGGAGGCCCTAAGTTGATGACTAGGAGGGGAGGGGGTGAGTGTCATATACCCTGAAAAAAGGTTGGGAGGCCGGGCCTCCATGGCTTCCATACAATCTCAGCACTGCATTCAACCCATAAAGTAGTCACTCTCACAGACAGCAACCGGCTGCACTTTCACAACATCTCTAAAACATGTTCTGCAATTCATATTCATAATTGTTTACGCGCTAAGGGAAATTAGAAAATATTTGTGAAATTAAAAAATTTCCTAATTTGGAGCTGAATAGCTGAAAATCGACAAGTCGCGCCTTCAGCTGTATGCGATAAGAAGAAAAGTGACAGCAATAAGAAAGATAAGGACAAGAACACGAAATTCTTGTTAAGAGATATATGTCAGTAAGGCAAGTGGGAAAATCGATCAACGCGTGCGCAACCAGACCCCCAAGAGTAGGGAGACAAGCGGGACCGAACATACAGGGGGCCACTCGACCGATATGGCGCGAATGAACGACACTTGCGATTCAGCTCAGCTGGAGAACGGAGTTCTCGGAAAACCTACCCAGATTAGCTGAAAAAAAACAACTTGACGCTTGCGAATACGATCACCGTGCTACACTCTTACCTAGGCAGTAATATCCAGGAGGGTAAAATCAGGTTTTTAATTGAATTGCATCATATTGCTTGCTCTTTATGTGGTTCTCATTACAAGAAAAATTTAAATTCTTACTTACCCAACTTACAACTTGCCGGAGCAAAGATCTTCTATTAACCGGGATCAGACCCGGAAATTGAGGACCACTGCTCCCTAAGGCGGGAAGTAAGTGAATGGGGGGGGGGGGGGAATAAAAAATCTAAATTAACATCTTCGTGAGTCCTGAGCTCACGCTTATTTTAAAATCAAAATTAATGACTAGGCAAATCAAGCTAATTTTTAATTCCTCATCGCGCACGTATGGATTAGAATGATGCTTAATTTAGAATGTGATAGAGAACAGGGAGTCAAAGAGAAAAACTCCTGGATATTCAAGGGGGAAACCATTTGTTAGAATAAGGGTTACAGGTCAACGCGTAAATTTGCTAAAGAAAAAAGAAAACCAATAGCCGAGAAAATCCAACAAACTAGCGTACGCAATTCCTGTTCGCGCTTAAGTGAACCCACCGCTTTCACGAATTTTAATAAAATATTGGATAATTTATGGATTGAAAATATTGATATTAACGGGGTTGCATTAAATTATATTGAATCTTTGGCGTTTGTTGAAATTAGATCACAAGAAAATTTCATCTCAAGAGCATTCCTAGCTGCAAATTACTTCCGTTTTCAAAACTTGCGCATTCTGAAAAGCATAGTTACTTACGCAGACGGGTAAAATAACCTAGTCCTACTTTCCAGGGTTTTCTTACTAGTAATTTCTCAAAACAGGATGGTGAGGGCTACTTTCAATGTCCTTCCAACTCTCAATCCAGTCTGTGTTATTGGACTTGAGTTGTCGAACAGGCTCCATTAAAAGCAATTTAAACAACCACTTTTGTGAACTCACAAATATTCTTGAAAGACGTTCAATTTGCGAGAGAAATATTAAAGATAAATCAAATTACACTTTCCTTGGGATAATTTAACATTCAGGATCCCCAAGTTGAAATTGATATAGAAGTATGTGCAGTTTAAAAATAAATCACTCAAATTAATTTGAATACATTTCTCCGTGAGAATTCAGTCAACCATAAATTGACCAATGTTACAGAATTAAATTCAATTTCTTAATAATTAAACAAGACATTACGGCATACAATGGTGGCCCTCTGCAGTGGATTTATTTATTTAGTGATTTTTGAAAACAAAAATCATTTTGAAAATTTCATGAAATCTCAATAATGCAACCATTTTTTGCTCAAAAAAGACTGTTTGGAACATATAAAAAATGTATTTAAGAAAAAAGTTGAGGATAAGCATAAAGGCATTATCAAAAGTAGTTGCTAGTTGCCACCTAAAGTTCGGAATCGCCATTAAATTCCATATAAAAATGTCTATTTTAAATTATTTCATTAAATCTAAGTCAAACGTCCTAAATTATTACGAAAATTTGTTATTCTTTTTACAGAAAATTTGAAAATAGAGACAAATTCTAAATGCGATAACTCTTCAAATGAAAGTTTCGAGACAAATGTTTGAGGTGCTTATTTTTCTATGTGTAACAAGTTGCGTAATTTGAAAAAATTTCGAGATGAATGCTTGCTAGAATCTTGTGAATCCAGCATGAAGTTTCCCACTGCAAATTGCAATATATAAAATATAGATTGTTTTTGCAGAAACACAATTTATAATTATACTGTACAAATTTTAAAAACGTATTTCAATTCATGAATATAAAACGCATATTAAATTTTGCGTAAAATAGCTTCACGGTTACATTTTTTTTATTTGCCCTTGAAGTTACATCGCAAAAACGTTTTCTGCTCAGGTATTAGCCTTTATAATGATAATAATCCTCAACAATATAAGGCGCGACCTGCAAACAATTTTCCAGTGTATTGCCAGAATCATGAACAGGGCATTAAAAAAGAAGGTGATTGTGAGAGGTTATTGTGCCTTCTAGGTCAAAGTTTCTATTTAGTGGAATATTATGTGTTGAGAAGTCGTTTCACACCAAAAACTTTTCCAGTTGCTTCTCAACAATCAAGTGAGCATCACAACTTTGTAGTGGACTCGTGTCTGGTAGAAAAAAAATGGAGCCTGAACAAAGCAGGAAACTCATCTCCATCATGGACCAGGCATACACCATGCTAACAGAGAATCGAAAAATCAATAAAATCAAAAAGTGGATCAAATTTGGTACGCAAAATATTAGAATACTAAATAACATGTTAAAGTATTTAGAAAAGGTGTGGTTAATTAAAAAAAAACAGATAGAATACAGAGGAATACAGAATTTAAGACATAAGGACCTTGAACATTTTCTGGAGGACACAAAGTCAATGACCGTTCAACGAATAAAAAATGGTTTGAAACAATATGGCGGTTTGAAAGTAAACGTTTCTTTTGCCGGAAAATTTAAATCAATAGTGAACGGTGAAACGGTAGAAGAAATTAAATACACAAACACTGTGTTAATAATTTATTTCATGTGGTTGTTCTTGCTTGAGTGACCTTCAAGGTTTCATTGGTAATCAGATGGTTTTCGCCCAATGCTCTTTCTCCTTGAAGGTCTCTCTCTGTTCTTTGAGTTTCAGGTGCTTTCCTTTTCGTAGAAGTGGGGAGTCAGGTAGTGGCGTGAAGCTCCTTTGTTGAGCTTTTGTACCTTCTTCCTAGCTTTTCTGTTCCTATCAAGGTGTCGGCGTGTGCGGTTGCTCTCGGTTGTCGCAGCAAGTGGAATTCGGATGTGCTACATTTTTCGTCTTGTCAGGTGTTTGAGTGTTGTTGATTTGAGATTCAGTGTCGTTGTTCATTTGTGCTTCTTGTGAAATTATTCCCGACTCGATCATCTTCTGGTGTTGCGGGAAGTGACGAGTCGGATGACGTATGTCCTCCAGTTGCGTCGGGATCGATCGTTCGCTGAACGATCGTGGTCGTAGCTTCCGGAGGCTACATCTGTTCAAATTTTCTACAAAGGCCCAAATCCTTTTTTTGGATCCAGAAGGAGTTCTCTGCTGGAGAGGCTCGGGGACCCGCAGTTTTTGGATTAACCTTGAAAACAGGTATTTAGCGGTTCCATCATAATCATGGTGATACATGTTGTGATGGCTTGTTGGTCAACTTTGACATGGATCAGGGTGATCCTTTCGCTGCCCCACGCCAGCCCGTGATAAATAACTAACATTTTTTGGTCCTTCGAGCCGGATAGTGGGTTAGCGAGGGGAGCATGAACGTAAAGCATGACTAACTTACTTTTCATGACAGATTGTGTATTTCGTTAAGTTTTTTTCCGTTATTTACCTTCGCTTTCAGACTCTCAGACATGACAGATATATTGATTGTTGATTTGTTGCAACATTGCAAGCACCGTGAGACAGGCTCTCAGGCATGACTTACTTACTTTCCATGACAGATTGTGCATTTTGTTTACTAGTTTTCTGTTACTAACTTCACTTTCAGACTTTCAGAAATGACAGATATATTGATTATTGATTTGTTGCAACATTGCAAGCACCGTGAGACAGGCTCTCAGGCA
>CAKNXH010064193.1:184-33032 GCA_932178445.1 Andricus quercusramuli
AAAAAAAAAAAAAAAAAAAAAAAAAAAAAGAGTTATTGGCTCGTGTTTTAGAGGTCGGCCGGCAATCGGCAAACGGGAACATATCAACTCCTATCTAATAGAACGCTGCTTAAGGCTGGTGACCTTATCAGCATAAATCACCCACCTATTGAGACTCTCGGCTTCCTTTCTCATGTCCTTATCCCCCCGCCCCCCTCCCCCAGTAACAGAAGTTTTGGTGGGACTGACGTTAGAGATTGACTCCACCATGAGACAAATCACTGCTTAATTCGGACATGATTTCGACTCGCAAAACAAATCTCGCGGATACAGGTGATAGTTGGGAGTACAATCTAAACATGAATAATACAAACAATAAAGTAGCCTCGGAAAGGACTGAAACTCGGATTGACCAAAGGCATGCACACGGTAAACGTAAAGGTCGTGTTTCGGGCGATGAATGGAGACTGGGTGTTTGGAATGCTAGAGGAGTGAATGATCTTAAGATAAGAGAACTACGAGAAACTATGCACGTAAGGAAACTAGACATTCTTTGTGTACCTGAGACGAAGAAAAAGGGTCGCGAATTTATAAAAATAGAAAATGGGGTGTTGGAAGGCGGTTGTGAAATATGGTCAGGAGTAGATGGCGAATCACATCGTAGTCAAGGGGTCGGTTTAATTATGAATGAAAAAGCAAGACAGCATCTCATAGAGCATAATTTTGTATCACCCAGATTGCTATGGGCTAGAATGAAGGTAGGAATCAGAAGATTATTTATCATAGCGTGCTACGCACCAGTTGATAGCGATTCGAGGGAAGTTAAGGACGCCTTCTGGGACACTTTAAATGATACAATAAGTACTTGCGACCAAGGTGAAAGAATAATTTTGTTAGGAGATATGAACGGAGGGTCGGCGTCCAACGTCAGGATACAGATACAGGAGGGGTACTAGGTAATTTTGGGGATCCAACAAGAAAAAATTATAACGGGGAAAAATTAGTTAGCTTATGCTTAGAGAAGGACCTATTTATTACAAATACCTGGTTTCGACATAAAATGATCCATACTTACACCTGGTGTAAAGGAAATAACCGCAGTATAATTGACTTCGTTATTGCAGATGAAAGACTAAGAGAACTAGTTACAGATACAAGAGTCATGAGGGGGGCCGAACGCAATACTGATCATTACCTTTTAGTCTCCAGGATGAACTTAGGGCGGGGGTGGAGAAGAAAGAGAACCAAACAAACGAAACAAACGCGAATCAAGGTCGAAAATTTACAGAAACCGGAATTACGAATAGATTTTCAGAATAAGATAAACGAACGCATAGATAAGGCAATTTGGGAGTCGCTTGAAAGGAACAAAGATGTAGAAGGTGCGTGGGCTTTATTGCGGGATACCATTGTTGAAACTGCGATTGAAGTGTGTGGTATGGCGAGGGTAGGAAAAAAGTCTGGCGATGCGTGGTGGAACGATGAAATTGCGGCAGCCCAACAAGAAAAGAAAGAAGCGTACAAAAGAACGTTGAACATGACAGGTCTTAGCGATGAGGAGAGAAATAGACTCAAAAATGATTACAGACACAAAAAGAGGAAAATTAAACGTCTAGTCAAAGAGAGTAAAGAGAAAACCAGAACAGAAGAAGAGAACAAAATAAAAAACTGCTTTGAAGGAATTATGAAACTATTATTTAAAGAGATGAAGGGAAGTAAAAGTACAGAGTTTTTTAGCATGAGAAACAGCAAAGGTGAAATGCTATATGATATAGACGGGATAGTAGACGCTTTAAAAGACTCTTTTAAAGAACTATTAGGAGGTGAAGATATAGGGCAACAAAACTACGACATTGAACATAATGCATTAGAAAACCCAATTGAAAAAGTCAGTGTCACTGAGGTCAGAGATATAATTAAGAACTTGAAAAACGGTAAGGCTGCTGGTTTAGACAGTATTAGCGCTGAAATGCTTAAATACGGTGGCGAGTACATACCTCACAGGTTGTGCGAATTGATAAATTTATGTTTCGAGACAGGAGAAGTCCCAGACGATTGGAGAAAGGCGATTATTGTACCAATATATAAAAAGGGAGATAAAAGCAACTGCAGTAATTACAGAGGTATCAGCCTACTAAGTACCGTAAGTAAAATATACTCAAAAATACTTATTCGTAGGGTAATGGAAATTACAGAAGAGAAGATATGGGAAGTCCAAAGTGGATTTATGCCAGGAAGATCATGTACAGATCAGATATTTAGTCTAAGACAGATCACAGAAAAAAGCTTGAGAGTAGGAAAGAAAGTTTTCTGTGCATTTATTGACCTAGAAAAAGCTTTCGACACGGTAAATAGAAGTAAACTTTGGGAAGTCCTTAAAGAGTATGGAGTGAATGGAGGGCTCCTACAAGCAATAAAAACAATATATACGGGTAGTAAAGCAAGTGTAAGGGTAAATGGGAAACTGAGTGACTGGTTCGATATTATGCAAGGCGTGAAACAAGGATGCGTTATGTCCTCGTGGCTATTTATCATATTCATGGATAAGTGTCTAAGAACTGCCCTCTTCAACGAAAAAGGTATAGATCTCGAAACCGTCAAAGTACGTGGGTTGGCTTTCGCACATTGACAAGATTGTTATGGCAGAATCAGTCGAAGACTTGCAAAGAATGTTGAATAAACGTAACACAAGCATGAAGAACATGGACCTCAAAATTAACGTGAATAAAACGAAAGTCATGGTTTTTGAGGGAAAAAGTGAGAAAACAATATGCAACTTTGTCCTAAATGATGTGAGATTAGAACAAGTTGACAAGTACGTATATCTAGGTAGTCTATTCACTAGCGACGGAGAAATAGATGGGGAATTAGATAGGCGCATAAATAAGGGTAAGCAGGTTATCGGTAGAGCAGGATCCATCCTCACGAATAAAAACATATCAAAAAAAGCTAAAATGGCCATACATAATTCCATATTCGTACCGACTGTACTATACGGTAGCGAGACATGGACCTGTCAAGAAAAGGACAGGAGTAAAATCAACGCGATCGGCATGAAACCTCTGCGCATAATATGCGGAAAATCACTGATGGACAAAGTCCGAAACGAGATAATCCTCAAAGAATGTGGTACAGGAGACACGCTAGTTGACATATGGGAAAGAAATCAGTTAAGATGGTTCGGACATCTTGAAAGAATGAAAGATGAACGACTGACGAAGCAAGTATATAAAGGTAAAGTAAATGGCAGAATGCCCAGAGGTAGACCGCCGAAAGAATGGTTAGAATCTGTAAATGAGACATTGATCCGAAGAGACATAAGAAGTCATAGGAACAGAAGAGCTTGCATGAAGAAATGCATGGACGTAAATGAAGCTAGAGTAGTATGCCAGGACAGAAATGTGTGGCGACAAATAGTTTATAAGCAGAGTGACAATAGAGTGAATGATGCCTGAAACAAAGACCTTGGATACTAATGGGCCCAAGTGGCGAACCATACATAACAATTTTGTGAGGCTCCTCACTTGGGGTGATCGCTAGAGAGATTGATCAACAACCTGGGTCGGAGCAGTGTTGCGGAGTGAACGTGTTATTTGAATAAATAACACGAAAACTCCAGATCAATCTAAAATATCTATACCATAACACATATACCTATATACCTATCTACCCTATACCATATAACGACCTACCTTACACCTATATACCTATCCCACTACTTTCCAACCGAGCAAGTCACGCCTACCCCGAAAGGGAAATGGCTTAATGGTATAATAATAATTGTGATTCTGGTTTCGAACAGGGAATCTTCAAAAAGAACTATAAATCTGGCATGAAACAGGGAATTTTCCAAAAGAGTTAACATTCTGAGTCGGGAAATGGTCATTTTGTTAATAAAGTATAGTTCCCAGATCGGGAAAATGGAAAATTAACTGGGGAAAAATACAGGAATTTAAAATCATCCGTTAAGTAGACATTCTGGTTGCTTGATATATCATGTGAAATAATGCAAGTTCGTTTGGAAATTATTAGAAATGGTTTCGATTCCAAAGGATAATCCTAACCATTTGAAGTTCTTCTAATTTTAAGTTGTTGAATTTTAAGAACCAATTGTTAAATCCCGTTTAAAGTTTTAAAAATTCATTTTGCCATTGAAACAATTTTTAGGTTTGAATATTCAACATTTTTTAGTCATAGAAAAAACTTTCAAAATTTTGCAATTGAAAAACTAAAGCCTTCAAATTTCATGTCAAAAAAGTTTGAAGTTGTACAGTTTCAAATAATAATTAAGTTGAACACGTTTAAAATGGAATAATTTGAAGTTGAAAATTTATGAAGGAGACCATTTCAATTGTACAATCTTGTACAATATTTCAAATGGAGAGTCTGAATAGTTGAACCATTTACAGTGTTTTTTGTTAATCTATAGAATTTCGATTGTCTTAAATGTAAAATTTCTATCTTTTAGTTTTGAACAAACCCGGTTTAAAAATTTTATAATTGAATTATTATTTTGTTCAAAGACCTCAAAATGAAAATGCTTGAGTTTGAAAATGTTCAATTATGAACGTTTAAGTTTCTGTTTCAGAATTGTACAATTTTTAATTTCTTTCATTTTAAGATTGTCTAATTTCAAAAGCTTTGATTTTGTCTAATATTGAATGCTTCAGTTTTAAATCATGCAATTTTAAACGTCTTACATGGGGAAGAATGTATGTCAAATTGATGCTTTATAAAAACTGTTTCTTTATTTTATTTATGTTTTTCAGTCTTGAACGCTTCTAATTTAATATTGTTCAGCGCTATATTCGTTATTTGGAAATCCGTTTTTGAATTGTGAGGTGTTGGTGGACTTGGCTTTGGGGTCCAAAATGATTGAATTCAATTAAACGTTTTAGCACACAATGGTAGCCCCTATAAGTGGATTTATTGATTCTGTAAAAATTACATTATTTCTTGCAGGATCGTAGTTGACAATTTAATTGTTTTTTTGAGTCTAATAAGAAATTTGTTTATCTCTAGTCGATATCGCAGTTTTTAATTATTAGGATTTATCTTTTGTTAATTACTCAGTCAAAAATTATTCAAATTTTGTTTTGTAGTTGAAATCTAATAAAATTACTTTTCAATTAAAAATTGTTACCTAACGGAATTAGAATTTCAATATTTATCCAAACTTGAAGCATGCTGGAGAAGTTTGGAAGTGTTGCACTTGAAAATTGAAATAACCGAGATAAATGTTAAAACCCGGGAAATGACCGGAAATGTCGTTCTCAGTATTAAGTGGCAATCCTGCTATCCAAAGAGAAAATCAGAAAAATAATACACAGAAGAATTCTGGTGAAGAAGAGATCAGGGAGGGGGGAAGAATCGAAGGTTAGGTCCATGGGCCTAATTAGTCAGAGATATATCTGGAATCTCATGAGGCGAGTTTTGTAGGCCTCCGTCTCTGTTTTATGCGTACGCGAGGCAGATTTCACTGGGGGATTAGCATACAAATCGATTTAAACTCGAGATAAATAGCCACTCGGGTGGATCCTCACACGGTGCCGACTTGGAGCATTATCTTGTCCACTGGTGAGATTAACGCTTAATGCTTTATACAGTTTACAGCCATTCGGATCTTCCTCGGTAACATTGCGCAAAACTAACTGCGTTTTGTTGACGGGCACCAATGTCCTCTAAGACTCCTCACCCCCTCCATCAAGGTTATATCTTTCCTCCCCTTCACCACGATGAGTCCTCTTCTTTCCCGAGCACCTCTTGCACTCCCATCCCCGTCCCTTTGGACAAAACTCGTTTTCGATTAATCGAACGACCGGTAATCGTTCCAGCAGTAAGCCCCCGCCCCTCACGCCACACGATCGCTTACACTTTACACCCCTGGCGCACTTGCAAACTACTTCTTGGCCTGTACTTAAACTTGAGCTACGGCGCTAGGGGGATTATCCTGACGTTGGAACTAATGAAACTAAAAATCGTGAGAGGCGAACAAGGTTGGAAAGACGATATGGTCTTGCTCTTCTGAACTTGAGCTTACACTCTCCTGATGTCTGGACAGATTTTCAGATACAAAAAAGTATCGGAATATACCGAGATATCTAGATTTCACCCGAAAGCAGTCAAGCAATTTCATTTACAATCATTAAAAATTTCAAGAAAAGTCATTTACAGGTCATATAGATATGAGTTGGATTTGTTACCAAAGATTTTAAACTGATTTGCTGCAAGGAATGTTAGAGGACCATTTCAGATATACAATAATGATAGTGAGGTCAAATAATATCCAGCGATTTTTCTGACAAGAGAATTTTCATTATTGGTTACTATTATTACTATTATCAATTTTTCGTTCTTTATAATCTTTAGAAAAATAACAAAATCTATATTGAATATACATTTGAGAAAATATAGAAGTTAATTAGTATCACTTTTTGATTTTAATTGTAATTTTGCTATGAAAAACAAATCGGAGGCAACTCTTACCGGACACTACGGAGATTCGACGATCTTTAATATCATAATACTCATCGTCTATATATTTTCTAACAATATAGGGAGAAATTGGTGTCGAAAAAGGTTATAGAACAAAAAATACATATGATTTAAAAGAAATCAGTTTCCAGATGTTTACGATAATGGGACATTACTACTTTTTGAATACGAATACATTTTATCACATTTCAGTGACTTCAGTGCATTTTTCGCCAACTGAAGATTGTTAATCGAATTGTTGATACTCCAAACCAACAGAAAAAGTCATTACCTCGATTTTTTCCTAATCTTGGACATTTTCTGAAATATAACCATCAAAAAATATACAATATATATATATATATATATATATATATATATATATATATCAAAACTACAGTCTGCAATAAACATTGAAGACGTAAAAACGTCAATTTTGCGAAAATGACCCATGTATCATTTTAAACTGAAAATTATGGATTACGTATTTCACCAATTAACCAAAGAATTTTATTTTTCATATTTAGCAATCACTTAAAGATAATGGGAGACGGTACGTTTGGGACAGCAATAACTCTGATAAAAGTCAATTTAAAGAAATAAAATCAAATATAAGCTTTTTTTTTACTGTTTAAATATGCTTAATTAGACTCCAATGAACTTGATAAAAGTTTCAACATGACAAGTGAAAATTTGGGTTTTTGATATTTCAGAGTTTTTTTTCAGAATTGTATATCACATTTTGGGTTTTATAATATAGCTTAGGTATTTATAGAACTTTATGAGACTTTTGTTTGTAAAAAAGATTTTTCCGAACTTCAAGAATTAAAAAAAGTTAAGAAAGTCAAAACGGTGTACATTAGGAACAAAGTTTAGCGGTACATTTGGGACAGGATCGTAATCGATAACAATTTAACCTATTCTCTAGTAATGTCCGTGACAGTATTAACAAATATTATTAATATCTAATAAAAAATATAACCTTTACTGTATTATGATTTTTCGTGCTTCGTTTGAAGGTAAATTTATTTCCAATTTACTTTTACAAATTGCAATTTTCAAAAGTTATTAAACTACTACAAGTACTTTTATATTCCCAAAATAAAATATTTTTAGTTTTTCATATTATTGTGGGCATATACAATTGCTATGAGGTTAAATAAACGTTTGAATATTATTTTTATTCTTAATCATAATCAACGAAAGAACAACGCCATAAGATTCCTTCCCTACTGCAAAATGCTCAAAAAATGACAGAATCTTTTTTCAAAATGTACAATTTTATAAAAAGAGCAAAAGTATTTGAGATGTTTTATTCATTCCAAATGGGAATTCCTGTTCTTCCAATTGATCCAAGAAAAAAGACAAAAAATATGACAAAATGGGATCAGTTTTTCTAGAATTCTTCAGAATATTTTTTCTCAAAAACTCCACTACATTTTTTTAAAGATAGATGATTATACCCACTATACATATACTTCCTGCGTTTCGTTTCTGGCAAATCACTGCTTCATATTGAAAAAAATTATTTAAAAAAAAAAATCAAAGTTGATGATTTTTTTCGAAAAACACTAGCCACTAGCCAAAAGGGGAAAATGCAAAAGGGAAAATGCTATTTATTAAAAAAGAATTTAAGAAAACAGTATTTTTCACTTCTTATTATTTAAAACCACAACAATTAAATAACCCTCAATTACAATAAAGTGACCATTCGTCTTGTATTTCGCAGGACAGTCCCGCAGTTTAGCAATGTGTCCTGCGAAGGCAAATGTCCTGCGAAACGTCCTGTAAAAGACGATTTTTCGCAAAACGTCCCGTAAAAGGGTTTTTTTTTCTACTTCGAGACTTCTGAGCTACTCTCTAGGTTCTCGACCAATCAAATTTGAGATTTAAACATTGCGTGTAATATAATATATTTGGATGAATCCTGTCAGCGCCCTGAATTTGAGCGTTTCAAATATGGTCACTTTATAAATTACACTATACAAGGTAGATTGTACAACAAGCGGGATACAGCGTCGATTGTGTGTAAAGACACAAATATTTTTAAGGCAGATACAAAAAGATAATCAGTAAAAAATAATTAATGAGATCAAGACTCTGAGACTGTGATGCAATATGATTCATATGGTAATTTAGGATTATTATAATTGTGTGGTGCTAAAAAAAACAGATTTTTGACAAAAATAATTTATTCAATGTGAAGCAGTGGTTTACCAAGTTAATTTCCAACATTTTTTGATTTGGAAAATACTGCATTTTGAAAAAAATAGTCTTTTTATTATTCGCAGGTAACCTTCGAATGATTGTTTTGTTGAGCAAGTGGTGAAATACGTCTTCCTTTATTGTGTCTCTATAGAATGATACATCCAAATGCCAAATTCTCTCCATGATTCAAAATAGAATTGGCCATTCAGTTCTATTAAAATATTCCGAAATCTGTGAGAAAGTATGATAATGATCTGAAAGTGTCGAAATATATCGATTGCTTCGAAATACATCGGAAGATATCGGCATATCTCGAAATTGTCGATTTGCTCGAATTGGTTAAATCTAAAAGTCTCAAAATATCTCAATGCATCGAAGAAACTTTAAAAATATTGTGGGTTCTGGAATGCACCAAAAAGCGATTAAACCAAAAGTAATTTAGACTAAAACAGTTGATTATCTTGGATCACTATCGAAATAAATTCGAGATGTATGGCAATATCTTGACACAAGAGAAATGCATTGAAAACTTCCAAAATATTCAATTATAAACCAAATATGTCGGAGAGTATCGAATGATTCTAAATTTGAATCAGTTGAAGATTTTTACTAATTTAAATCAGTGTCTGAATTTAAGCTATGAATCAGTTCTTTTCTACGGACTGATCAGTGAAACTTTAGTGATTCATACGCAAAAATGAATTATTTATAGCTATAATTCTGGAAGTGATAGAAATTAGTAAAAAATTTAATTGATTCACATTTAGAGAGAATATCTCAAAATATCCTAATTCAATGCGAATATGTTATCGCTTATATCTTAATTACCATCTAAATACAGGAAGTATTGATTTACTATTGATCGTAAAGTAACTCTTTTCAGGGAAAAATAATTTTTGTCCACATTAATGAATAAAAAGCTTAAATTTATTGTTTAACAGTAACTTTATAGTCTCGTAAAAGTTGCATAAAATTTGGTCCCAGAAGTAAAGGAAATCTGAAAATAAGAATTAGAATGAAGCTCAAGGCGTTCAATAAATGTAGATAGAAGATCATCACAGAGTTTGGATTTTTGTTAATTATAATTTTATATTCATCACATTTTAAGGAACATTTGGCGAATTTAAAACCACATGTTTTACGGTATCCAAAAATCTGAAAGTACGCCAGAAAATGCAAATAACATTTTAACCACTAAATCCTACATCACGTTTTGTGCATCCGCGTTTAATAATCGTTTTTTTCTTCTCATGTTCATCAAGCGTTTTTTGTCTTTAGTTGCCATATGGTTGTTCACAAAATTGTGCCTTTCTCTTGTTGTCTTCCTCTTACCTCTTTTTGAGCGATTACATCGCTAACTTATGCATATTCCCATTCTTCTTGATCGCTCCCGAGAACGGGAGGTAAACGTCGATTATTTATCGAGATGGGATCCAGTGCTGCTTACGTGTGTACGGCTGGATAAATTTCGTTGATGTAAACGGGATCCCCGGTGAGCATCTTCGAGGCGTTTCTTGGCGCTCGTTCATCTTCGCTATTATATTATAAATTCGTCCCGTTATTTTGTCCCTAGCGCCTCGGCGCACTCAACATACGTCATTATTTTGCTTTCGTGGAAATATTTTTTTTTCATCATGATTGTAACATTCAAAAATCGCAAAAAAAAACTCAAAAATTCCTAAACCACGAAAAGTTGTCATGCCGAAAAAGCAAAATAATAACATGTTTCTCTGGTTCAATCGGTAGAATTTCTGGTTTCACATATTTAACTGTTTTAAAAATGTGTACATGTGACCCAATAAAAACAACATGTTTCTTCGCACATTTTTTTTAAATTCTAAATTGAGCACAAGAATAAGGATTACAAATAAGTGCTATTGCCTAACATTTTATATGCACTGAAAATTTCGATACTTTACGATGTACTTCGAGAAATTTCGATATATTTCGAATTTTTAATGCAATTTGACATAAATGTGAGGTACCATCTGAAAAAAAAAACACTTTTTGACAAAATGGAATCATTTGGAGAATTTGATTACAAAGTCCCCTCATCTGCGTGTAATCCGTCGACTTTTGTATTATTAAAAATCCCAGCTTGTGGCAATAATAGCGGCGGCATACCACCAGTGAGCCTTTAAAAGAGAAGCATTTCGAAATTCGTGGCGATAATTTATGTAGAGACCGAACCGAGTGCGGCCCTTCGTCGCGATAAGATTGGATCGTCAGGAGACTTTACATGGGTACAGCGAATACCGAAATACCGTATAATCGCTTCCACCGGAGGACATAATTGAAGGACCGACTGGAGCGAATGCAGTAAATGCATCACGGAAATAATTGACCGCCAGTAGGAACGTTTCGGGTTAACGTCCTGATACCTTGGACCACATACGAACCACCGAAATCATTCATTCCTAAGGGCATTCACTTTTCAAGATTTTCGGTAGCTTCCACAGCTTTTAGGAAAAATTCCGTTCAACTCCTAGAAATACCTAATTAGCTTTAAAGTATAGATAATCATGAAATTCCACTTAGGTTTTAGGATTTTTAACATTCTTAACCAGCGATAAAATTAAAATAAATTCTTTTGTTATCTCCGCTAAAAATAGTCAATACGAGATCTAAAAATACTATAGCGCAAAAGTGGCAATAAAAATCATGCCGGCTTTAAAACAAGATAACTCGATCGAAAATTAAGCTAGACATTCAAAAGAAAACTTTTAACAAGATTATGAAATTTCACGTAAAATGACCCCTAGTAGAGATTTTTGACTTTTTGAAGAGGATATATCACGTGAGAAGCTTTTTTTTTAAGCTCAAGAATTTATCGAAGTTTGTACCTCGACTTCAAATCATAGCATGACCTAGACAAACTGCAGCAAAAATGTGAAATTTACAGGAAACAATCTCTGAAATATGATACACATGATTTTTTTTCAATTTTATTGGCTTGAAATAAATAAGATGAGATTGATTGATTGCTCTAAATTTCACATTTTTGTTGCAGCTTCCCGAGGTCATGACACGAGTTTAAGTTGAGATACATAATTCGGGAAACTCTCTAATTAAAAAAAAATCTTCTTAGGTGATGCATCCTCTTTACAAAGTTGAAAATATATCTACTAAGGGGGCGGAATTTGATGTGGAATTTCATAAGCTCTCTAATCCTGTTTTCAAAAACGTCTAGCTTTATTTCCGACCGAGTGATCGTGCGTCAAAGTTATCAGTGACTAGTACCGTTCGCGCTAGCCCGGTAGGTAATTTTCAACGGTGGTGTATAACTCCGGCTTTATGTTTATTCTATAATTAGAATCAAATCTGTGATGGGCCGAACTCTTTATTTCCTTGATATATTTTTCATCTTCCTTGAGTATCTCAGGTCTCGGAATTAGTTTCCAACGCAACGATAAACACGGACGGACGATATGATATAAGACTATTATACTCTTCCACGTCATCTGAGAAGTTGGATTTTTAATGCCAGAATGGAAAAATATGTGGCCCGTCCCCTGGTCGTTTCCCAGTCTGAGTATCAGCGTCTACTTAAAATCTGGACATTGAGGAGGAGCCGAAACATGCGTTGAGCGAACAAAGAGTTCTCAGGGCGTAAAGGCTCGATGTCGTTTCATAAAGATACGGGTTTATCGTCCCGCTCGTTCCCGAAAGGGTTTCATTGCCCTGACACGTCGATGAGCCCCAAACAAAAAAAATGCCCGTTTACTTCAACACCTTGCCCATTACTACGAGACTCAGGTGTCCGGTCATGAAACCTTACGATTTTCGAGAAAGTACTAAATTTGGATTTAAAAAAACGCTTTGGAATTTTTATTTTGAACTCCTGCATTGACTTCAGTATTTATTTTTATTCTCAGTTGTATTTTCTGAAGATGAAGTTCTAAAAAAAGGTTTTTTTAAAGTTACTAGAATCGTGTGGTTAAGAATTTTCTAGTTATTTCGATCAGAAATTCTGGTTAATATAACTGAAAAATTCGGGTCAGTTTACTCCAGGGACCAGGAATGCTACACAGTCACGTAAGTCTCTGTCAGTCACTTTTTTTGGAAACACTTTTTGGTCATTTTTTGAAGAAAAATTAACTTTTTTCAAAGAAAAGACCATTTTAATCACTTTAATGTTTAATCAGTTTAATCTATCTCATTTCAGATTTTATCTAAAAAAAAACCTTAATAATCTATGTATAAAATCTATTGAACATCTGGTTAAATTTACCATCAGGAAAACTATTTATCAAAACGCCAGAAAATAGTTAACCATAAATTTCTCAAACTTGTAATCACAACAGGATTTAACTAGTTTTAACCAGGTTTGTTTTTGATTTGGAGAATTTTATTTAGAAGAGGTTTTAATCTCGGTAAGCCCTGATAGACAAAAAAATATTAATGAGAGAGTTAGGAACTGTTGAGATAATGTTTTTGGAGGTTTATAGCTGAGACAAGGATCTATTAAACGAGCTTGAAAAGTTGGTGACAGCATCTGGTTACGGTCCAGAGTCAGGTACATGCTTCCTCTCTGCTAGAAGCAGTACGGCGTTCTAATCCCCTTCCGCTTCCCGAGCTATGTTCACCCTGTTTTACACCAGCTCACCTGCTCATCCGCATCAAGAGTGGCCCACTTGCCGTTCCTTTCCGGTCGCCTTGCATACTGTGCGAGCCCGTTCTCAATAGCGTCACGTAACTTTAGGCGCCCACTCGATCTCGTTTCGTTCATGCGGAAAAAATCGCTTTGTCATGGATGACGTAAATATTATCGTAACGGCAAGATTGCTGCGAAATGAAATAGTTCCAAAAGTTAGCGGATTCACACATATTTAACCATAAATCAGCAAGTCATATCTAGCCGTCCGCGAAGAAGGAGATCTAACTCTCAAAAAATCGATTTTTTGTTTGTTACACCAATCGATAGTTTGCGAGTTTTTCTTTCAAAATGGAAGAAAATTATTCTTTTATCTGCAAAATTCGAATTGTTGTTGAACTGGAAAGTGAGGTCCTCTTATGGAGTCCCTATATTGGACCGCATTATTAATTATTTTATTTCAATCATTATTATTATCATTTTTCTATCAAATCTTGTTCTCGGGTGAACCCGGTTTTTCATCATAGCCACGGACTAAGTCAAATGACTGATAACTGATGAGATGAGGCTGTTATAAGTTAATTTAATACGAAGTCTGAAATCTTCTGCAATGATGTTGTAGGTACAAAATTAGGAGAATAGGGTAGTTTGGAGTTCGCATTTTACCGCTGTTATCCATACACAGCGGCCGCCCGCGAGCGTTGGAGGTGACAAGAGTCGCCTCTGGATGCTTTCTGAGAGCTACCATTTTATCATTATTATCATTATTAAAATTCATGCCTCAGGCTTGAGATGGTTACAGACTAATTAATTATAATTACTCTATATTATAATTATTATTATATTAAATAATTTCTCAGGCTTAAGATGGTTACACGGAGAAAAATGGATGTTCAAAGTTACAGGGTTAAAATTTAAACAGCCAGTCTGTTCTTCTATATGGTCTAGAGCCTTTCAGAATTTATTCGACATAGTCAGAGAGACTCTCATTTTATTGCCAGTCCGAGTGTTGTTAGAAGATTCAGGTTTTATAGGTTCTACGTAATTTCATAATTTCCAGTCTCTTGTAAGTGACAGACTGGAATAAGAAGGAAAAGGACAACAAGTATAGAAAATTTAGGATAATAAAATCGACCCTCCAAGATGGCCAGGTCGACTGTTCGAACCGATCAAGACGACTATCTGATATGACCAAATCGACCCTCCATGATGAGCGGTTCGACTCTTTAGAATGATCATTTCCGCTCTGTGAAATGATCGGTTCGACTCTATATGACGCTTGAGTCGACCCGGCGAGAAGACCAAGTCGACACTCTGAGATGATCGATTTGAAACTCTTGTTTCAAACTTCTAGAGATAGTCGCTTTAGCCATCTTCAAGGGATGTCCTATAGTTGACCCTGCAATATAGTCGGTCTGCGCACATCCCGATGGCCACACTGACCTTCCATTTTTCTCCGTGTATATCCCAATACGTCGAAGACATTTTTGGTTAGAGTTAGATTTTATTGACTAATATGCACGGGGCTGTCCCGGTATATATTATCAGGCACGGACGCATTATTATAATGCAATCAAGTGATCTGATAAGAGTGTGTTCCTTGACATATTTAGGCTAAGTCTGGTTTAACTCATCATTCACGGACTGGGTTGCAGTCAAATGCATAGAAGGGAACTACAGATTAAGGTGGGATCCGAAGCACCAGAATCTCAGTAAAGGTACATAGAAAAATTGAAAGAGGTAGCGGCTCAGAGATCAAACCCCGGACCTGTAAGGTGAAGTCGGAGCGTCTAACCAACCAATTATTATTATACCAGATTTCGGAAGAGGACGGTAAAGCTCAACAGAACCCGGAAAGAAACGATTACAGGAACAATATATGAATTGAATATTTATAGGTTATAGGTTCTTTGTAAGAAAAATCTCGGATAGCTCACAACATTATTGTATATTTTACAACTAATTTTTAGGCTAATTTTTCAAGAAATGTTTTTTATTTATTCTGAAAAATAGCCTCATTGGTATTCATAACATATACTTTGTTCATTAAATATAGCTAAGCCGTTTTCACGAAAAAAAATAATTTTCGGGGTTTTTTTCGAAAGTGACTCAAATTAAAGGTCTTGACATGCAGATATGCATTTAAAGAATGAAATTTGTTGTGGTAATAGGTGATTTTCTAGTTATCAGAGGTTGAAAAATTAGAAAAATTAGAACATTTCCTTTTTCAGACCACTATATAATCGAAGGTTTTCTTTTAGTCCGATCTTTTTCGGAAATGGCTCAAATTAAAGGTCTTGGCATGCCCATTCTCCCTCTGCACCCTTTTACGAGTAAATTAAAAAAATTTGAATTTGCTATTTTACTGCCTTAAACGTGAGTGGATGCATATGATTATGTATAATGGCCTGATGATATCAAGACGTTAATCAAGTCTCACTAGATCCTTCAACAATAGTTTTAAAAAATTTTAAAAAAAAGATAATTTCAAAACAAAAATTTCAACAACAAAAATTTTCAATTATTTTCCTTTAAAAAAAGAAGGTAATTAAGTCGTTTAAGACTCTCTCTTTTATACTTTCCTATTCCCAATACATTCCCCTCTCCTCACTTCTCCACAATGAAAAAAGTGCGACGAACGAACGAACGGACACCCGTTCGAAATTATAAGGGTTGCTCCCCGAAAACTTTACGAAATTCAAAAAATATAAGAAAATTGGTTAGATTTGAAAATTGTAACTGGATAAAAACGAGGAAAATGAATTTTTTGCCTTCTAACACAAGCTCATTTCATTCAAGCATTTTTATATGCACGCATTTTTGCATGCAGGTGCGAAGGTAGTCTCAAGGTAGTATATCAAAGCATATCAAAATTTATCGAAACAGCTCGATTATATCAAAATACTATCAAATATATCGAAATGTCTCGAAATATACATCGAACTGTATCAAAATCTATCTATCAAATCTATATATTTCGATATATCGAAATTCATCAAAATATACCGAAGGATAGCGAAATAGTTTAATTATGTCAAAATGCTTTGTTTCAAGATTTTAACCAGGAATATCAGTAATCGCGAAAAGTAACGACCCAACATTTTGTATGCCTTTAATCCTACGTATGTACGTTCATGTCGTTGGAAAACGACGAGAACGATAAATTATTGGCACCTACGCACAAGACACAGGGGACTCACTAAGAGTATCTTTTGTCCCTTCCTCCCCCCTTCCTCTTTCCAGAATCATTTTTCTGCAATTCTCTCTCTCTCTCTCTCTCTCCACCTTTCTCTCCTTCTCTGTCTCTCTTGATTTCTCATTCTTTCTCCTTCTTTCTCAGGCTTGTCTGTTCTCTCCATCGTGTTCGAGACGAGACAAGACAAGACGAGAGACAATAATAAGCAGGATCTCCTGTTGTTAATGCACTCTCGGCCAGCACAAGACGTTCTAGACCGAGACCAATGAGAATAAATATGCAGCCGGCTGCCGGCAAGATGACCACTCGGTCGAAGCGAGAGTAACGGTAATAATTCGGTCGGAATGAAATTGATCGGCATACGAGATGGTAATCGCGTAAGAGGTGTCCAACTACCTAAAATGAAAGTGAGCAGCGAACATGACAAACGAAACACTCAAAAGTAATCTCATTCTTAAGAATTGGGCTGTTTGAGTTTCTTTTTTACCAGAATACGTCATCTGTATTAAAACTTCTTTTAATATTTCGTAACCACTGTCCTAATTTTATTTTGAAAAACATTAATGACAATGTAGAGAAAATAGTAATGTTCTTATTAGTTTTTTAGTTTCGATTTTTTAATAGATCTAAAACAACAATAGTAAAATTTAAATAACCTAAGTATAACAATATAACTATGTTAAAAGTTTCTAATAAACAATAAAGTCTCAATTACAATAAATGTATAAAAGACCAAACCGTACATCGCGAGTATCTTCAAAAAGCAAGGAAATAAATAAGAGATATCTTTAAAAAGACCTTTACATCAGAGGTTTCAGTTTGAGAATAACTTACCACTTTGGAAGTATCATAATGAAAGATTCCGTGAATATTTTTTGGCAGTGATGATTAAAGACAGAAGTAAATTATATATATAGCTTAAAGCTTCTTTCTTCGTTCTTGAAGCATTCGATTCGTTCTTATATTCTAAATCAAAGAATCATTACCATGCTGCTAAAAGTAAGTTATTGAAAGTTAGAAAACATGTTAGGTATAGAGTTAAGTGTTTGTTTAGGTTTGATTCTTGTTTCAAAATAATGTGATTATCTAAGTCGAAACTGTATATAAATTAAAAAAAAATGTTTTACAAACACAGTAGAGGTGTCCTGATTTCTAACATTTCTGCCATGTTCTTCCATTCTCTGTCCTAGTTCTCTACCTATTTGTTCAATGTAATATGCTTCACAGTTTAAACATTTGAGTTTTTTAAATGCTTATGAACTACTCTACCTTTCTATTACTTAAGTAAATTAGTGATTTTAGTAGACAGACAAACAGTCCAACCAGTATTTTTTAAAGTACTGTTTTGTGTTCATTTCATATTTTGAATAAAGTTTACTCTCGTTTTTATCATCTGTCTAACCACAGGTACTGCATATCCATTGTCGAATAAGGTGTTTGTGAAGTTTTATAAAATTATTTTTCTTGAATTCTAAAGAGGATAGCTTTGTTGCACGATTAATCAATCTAAAAAACCCTTTTTGTGTGACCATGGGTTTCAGAATTATAATTCAAATATCTACCAAACCAAGTAGGCTTTTGGTACCACTTTGTTTTTACAGTTTGTGTTTTTGGTACTATGTGTTTTTCCATATACATAGTTTGTGATGAATGCTGATTTTTTTCTCTGAATGGCCATTTGAAGCCATTTATTGGTCAATGCATGCTTGAATTCCTATTTTTAGTTTCTTGTAAATTAGGAAATAATCAGCACTTCAGTGTCTCCTTTGTTGCATTTATAGAAATAAGTCAGCTCAATATCTTTTTCCTTCTATTTCACCAAAGTCTCTAAAATGCTGTTTTTCAATCATAGTGATTTTTCCTGTCTCGAAATAAAAAAAGACTTAACGTAAATAACAATATTCATCCTCAAATTCCCAGAAAGCCACATCTGCATGTCTCACAACTTAATCTACAATACTTGCCTCGCCGATTGGGAATACACGTTGAATCATTGATTCTATAATTCAGTTAGGCACTCTCAATGTAATCCGCTAGGATTCATTACACCTGTCAATCTGTGTTTGCCATACCGAAGTATAACGTGAGGCGTCTCAATGGAATCGTCTGAAAAAGACGGTATTAAACACACAGAGTCACATGAAACGGATAATTGCTGGACTTCAAACGCAACGGTGTTATTGATACCCAGCAGCGATGATGCGCCCAACTTTTGAATCCGTGTGGAGAAGAATTCGGATGAGAGAAAGGAGAGGCACCTCGAAAGATGAGACACGATTGTGGTCGTCTCCGAACAAAAGTATGTTACCGAAAAAGAGGAAAAAATGTGGACATACGGTTTCAACATACCTGAGTAGTCACTAGAAAAATATTTTACTGGAAATATATATTATTCTTCAAAACAACTTCGAAATTTCTCAATTATTTGTTTACAGACTTGAATTCTATTGATAATTTCTCATAATGTTTTGAAAATCTGATTGGCTTTTCAGTACTTGAAATATTGTTTTATATCTTGAATTTTGACATTTTAAAAATTGAATCTAAAAATAACTCCTTTTGATAACAAAATAGAAAACCTTATGCGAATTGAGAAACATTTGTGCTTTTTAATGTTTTTTTGCCGTTCAACTAAAGAATTCAAATTATCTTATAAATTCTTAGAAATATTATACATATGTTTCATAATAGAGCTGTCCGCTGAAAATTAGGAGTACAAAGTTTCGGAAGTTTTGAAAATTATAAAATTTTTAGGTTGTGTTACTTTTTTATCGGAAATAAGCATTTTTGAACAAAAATCATCAAGATTCCCAATTTTCAAAAATGTTAGGTTATGTTAGTGTTTTTCTGAAAATTTTTATTTTTAATAAAAAATCAATAGATTTTAAAGATTGAACATTTTTCAATAATATGCGTTTTTCTAGTTTATGAGCGTTTATTACCTTAATTTGACATATTTAAACCAAAATCATTAGATTTCAATGGCTCATCATTTTTTAACAATTTTAGGTGGAAAAATATAGATTTCAAAAAAGATTCTTAACATTTTAACAGTTTAGGTCACGTTGGAATTTTACACACTGAATTGGTATTCTGAGTAAGCAATCATTAGATATCAGAGAAGAATAATTTTTTGACAATATTGTAGGTTAAGCTGGTTGGTCTTACCTCAAATATCGATATGGATTTCAAAGAAATCTGTTGAGAAAACCGTTCTATAAGTTGCTAAAACTAAAAAAAAATATTTGGCTACCTTAATTTTTACCTAAGAGAACGCCGTATAAAATATTACCTTGAGTTACTCTGACTAAAGAATATCAGCTAAAGTAACTTTCTGTACCAAAGCTAAACTTAACTTGAATGCCTTGCAATTGTGTTAAAATTTGAGATACATAATTGAAGCGATGAATGCTAAACAGTGCTAAGTCCAATGAACCTAATTGTGCAGGAGAGGCACAAAAAAACATTTGGCGGAACAATTTACAATCCATTGACTATTTTTGGTGTGTAGGGGAATAGATCAGTGTAATAAACATTGTATCAAAAACAGATGGCGCTACATGTGCATGTAATAAGCAAACTGAAATGGCGATGGACTTAGCGCCGTTGAGGTTTCCCTGGTATTATAAATAAAGATAGTACACATAAATCGTTAAGAAACTCATCTGTAATACATTCTTTTATTTGTTTCATGAATCAATAACACTATATAACAGAAGTTAGAAGAAAGGAACATAATGTATAAGTAGATCAACATTTGTTAATTTTGATAATGATATCTCTAATTGGTGCGGGAAAATCTAAACGATGCTAAGTCCTATAAACTTGTTTTACAGGAGGAGCAAAAAACTTCTCCAGAGGAACAATTTATAACCGATTGAGTAAATTATTGTTTTATGTGACTCCGGTGCATTAACGCGTTTTTATGCGACAGCGAAGAGTATCTTAATGTTGTACATTACGATACAGTAAATGCACCGTCGTAACACAAAATAGTATATGCACCAATGCACACAATTCGGGTCTTTACGCGACGAGCATTGCCGCTCGTCGCGCAAAGATCCTCATTAAACGCCTCGGCGCATAATATACTATTGTATATGGATGGATAAATTTAATTATCACTGTGTAAAAAAATGGATTTCGCTACGTGCACATGTAATAATCTAATGGAAATGGCGATGGACTTAGCACCGTTTAGCTTTCCTAGTATAATGAATAAAAATACTAAATAGATCGTTAAGAAAACCATCTGAAATACATACTTCTATTTATTTTATGAGCAAATAATACTATTTGACTGAAAAAGGGAAATTTCTAGCATAAGTATAAAATTTGTAATACCTAAACTAACCAAATTGAATACAAACTCTTTCCTCAAAGTTTCTTTGTTTCTACAGTTTCAATACCGTTAGCAGTCTCTAATAAAGTAAATAAAGAGCCCACCGGACAAGTTGGATCTTCTGGTCGTAGCTTCTTTTTTACTCTTGCTCCTCCTTCCCCGTGCCCCTACAGCATGGGGCCGTCGCGTCGTACCGAAAAGGAAGAAAATTCGGGACCAGTTTGGCCAGCCGGGTCTTCCTGGCGGCTCTTTCGACTCGTTTCGTTCTGTTATCTTTATCGATATCGTTTCTCGCGTAATCTGCTTTGGCGACTTCGAGTTTCTGCCATGCCGCACCTGCTACTTAGGCAAAGCTGGCCACGTGCGTACGTGACCCTTTCGAAGAAAAATGCACATTAATAATTTTCAGATCTCTATAAGATCAATGATCATATCGAAGATTGATATAAAGTGACTATTGTCCTGACCATACGAATCCATTTCTGAATTTAAATATTTTTAAAATAAGACGGATATTTCTTTATAATGAGCATTACTTCTGACCTTCGTGGCTCTCGATTGTCTTCAAATTTTCAGAGTTGGTTTGCCTATTCAATAGCAGCACGCCCATCAATTTATAGACTTTTATTACCATCCCTCACCGAACTATAGGGGGAGAATTGAGTGTTTTCAAATCAAATCTATTTTTTTGAATTTATCCATTTTCAGAATTAATGTTGCATAATTTTTTAACGCTTCCTAATTAGAATCAATATTCAAACATTTCAGACCTGTACTTTCGAGAGAAAATCGACGGACTAGCATCCATTACAAATATATAAATGATTTGTGGAAGATGAACATCAATTGGTCATTGTTTAAACTATTTATATAAAGAAATTATGTAATCAAATTATCACTTTACAACATTCGTTCTTTCTTTGAATGAAACTAGAAGGTCTCGTGTGTAGTCTAGAATAGACAAATTCTGTGTATATCCACTCCTAGAGCAGTTTAACCATGGGCTGCAACAGATACAGGCACAAATAAATTGTTTATTATTTTGTTATAACTAACAGTGGCATGAAAGTCATCATATAGCACATGTTTCTTTAGTAATTTTTCACCTAGAATTTATTGTTGTCGTTATGTTTATCGTGAGATTGATATTCATCAATTAGTTTGCATGAAAATGTAATATGAGGGTCCTGCATGAATGCCGAAAGTTGTTACAAATCTAAATCAACTCCATGTAGGCCCTAAAACACTTATGCGAAGTTTTCTGCTTTTACCACAAAATGTCAGATTTCATTTTAGTACGTATTTTAGTACTATGCATATAAGAAAGCACAATAGAAAGGAATATTTATTGAATATGGAAAGTGTATATGACTAATTTGTGGTAAGAGATTTATAACTTTTTCAGAAGAGTAGAAAAACTGTGGCTGTTTGATGTGGTATGGCTGAGTTACATGACTATTATTACTGGGTGTAGGAGGTAATGGATTTAACTATCGAGTATTATGCACCGTTGTACATACGATCCTGAGCACTATTCCTAAACGGTTATGCGCTCGATGGTTTAATGGGTGGGTTTGAGATAGCCAAAGAACTGATCAAGAAGTGCCTGAATTCCTTGAACTGATAGAAGAAATATTTTCAGAGCTATCAACGTTTCAAGTAATCTCCATCCTTGTGGAGAGTACTTTACAAGAATTAACAAGGTTTTTGAAGTGAAACTTCTTTTGGGACGGGACTTAATTGAAGATAAAAAAACGACCGAAGGCACGACCTCACGTACGGCCGAGCAGGGTTTGGATCGAGAAACTCGCTCAGCGCTCGAGATCGGGTGAAATTATTTTCCAAACTTCTCGGTGGACGGAAATTTTAAAATCACAAAATTAATAGTTTTTAAATATGTAACGTGGAATGAAGAAACCAGCCTTAGGGCTGAAAATGATTGACGAGAAAAAGCAAATAAAAGTGAAAGGAAGACGAACAAGTGGCAAAGGGGTCCTCGTACTACCCCAGTTGAGCGGTCCGTATCTGTGTGAAGGCTCGAGAAAACGGTCAAGCATTAAGGATAGCAATGAATAATAATGATACTATGTCTTGTTTTTATGTTTTATTACTACTTATAAACAAAATCGAAAAAGGCCTGGAAAAAACTGTCTAATCGCGCGCATCGAGTGGTCATCAACCAAAGCAAACGTATTAGAGCTTCAAGGTATCACATAGCACGACGCGTAAGAGCGTTGGTGCAAGAGTCGAGCGCGATGCGAAAAAAATCACCTCCCAACTTTGAGCTCCAGAAAATTCGATTTCGATCGTCGAGCAATAGGGATTTCTTATTCTATAAGGGAAATCTTCATTATTCAGAATCAATAAAAACCGGAAAATCGAGTTTCCGGTCCTAAGATTGATTTCTTCGTTCCACGTCATATATAGGCTTGTAGAGAAAGACGAGATGAAACTTTTTTTATCGTCTGTTTTTCAATAGGATGAGTATTTTTAATAATAAGCATGAAAAACTGAAAAAATTTTGTCCCCAAATTCACTTACTTTTCAAGAAAGAAATCATCGTAGGTTGGGAAAATATTATTAGAACTGTTTAAAACTTCGATCTACACGCAAAATATACCCCAGAGATGCCTACAAACTGAAGAAAAAACTAAGCATTACGTCTATTGTTTAATAATATTTAATTGCAAATTGAGACAGAACAGTAACCCGTTTTTTCAGTCTCGCCGACAAAAAGTATCGAGGGAAATTTAGAGTTAAAACAACTTTCAGTGAGAAATTTGGTCCTCATTATTGAAGGGAGATTTTTCGGAATCATCAGACCGATTTATTGAAAATTGGCGAAAATATCCATTTTACAAGAAAGCATGTGACGCCGCCAGCAATAGATCCGCGAGCTCTCAACGCCATCGGGCAGCGTGCTCGCCGTCGGCGGCTTCGCATGCTTTCTTGGAAAATGCATATTTCCGCCACTCTTCAATTAATCGATCTGAAAAATTTCCGAAAATCTCCCTTTAATAGTAAGGAACAAATGTCTCACTGAAAGTTGTGTCAACTCTAAAGTTCCCTCGATACTTTTTGTCCACGGACTGAAAAATGGGGTTACAGATCTGTCTCAATTTGCAATTAAATATTATACACTGATGAATAGAGCGCGCAACAGAAAAAATATTTGTCAATATTTTGAAAGATTTTTACGTTCACTTTAAACATTTTTCTAATAATGTAGCAATCTGATATTACACTGGTAACTCTTGTATAGGTAATATATAACATAGGTTGTGTGTTCCGCTATGTATATTCAGATTTCAGCTTCAGTCGTTTCGTCAGATTGTCAAAGCTGATCGAAATTTAAATCAAAATTGATCAGAGAGAGGATTATTCATTGAAAGTTAACAAGAATCATTTTATTGAAATGTGCTTTTAAACGTGCCTTTATGTTTCCAATGGAAAAGTATTCAACTTTGAACAAAAATTTAAAAAAATATATATTTATTCAATTTTTTTTCAGTTTAGTATATTATTACACTTTCTAAAATCTAAAGGGTGCTACAAGTCTTTCAATGCGTTTTTAGAAAATAAAGCAGTTTCAAATTTACACAAATCCGATTGTAATAACAGAAAAAGATCCATTTTTCGTGTGAAATATTGAGGAAAAAAATACTTTAGTTGGTTTTTTGAAGTCCCATTAAAAGAAAAAAAATAGTCAAAATTTCACAACTTTTTTGCAACGACTCATACATATGTATATATATTTCCGCCTGTTCTGATACATACACAGAAAAAACTGAAGCTTCTATTAGAACTGATTTTTGGTTCCTCAGGAGTTGCAACACAAAGGAACAACTCTCGATGAAATGAAATCCAAAACGATGAATTTTTTCCAAAGGAGCCTTTAGTTGGACCTCCAATGGAACCAATTTTAACAGAGACTTTTTCCAAAGAACCTTTTTTACGCTTTGCCCACTTAGACAACTTTTACGTTAAGGCACAAATATATCAGAACTCCGACGAACAGAATTTAATGAAGAGAATTAAAGTGCAAAATATTATTGCAATTATAGAATCAGTCCTCCCAACGAAGGCTCGGAGCAATACTGCGCATATCTGAGGAGAGAAGAGAATTATTAGCTATATTGTCCTAAACCTCTCTTCTTCACCAATGACAAGACTACTTGACGCAAGCGCAGTAGTGCACCGGACCACCGTTAAAAGCACTGATTTGAATAAATATAATGACTTGATAAATGTCATTTGTAGGTTAATTATCAAACTTGTAAATATGAAGGCATATTCATGTGCAGGAAATATCATCTCGATAACATCTCTGCTTGAATAGAGTCGAACCTCGATTCTATGACCCTCGATATCTTGAATTCTCCCTCATCGGTGCATTCACCACTAGTTGCCCTGATTGTTTTCGATGTTCGCGCAGGTGGTGCACAGAGATTCAAAGAACCCGCCTTCACTTATTTCTGCGTACATGTCTACTGCGCAACTTCACTTCCCCTCTGTGCGACCTCGATAACCTGAACAACTCCCCCCAAAAAGTTAATTGAATCGAGGTCCGACTGTGGAACAACATGAAGGCCGCATTCACAAACCAACCGCTTGCAAAGTAGAGTTAAATTTAGGGATATGCAGAATTTGACGGTGAAGCCCAGTTCAAGTGTTCTCCAAAGAAACACTTTTGTGTCTCCACATTTTTCTATTTGGAGTTTAAGTTCTAAATGATAATAAACTTTTATTTAAGTCGCAACTTTACATAGTAAAAACTAGGCATTCATTTTTATCTGGGATCCTTTTTTGGGCGTTCTAATATGATCTTACAAATAGTATTATTTTAGTACCAGTTTCTGTCTTGTTCAGTTTGCTAACTTCAGATTGATAAATGATCCGAGATAGCGAACTAAATTGATTCAGAGGGTGCATTGTTGCGATTGTTCCAAACTTCACTTTTTCAAAAAACAAAAAAAAGATTAAATTAAAAATTCGTAAAAATTAGTGTTGAACCGTCACACTCAGAAGTCGCGAACTTCAGCCCTATGGGTCACGTTGGTTTCCAAACTTGACAGATTAAAATTTGTTCTATCAGATTTAGTTATTGACAGATGATCCTCATATCGTGCCTATAGCAATCCACAAATCAACCTTATTTTATTAGATTGGCGGATCAAACTGAAGTGGGATTGTTTTGTTGCGTGAACAGTTTTAATACCGAATTAAGTTCTAAATCGAATCCTGGTTTTTACAGTGTAGTGAACCCCTAGTCTTTCTGTGTAAAGTCGGCACAATTTGATAAATTGCAATTTTTTTAATCAACTGTGATCCATTTATAATCAATATTATAAATACTCATAAATGAGTATAATTAACACATTTTACAAGCAACTTTGATCAATGTCGATATAGTCCACCCTATTTTGGTAAATTCCGACAATTTATTTGTTTTGCATATTATAATTTTCCAGAACTGAATGCATAAGACCAGTAACCCAAACCAGGAGAAATATGAACAGGTAATTTCCTGTAAATCTTGTTTACCCCTCGCGAAGAATGCTAAATCATAATTCGTGCTAAACAGGCCATTCATCGCGACGGATGTTCGGCGTAAAATAAAATTTACAACGCGTTTCTTCGCTGCTTTGCGAACCCGGAGCGGCATGGCACGCAGACTCGTGCTCAGGTACATAACGTGCAAGTGTCAGAAGTTAGAGGAGGCAAAGTTTTTTAAAGTCCGTTCTTTAAACACGCATGAATGGTCAGCACGGATGTGGGCCTGTTCCCAGTCTTTTCTCTTTACACACTTTATTAACTCTCCCGCTCGGCCCGGACCCGTGCGCGAGGGGTCCGAACAGAAGAGTTATTGTGTCTGACGCGGTCTGACGTACGCAATCACGCTTTTCGTTCTTTCTTCCTTTCCCTTTTTTTCTTTTTTTTTCTTCTTTCTTTTTTTGCGCACTCGTCCGCCCATCCTTTTACCTCCCTTCTCCATGAATATGATTTTAATAAGCAAACGCAGACCGAGCCTAATTCATAGGTTTTAATGTCTCTCGGCTTTTTTTATATTTTAACGTGACGGGAATGACGAGCAGGAGAATCTGCAGCTCGCTATTAAATATGAATTAATTATCGCAGAGTAACGGTGCCCTTTTTTTTAGAATTATACATTACTGTGAAAGGCTTTTGTGAGGATACGAATGAGTGAAAAAATTGTGCATCCTTAATTGCATTATGCTAAACAGTCTTTTTAAAATGCGTTTCAAAGTTTTCTAAACGAGGCGTGAAAAAAAAGGTAATTCAATACAGTTGAAGACTTAAAATGTCGTATAAGTTGATATGTTTTATGTTAATACTTTGCAACATTTCTGAAATATTCATGAAGAACACTGCTTCCTCATAATTCGTTTTCATTTTTCTGGCAAAAGTTTCGGATAGGAATTCATTCCGAACCAATCTGAATGAGTCCGAGCTCGGATCGTTTCGAAATGAACGGCGTTGGCCCCTGGGCACGGTGTGCCTCGACCATTTTCAACCTGGAAGTTCGTGCACTCAACTTTTTTTTACAGAATACTTTTTTTTTGATGATTCTGAAGTATATTATACACAACACGAAAATAAAGTATCGAACTCTTGTTGAATTTTGTGAAATTCAAATATAATACAAAAATATGAAATAACATAAATTATTCATAAACCATTATCCTGCATTGAAAATTCAGTGTAAGTAGTATTATAAAAGAATTATATAAATTTAAAACTGTGCGTTTTATGGAAATTTTTGTACAACAATGAATACCTTTTTGTTATTAAGGTTATTAAACCGTTTTGCACTCGATTTTTCTTCATTTTTTATCGCCTTTCGAAAGTTTTGAAACGTTTTAAAAATTTTAGGAAAAAATGTATCGAGGAGCCTTTTCTGAGATAAGTCAATTCCAATTCTTTGCTTTACATATAATTCAAATTATTGTTTACGAAGTGTTATTCCACATTGAAAAATGAGTAAAAAAGTATAATAAAAGACTTGGATAAATTGAAAACTGTGCATTTTATTGAAGTGTCTTAATAGCAGAAAATCGTTTTTTGTTATTAATTTCATTAAAGCATTGTTGCACTCGACTTTTGATTATTTTTTATTACTTTCGGATAGTTTTTAAAAGTCTTAATATATCCAAAGAAAAAAAGTATCGTGACCTTTTTAAAATTTGTAAAATTCAATTCTTTGTTTTCCATATTTCAAATTATTGTTTAAGAAGTGTTATTTCACATTAAAAACTCTGTAAAAAGTATGATGAAAAACTGGGATAAATTAAAAACTGTGCATTTTATTGAAGGTTTTGTTTTGCAAAAAATGTTGCTTTTGTCATTAAGTTTATTGAAACGTGTTTGCACGGACTTTTCTTTATTGCTCATTACTTTTAGATAGTTTTTAAGCGTTTTAAATTGAAAAAAAGTATCAAGCCCTTATTTGAAAGGAATAAAATTCAATTGTATTTTTAGAAATATTATAACTATATTTATGTAACATAAAACCCTGTAGGATGGAGTGTTATTACATTAAAAAATTATTTCCCAAAATTTTGATTAAATTTACTGTTTAGTGTAATACTAAGAAAACTGAACAAGCAACAGAAATGTTTATTTTCCATTTTTTTATATTTAAGTCTCTCCAAGATTTTGAATTTGCCTTTGGTCTACTCATAAATCACGAGAAAGAGGCCTTCTGTAAAGAAACATTGACTTCAACAACTGTTGGTTTGAAGATGGTTGAGGCTCAACGTGTGGAGACTTTTCAAACAAGCTTCAAATTTTAATTTCAAAAGTACATATTCATATTGAAAATTTAATTGTGCATCTTTATTCTACAAACAAAAAAGTTTTAGCTTTTGCTGTTTTCATAGTAAGTTACGATTTTGAGAGTAAATAACATTTAAAAATGTTTGTTCAAACAAAAGATAATTATTTTTATCTGAGACGTTGCATAAATCATGCATTCATACCGTCAAGCCCATGAGGAGTCGAGCGGATTTGAAGTAAAAAATATACTTCCAGTGGAAAAGTTTTTCAGGAAGGTATAAATATAATTTTCTGCAAAAAAACTCGGTTACGTGGAAATGCGACTTCGCTCAAAACGAAATATTATTTATGAATCGGAATTTATTTAAAAATTGAAAATTCAATTCGATTTTTTTTTGCATGACATTCATTTTTGCAAACTTACTGATGCACCTTACGTTTTTGTTGAATTACAGAGCAATAGAAATTCATCTCTCACAAATTATTAGGTTCACATTTTTATACATTCAGTTCTGTCTAATAAATTATACCACATACGTGCGATGAAACGGGCCTCGTGGCAACGTCTTAGATGAAAGTTGACAACTTTGTTTTTTTTTTTTTTAATGTTGATTAGTTATTCACTTTGCCATTCTTCGAAAATTATGAAGAATATTTCCTCTAAATTTCATCAAACAATTCTAAGAATTAGCTGAATAACGACGAGTTTAAACTAAAAAAAGACCAACTCCTTTCAGCAAGAAAAATTGATACGCTGTTATAGAATCCAGCCTTTGATTATTTTCCTTTAAAACGGAAAATTGATGCCCGCGCAATAAAGGGACTGGTATTTTTGGTATTATTTATTAAAATAAGAAAAAATATCTTCATAGAACAATAATTCTCGTCTGAGATCAAACTTGATGAAAAATCACTTTTTGAAAATAAAAATAAAAGACCACTGATTTTCAAATACATTTGAGGATTGGTGAACTTCTTGAAATTTTGATTATTCCAAATCGCCGAGTTTGCTTAGCATTATTTACTTTACTGGTTGTTTGAGTGCGCCTGTACTATATGCAGCAGTCACGCACTCGTGTTTGGCCGTCCACAGTTTGGGGTGGGTAAATCCTGAGACACGTCAATTTGTCAAGTGTGGTTCTTACACCTGTCACAAAATTATTGACCAATCGTCATCTACTATTTGTCCTAAGGTGTTTTTTTATCTTTCTTCAGAAATTTCACAATAGTAGGTTGTCAAAATTTTCTGAAATCTTAATGTTCGTGGAAGATTTACAACTTTTTCTATTTCCAGGTGCTTAAGAAATTCTGAAAATTATTTTAAAAATGGTCTGTAATATTTCTTGTCTGAAAATACTGCCCTTCTATATCTAACCAAAAAATTTCTAAATTAAGCATGAACGCAAACCAGTGAAAGTTCCTGAATGCCGGTAAATGTCGGTAAACGGAATCTTTAATTAGGAACGCCCCTGTTTTTCTAGTCAGAAGCTTTCATAATGAACCTTCTGCAATTTCGTAAATTATTTTGCATTCTACATTTTTTCTCCTGTTTTTAAATCTTCACTAAATTGTATTCTGATTTCTGCCATTCTCACAATTTTTTTCAGTGTCATTTAATTTTGTTTTTTGTTTCAGGTAAGCTCCTGTGATGGATGTATTCTGCAACTAATCTTTTCAACGTTATGGTAAGATGCAGTAATTAATTTAGATCCCGTAAAGAATATTATTAAACCATAAAGCTCTTTTTAAGTCCATTTTTTTCTGTCACTTTGTTATTTTGGGTATACTTCCGACTCAATACTTGGCCCAGGGTTTTTTTTTGCATTCCAGTTAAAAATTCCAAAAGGTGTTTTAGCGCAGGTTAAAAGAGTCAGAAAATTAATTTATTGTATTTTTTCTTGGAAAATGTCAATATTCAGGAAAGAGTGTGAATATAAAAAAAAATACATTTTGATGAGAACTACAACTTTTACGTACAACATTTTTAGCTTGGAACAATATTTTTCGCGATTTTTGAAAAACGTAAAAAATTTGAATAACTCAATTTCTATTAATCTGCGTCAAAAATCCTTTAAGAGCTCCTAACTGAGAATCAAAAGAAACCCCTACGCCAAATAACAAGCCAATTTTTTTGGGTGACTTTTTCGGAAGTGTACCTTGCCCAATCATTTTAGACTTTTGTCACTCAAAAAACCGCAGGCGCAGAACTTTCGACGCAGTTAAGTGTCCCCCGCGGAGTAGATGAAGAAATCAAGTAATTGAACACTTCCGAATTTAGTCACTTCCGGTAATTAATTATTGGACAATTATGTGATTTCTTCATCTGCTTCGCGGGGGACACTTAACTGCGTCGAAAGTTCTCCGCCTGCGGTTTTTTCATTTCTTATATCGAATTTGATCTGAAGTCATTGGGCTATACACGTTATTTTTTATGGTAGGTTTTAAGTTCAATATTAATATAAAAAATAAAAAAGGATCAAGTGTCTTTTTATAAATTATAACCTCTTGCGAGCTACCAACGCCGCGCTATACCTCTGTGGCAAAGGACAATTTACCAATATATAGGGGCTAAGTTTATGGGGGGGGGGGGGGGGCGAAAAGTGGGAATAAAGTCTAGGCTCAAAGAAATAAGAAAAGCGACGTTGAAAAATGAAACATGCAAAGGAAGGAAGACGCTCAACGCGAGAAGGAAAAGACACATTCGGTCGAATTGAATTATTTAAAGCCCATGCGATGAACAGGCGTCTTTTATGAGCCTTTACAATGGCCGGCTTTGTGTGAACACTCGCGAGCGCGAACTCAACCGCTCCGCGAATGCAAAGCTGTATAATAATCTTAGCTCTTCTTCTCATTGTCAGTGCTGCCACCTTATTTCTGAATATTCTGATATCTCCAGATAATTAAACAAATTTGTTTCGCAACAATTATCTGTTGGAAAATTCCTTTTTTTAAGTTGTCTCCAATGTCTCATGATTCGTGATTTTGAGCCTGCATGTTTCTAAAAGTATTTGATAATGATAATGCAAAGAGGTGTTTTTCGAAATTCCGGAATGGAGTTAAGATGTGTTTATACTCATAAATAATTAAATATAATAAAGGAAGTATTCATTAAGTTATTTAGAGTTTGAGGTTAGAAATACGGGTCGAGGGTTAAGTTGAATTTTGGGTGAACAGGAAGATAAGGTTACATATAGGATTATAGAGGATTACAAGGGATTCTATGTGATCACAAGAGGGTCCTTATGCGGAAGAGCAAGGTCCTTGACCCTAAAACATCCCCATTTTCCTTTTTTGTCTTAAGGGATATTTCGAAAATATTTCGAAGTGTAATAGGAATTAAAAATCAAAAATTAGTTTGCCCTCTTCTACAATTTTCCTTTGGAGATGCCAATTAATCTCGCAATTAACTGGCAACGAATTTTGAAGTCTAATTGTTAAAGGAACAAAAGCTTCAGTAGAACTGGCATTAAACAACCTCATTTCCACACTTGACCAATTTCCACCAATTCGTTAATTTCTTCTACAAATTACAAAGCGGTACAGGTCGACCTTCCCCCTCCACTCTACCAGTTATCACGTGACAGATATACGCTGGCATGGAGATAAAAGAAAATGAGCGAAGACCCCGTAAATAAAGTCGGTAATCATAGAATTGCTAATGTTTCAAAGAGAGATATTATTCTTTTGAGAAGATGACAGGGGCTTAGCTCACGGGAGCTTTCAGAGAAGAGAAATGCGGGTGGAGGGGCCGAGTGAGGCTGAGTTCGGTCTAGTGTGCACACATCTCGGACATAAATATGTGTCCATACTCGCGCCCTCTACTCAGACATCACTGCGTATCGCGACTGTGGATGTGTGCCTGTGTGTATGTGGATATTTGTATATTACGTGTCTGCACAAAACAGCCTCGGTAATTCAAAGAGACCATTGAAACTTCTCTATTCTTGCTCTCGCATTTGTAAATCTTTTCGTTTTGGACCGCACTGACCGTGAGCAAGGTACTAATAACTAATAAGATGAGCCTCGGACTTTAGTCGTCTTTATTTTGCGGTGTTTCTACGAAAGGAAGACATTTCTCTATAGTGTGTCATCGATGATTTCAAAAATTCGCTGAAGAACTAAGAATGTTCTTAACGTTATCAAATTTTTTGTTTCTCCTATAAATTAGCCTAATGTGAAGTTTCATCTCTTCCCAATTTTTTAATTTAAAGTAACGAAGTGTCTCGTCGTCCCGAAATTCGGGATGACTAGCCCGTTT
>CAKNXH010064193.1:38032-67752 GCA_932178445.1 Andricus quercusramuli
ACATTGTTTGTGATAAATTCGGAAAATTTTGGATTCGAGATAGATTTATATATATCAAATTTCCGAAAAATTGCAGTAATTTATGAATTTACCGAAAATTCCCAAAATTTCTCGTAATTTCTGATATTCAAAAATTATTGGGAATTTTCTTTAATTTTGCGCCAAATTTCGAAATATTTGTGAAAAATTTGTTTTTATTCTTTCTCGAATCCAAAATTTTCCGAATTTATCACAAACAATGTCGTGTGCAACAGGGGCTGAAAGTAGGCAGTTGTAACTCTTGTGAAGCTTGCAGTACTTGTCATTGGCTCATCTTCGGGTCGTTTCCAGCTCGCCTCAAACTCGCCTCTGACATGCCTACAAAACTCCTTCGATTCGCCTCTGGCTCGTACAGAAAACTTTACACTCGTGTGGAACTGCTTACTTTCCGCACTTGTAGCGCAATATGTATACTATTTTATCACTTATTTTTTATTAAAAATTCGCTTTTTTCTTAAATTTTGAACTGTTGAAAGTTCAATTTTCAACAGTTTAAAATTCAGTCGTTGAAAACTGAAGAAAATTTAAAATTCAAGTGTTCAGGGCTTGTTTTAAAGAGCTTGAAAAGGGCTAATTTTAATGGGACTTGAACTGACTTTATAGGTCAATCACTGAATTCTAGGTAAATTTCAGTGATTTGACTCATGAAAGTATGAGGCGAATTTGAGAAAAATTAAAGATCGCTATAGCCATATCTTAGCCCTATTTTTAATGCAAGGTCTGGTCAAATCAAATTGAGAATAATTGAGGATTTAGAAAAGTTTTTGTGTTCAATTTTGAATGAATTTAAATTGACAAAGAGGGTTTTTGAATACTTTAGTGAGTTTTTTGAGATAAAAAGGACTTATTCTAATTAGGGCTTCAAAAGGCCTAATTTTTATGTGACTTCAATTAAAGTTTGTTTTCTTCCATTTTTAACAGTTAAATTTTTCAACAACAAAAAATGCGAAATTTGCAAGAAAAACAAGTATAAAGAATGTTATATTTGCATGATTCAACATGAGAATTTAATCAATAAACATTTGAATCCATTTAAGAAAGTTTGAAAAAAGTATATTTTTTCGAAAACGGGTTGCCATTGACAAATAATGTTTTGGAAAATTAATAGCCATCCAATGGACTCTCAGTAGGGAATTTATGAGATTAAAAAAAATCTCAACTCTGATCATCTTCATGTCAGTGTTCACTCATTTTCAAAATACTAACTTTAATTAAAATTGGTATGACTGTTGAATATTATAATTGCACAAAAAAAAGATAAAATTTTGAATAAGTTTAAAAAGTGTTGCCAAAAAAGGGGTTTTCTTTGAGAAAAAGAGGTTCTAAGTTGGGGTAGGTGAAAGGAGCTCGATTTAAGTGGCAGTCAATAATTATCGTCGGAGCGTGCTGCTTGTTTGCGGTGATCGACCACCCCGAGTCTTAATGGAAGAACGGAGGCCATAAGTAACCCTGCAAACAAGGATTAGCTCCCCTTTCGTCCGGCTCATTGTAAATTAATTACCTGGAAATGAGAAATTTCCGATGCGCACTTCGCATCCAATGCCGAAAGAATTCAATGGCAAGTAAAAACTGTCCTTTGATCTCCACGATCTTCATTCTTGTCCACTGGACGAGCACTTGCTTTGCGGGCAAATACTCATTCAGCAATGCAACAGAAGCGTAAATTAAAGGATCAAACAATATTTTTTAAACGAGACACTCAGCAAAATGCAGGCAAATACTTGTTGAACTGTATTCAAAGATAATTGAAGTAAAAAGTCAACTTTATATAGTTGTTTGCAGCAATAGCCTTCAGACCCAAGACACTAACTCTTGTGAGTTCATCTAGCCTAGTCAAGGTTCATGCGTTCAAATCCTGGCTATTACAAATTTGTTCCTCTTACTATTTTCAATTATGTAATGTTCTTTTTTATAGAACCTACTCTAGGAACTGTGCTCTGTTCTATTTTTGCAATCCTCTGGCATCAATTAAAGAAGTCAATGAGAGGGAAAGGCGCAAAACAATGAAGACAGACGAGTGAGCACTTGTTTGACCGAAACGTGCTAACATAACGATTCGTAGCGCTAATAACGTTAGTAAGCCTCTGGTCGAGTACCAGAAAAGTACTCAAACCACTTGATTCGTCCAGAAAAGATTTTTATCAACGCCAATATTACGAGTAGAAAGGGAGGTGGTTCCCAGGATTGAAGCCAATGTTGGCAACTTGAAGCCATCGTGCCAGTCCTTGTCTCGAATCTACTCCGCGCCCCCTAGCGGCGTGTAACGCAATTACGATTGTTGTTTGAATGAACAATCAAGCGCCCTCGAGGCGCACCCCAATCATTCAATTTCTCTTCGATCTGATTCTCTCGCTCCTTCTCGCACACCCCTCCCCCACCTCCTTTAGCAGTCGGCAGCCCTTCAGGACGCGCACGACCCACCAGTCGACTAACAAAGTGACTCTTCCTACTTCTTATTTCCTGCCGCTGACAGGGCGAATATTAACAAAAAAAGCTAATAACAGGCCTAATACGGCAAACGAAATACCTGCTATGCTATTTGCTCATGTTAGCTCCATAGAAGAATAAATATGTGATGTGACTTCTGGATTATTGCAGTCGATTTAGGAAAATTTACACTCAAGTGTTTATATTTTATAGTTTATGAATTGAAAAATGTCTTACAAATTAGTTGATTCAATTTCTATTTATACTGATATTGAAAAAAATCTTCTGGCGCTTCACAGTGGGGCAAAGAAAGTTTAACTATTTGGTTGAAAGTGCAACTGCTTTTGGTTGGAGTTTAATCCTTTTTGTTTAAAAATTTGACCATTTACTTGAAAATTCATCTATTTTGTTAAATACTCGTCTCTTGATTCATATTTAAACTATTTGATTGTAAATGCAAATGTTTAGTTGAAAATAATTTTTTTTTAATTCGACTATTTAGTTAAAAATTCATCTTTGTTTGTCGAAAATTTGAGTATGTGGTTACAAATTCAACTATTTTCTAAAAAATGTAATTGTTTCGTTGAAAATTTAACTACATTCTTAAAGAGTCATATTTTTTGTTTAAAATTCAGCTGCTACATTGAAAATTCTTCTTTTTGGATTGAAGATTAATCGTTTAAGGTAAAAAAGTTCTTGGTTGAAAATTCAACTGTCTTCTTAAAAGCTCGTCTTTTTGGCTTGAAGATTAGACTATTTGGTTAAAAATATAACTCTTTTGGTGGAAAATTAATCTACTTTGTTTGAAAATTTAACTATTTTGTTGAAAATGCCTATTTTGAATTGAAATCTTATTCGTTTCCTATTGAATTCTTCTGAGTGCATTTTGGGTTGTGAAGTCTGTTAAAATATTATGTTTGTATGTTTTTTGCTTTATTTTATTCGACCATCAAATGAAATTGAAGAAATAATATTGTCTTCAAAGGGGAGGGGGGCCCCATAAAGAACCATTTATCGAGGATTATTATATATCGTAATACTAATCATAATGGCCGAAATGACCATGAATTGCAAAAATAAAACACGTCAAAAACCAAATACCTCATCTATTGTGCGATTAAATAATAAGGTTTACCAACTGAATGAGTGTCCTAGAGGCAAATAAGTCACGGTTCTTTCGCATCTACATGATTATAAACACCTATATGTGCAGAGAGCGTCGATAAGGTGGAATGACAGCTAGAGGCAAAGAGTGGTCACTGAGGGAACTATTATAATGATTTGCTTAGTTAATATTTGCTCAGCCATACTTGTCTTGTTTTCTTTCTCCTTCTCGCTCGTAAGTCGCTTCCTAAATCGAGGTTGACGCATTGTCATTGCCTTCTTTAGCGATTAGCATAACAATGCAAACACAATGACAGGAACGCTCGGCGGCCGGCGTTTTTTGTTTGACCAGGTGAAAATTTCGCTATGGCCACGGTGAATTACCTATGTGTACCTGCCGCCGCGTCGCGCCAAGAGAAGGATGACTCCCGGGACAATAAATAAGCGACTGCGGGTTTTCTAATGCAATTAGGAGACCCGCGCGAACTCTCCGACCTCGAAACTAATCAGAAACAATCGCCAGGCTCACCATCTCCCAACATCAAACCTCGAAATTTTAAATTACAATTTTTTCAAGTACTAAAAAACTCACAAATTCTTTGTATTTAAAACAAACACTTATTCAATCATGAAAACTATAGTTTGGACTTGTTTCAATGGTAGTATATTGATTTCAAACCAATAATAATATATTTGTAAAAATTTTTAATTCTTTGAAATATCATGAAATCTATCAAACCTCGATAGCGCTTAAAAAAATGTTAATCCCCTGAAAATCTTCGAAAATTTTATAATGTCCCTTAAAATCTTGTACAATTCCTTCCAATTTTGGAAATCCTTTAGAATTCTTTAAAATCTAAATATATACCTGGAAATCTTTCAAATCCCGTGAAATCTTTCACAATACCTTAAAATATTTTGAAATACTTCGGTATCCCTTCATATCCCTTAGAATCGCTTGAAATTTCGTGAAAGCCTAGGAACGAGAAAACTTTGAAATCTTTAGGAATCCCCTCGGGAATCCCTTAAAATTCTTTGGAACCTCTTGAAATCAGAAAAAAATGAATCGTCTATATAAATCGGAAAAAATAAAACAATGCATTCAATTAATCGGGATTATCATAATCGAATGAAAAATTGAATTATCGACTCGAAATAAACGATTCATAAATAATCGTTGGCTGAGTAGTTATCCGGTAAACGATAGGTGCTGGGCTCGAATCCCAATAGAGTTGAAAGCGTTCCTTTCTTTACAGAGAGTTTTATTCAAGGTCGTATTTGAACATGTCCATCTTGTCTGAGTAACGTAAAAATCGAGGTAAAAATAGTTCTAGGATTTAATTAGGCTAGTACCAGGGATTTCTGTTTTGCGGATAGTAAAACGAAATGTTTTATTATAGTTATAACCTTCCATTCCCAAATTAAATATAAGAAAGTTCGTATAGGGACAATCAATATACCACGTGGACAGTTGGTGTAGGGGGGGGGGACCCACGATTGTCCACGAGAGAGACCGAGGAGGGGGGGAGTCTAGCCAAAGTTCACGTGGACTCATTTTACCCTGAATCTGCGGATTTCATTTCAGAAAAACATGAAAAACTAAGAAAATATTAACTACTTTTTGTTTGAAATTCCTATCTTGTATCATGAATCTTATATTTTAAAGGAAAACCGAACTTTCAGCCAATTCACAGCTCCTTTTGGCTCCGTAGCTTTTGATTACCAAGGATAACCATACATATTTTTATAAAGTATGAAATAAGTCCACGTGAAGAGAAAAGCCAGGGGGGGGGGGGGGGGGGGGCAAGAAGTGGTAAAAAATTTGTACACGTGATGTATGGACGGCCCTACATGAGATTATCTACTGTATCATGCTAATTATATGAAATTATTCAATTTCCAATACGAGGAACTGTCAAAAAGAATAAGTAAGTTTTAAAATAAATATGAATAATATATCCTCTAAAAAAATGAGGTTCATCGATCTTAATGTCCTGTCAGCGTAGGCACTAGGCAGGCTTTTGTACACTTTTGTCTCGAGCCTATTATTACGTCGGGATCAATTCACTCATTTTTCGCTTCAACTCCTACGTGTCTTCCTAGTAATTTTCTTTTCCTTCTGACAAGAAGCGATTCATTGACGTCGATTGGCAGGCCGTCGAGTGCAAGGGTTTTCCCGTTTATTCCACCTCTCCTTTGGTCGAGTGACGTCATGAGTGAAATAATAGGAGTCGAACGACAGGGTAGAGCAGGAAGGGGGGGGGGGAGTTGTAGGCTCTCCCGCAGGGAACTAATAACCGGGTTTCGCCCTGGTTGGCGTATTTGGCACTCACTTCCACACGCACACACATTTGCTTTCGCGAAATCAGTAGTTACACGTGCCCTTTCAGTACTGCTTCTGCTCATCTGGCTTGGAATCTTTCGAGTAGGTACATTTAGTACAAAGATTCAAATAATTCAAAAGAATAATAAAGAATGAAATGAACATAAAGTATTTAATAAATTCAAAATAATATAAATACATAGAAATGCGCGAGACTTTTTTCAATTTCAAGTCAAATTTTAAAGTAATCAAGGAAATTCAAAGTAACTCAAGGGAATTCAAAGCAATTTAAGGGAATTCGGAAAAATTTAAGGGAATACAAAGGAAATAATGAGGATTAAGTGAATTTAGTGATTTCAGGTGAATTATAAAGAATTGAAAACAATATGAATACAAAAAAAAACGAGCTTAGTTGAAACTAAAGTGAAATTGAACAAAAGAAACGTAATTAAAAAAAATGTAAGAGAATTGAACGAAATTCAGAATAAATATGATAAATAATTTTAAGTATTATTATTAAATAAATACACTCAATTTAAAGAAATTCAAGGAACTTCCTAGAAATACAATGCAATTCAAAGTAATTTAAGGCATTCCAAAGAAATACAACAAAATTCAAGGAGTTTCAAAATAATGAAAAGGAATCGGATATAAATTCAATTAACTCAATTGGAATTTAAGGTGATTTTAAGATGAATTGAAAGGACTTTTGAGGAATTCAAAAGAATTAAATAATTTTAAGTGGATTCAAAAGAATTCAAAAGAATACAAATATAGAAAAATGCACGAAACTTGGTTCAATTTAAATTGAACGAATTCAAGGTAATTCAAAATAATTTGATGGAATTTGATGTGAATTCGAAGAACTTCAACGGATGACAGGTAATCATCATGTACCTGAATAGAAATTGAATTTGAATATAAGAAGTAGTACTTTACTATAATTCAAAAAGACCAACGACTTTCTATCAATCATTTTCGCTGAGTTTCCGACGGTCCCGATGATAATGACCTAACCTCTTTATTGATTTTTTATATCATGAATAAGAAAATTTTTAAACTATGTTGCTTTTTCGATTTATATCAGTAAATTCTGGATCTGAGATGAATAATATTCGAAATTTTATAATTTTTCATAAATATTTAGTCCTTGAACTTTTTTTACACTTATTTTCTGTTAGACCTTATTTAACGTTTATTTTACGTTTTATTATGTATTTTACGTAACTAATGTGTCATAAATGTAAAGAATACGTTTAAACAATACGCTATGAATAAAATTCATCAATATCTAGTGTTTAATTACATAGCTTTTTTTATTTTAAAAACAGGCCCGTCTTAGGATACCGGGTTGACTAAAACGAGACAAATAGGACATATTTTTTTCAACATCGAAGTTCATTGCCTTTTAAACATTTTTTGAACTTTTAAGTGTGTGAACTTTGTAAATAAAACATCAAACTATCATGCCAATAATCGCTTTTGCTTCTGAAGTTCCTTAAAATCGAAAATTTTCGGAAAATATGGAAGGGGGCTCGTCTTACGCAACTTTCCCCTATGGGAGCTATAACCTCGCAAAACCAAATCCATTATTCACACAACAAGTATTATAAAATGAAGTATTTATAAAAGTAATTATAAATCTTATAATTATTATAATTATATTATTATTATAATTGTAGAAAATCATCCGAATTGGCTTTAACGTATCCAGGCATACTGATATTCCATGTAAATAAACCCTTTCAGCTAAAAAACGTTGATGATTGATTATTTCGATTGTTTTTATCAAACTGACCATGTATTTTCTTCAGCACTGACGGCGCGTGACGTCACACCATGTGTTTTAAGCCATGAGGGCGCCACATGTTTCGTTTAAAGAATCGGAATTTCCTGTTTATATTTCGCCACTTTTTAATAAATTATTATAAATGATGAAATAAACACAATTAGGTTTTAATTTCACATTTAAATTCTTTGGTAGTCAAAGTTTATAAAAAGCTCAACTATATGGCAAACAAAATTTTTGTGGATGACCCTATTTGGTCAAGTATGAAGTAAACCCTGTACTGCTGTACCCTAATAGCACGGAACGTTCCTGGAACGTTCCCGGAACGTGTAAAATGTCCGCCGCTTGGGAACGTTCCAGGAACGTTCCACTGGAACTTTCCAAACATAAATTAACGTTATTGTTATTAATATGAATAAATAACGCGTAAACCGCAAGTGATAGGTCAAAGTCGATGTCAATTTATGATACGGTTGTTGTTAAAAATATCAATAATGGAAGGTTCCCCTCAGGTCCCAGTGGAACGTTCCTGGAACTTTCCCAAGGGGCAGACATTTTTTACACGTTCCGGGAACGTTCCAGGAACTTTCCCAGAACGTTCCGTGCTGTTAGGGTATGATTTGAATTGTGATTTGAACGTATAGGATAAGAAGGGGTTGGTAAGGTGTGGGGGCAACACAGACATGAAATAAAGAGTCAGAATGAGTGAAAGAGAGAGACGGAATAGCTTGAATTATTGAAAAAGGGAGAATGAGAATGTGGAGGGTATGGAGAAGAGAGAGGGGAGCGCGTAAGATGAAGCGAATCGAGAGATCAGGTGAACGGGTGAATGGCCTGCCGCGTCCTTGCGAACCACCTGACCACACCGTCCGTGCCGCCACCATGCGGACTCTCCAGCATCCTTCGGACCACTTCGAACGGACTTCGAGCGCAAGAGTTTAAACAAATGCGTTGCCAATCTGACCGATTTACATCTTTCCAGCTAATATTTATCTTTTCACTTCAATCTCTTCAGAAAAACATCTCTTTTTTTACATTTTTTATTTTCCCGACAATTTCTAGGTCCATTTGAGTATTTCGAATCTGGAGAAAGTTTGAGAGATAATGAAATATTCAATTTTTCAAAGACAGTAGTAACTCCCATAGTCACATTGTATATCAGAACTGAACGGGAAGGAAGTTCGGATACAGAAGGTTTCACTGCAAGTTATCTAAATCTTTGATCACATATTTTATGTTTACAATAAAACCTTATATGAAACCATTTGCTCGACAAATTGCTGAATTTCGGACATTTAATTGCCGAAATATGAAAGAAATTAATTAATTGAAACAAATTTCAAATTTTGGATGATTGAAAATTTTTGAGGTAACTGGAAGGAAGGAGTGAGCAAGAAAAAAAAGGATGTCTACCTGATCTGCAAATCGGGCAAAGTCGGAAATGACCGGGAATTTTGATCATCCGTAAAAAGCCGGGAAAGGCATTACTCTAATTCTGAGTTTGAACAAGAAATTTGGGAATAAGTTATAATTATTGTCACTTGGAATAGGGGATTTTGCAAAACTACAATTCTCGCTTGCAACAGTAAATTTCCTAAATGAATTGTAATTCTAAGTTGGGAAAGGAGATTGCAGTGAAAAATTATAATTTTGACTTTGAAACATGAAATTTTCTGAAAGATGAACATATAATCCTGAATTGCGACAGGAAATAAATAAAAGAAATATACAAAAAATTCACATAAAGAATTACAATTATGCTGACTTGGAACAGGGAATTTAAGCAAATGCATTGCAGCTTGGGAGTCTGGTTCCCATATACCTATAAGGTTCTGCTGTAACTTTATACACTCAACTCCCGATATAAGACCCCCGGTTCACGATATTCTTAGAACTGATGGCCTCCGCAGTTTCGTGATGAGTGGAGCCGCGGGACCGAAAGAGAATATGTGCTCAGTCAAGCGTGACAAACAGCTAGAGGGCCGCACTTTCAGCGCGTTAGTTGCATCAGGTTGTGTCATGTATCCAAATCCAACAGAAATTATGCGTGCGGCCCTGACTGTTGACGTTTGTATTCCACTGATTTAGGACCAGGGCCAAGGCAAGCTATGCCCGAAACCGATCTTATGTCGGGAGTTGAGTGTTTCTGATAATTAATTTCTGTATTTTATACGCTTAATATAATTATCTATATGTGTGGAGGGATCTTTTGATTGAATTTATAAAATTATTTTATTTTTTTGAATTGTTAATTTATATTTTAAAATACAAAATTCCAAATCAGATAGAGAAAAATAAAAACTCGATTTTTAAAGTGGAATCTCCTCTATATGAATTCGAATATGAGGGATTCTATTGTCAAGAGATTTTTAAAATGAAATATGGATATTTTCGTGCGTAATTTTAATAATTAATTATTTATAATTCATATCTTAGATAAAGCCAAATAAAGGAAAAGAAAGAACCTGGTAGATGACTCAAGATTCCAGTAACGGGAGGGTATACTCTGTCACTCTCTTTTTTCTCCCTCGGGCCTCAGTCGTGTCCCTCGCTCTTCGGATCAGAGTCTTCTTTGGGCTTTAATGTTTTCCAGCTTCCCTCTCTGCAATTTCTCACCCAGCAGATAGGTTCCCAGCGATGTAACGTTTCAAGTTTTTAGTTTAAACAGAGAGGACCTGAAAAGATAACGAGTGTGGAGGGATATGGAACAGAAGGCATTGCGTCAGACTGGCCGAACAACTGGCTATAAATTAAGACCTTCCCAAAATTAATGTCCCCTTTTGTAACCACAGTTATGAGATAAAATTTTGTGAATAAATGTATCTAAAATGAATTCAACATGAATGGATCATATTTCTAATTTTTGTAGAAGTTATTTTACTATCAGAAAAATAAAATTTAAAATGAGTTAAGGAAAATTTTGCAGAAAAGGAACTTATTAATGAATCATAGAATTTTGTTTTTAAATAGAACTAATTTGTTGTAAATGAGTCATTCCAAAACTACGTCACATCATTTTGAAAATTTGTTCACCCCTTGCCTGATTCGTCACACATCATCGCACAATGTTTAAACCCCCCAGTGTGACGTCACAAATACGAACTTCAACCGCAAAGAGCTGCATTTTTAACCAAGTAGTCGAATCTTCAAACCAAAATACATTCAATACGAAAATGAATTTTCAATCAAATACTTGAATTTTTAACATACATACAAAGATGAATTTTCAAACAAGAAAGATTAAACTTGAATCAAGAAAAGTTGCATTTGCAACCAAATGAATGAATTTTCGAGCCAAAAAGATGAATTTTTTAGAAGATAGTTGAATTTTCAATTCGCAAGGACAAATTTGCTATCCAAAAAGAAGATTATTCAAAAAATTAGTTAATTTTCAATAAAAGAGTTGAATTTTTAACAAAATAATTCAATTTTCAACAATACAGTTGAATCGTCAACTCAAATGGAGAATCCTAAAAAGAATGAATTTTTAATAAAGAAGTTCAACATTCGACCTAGTAATTAAATTTTCAATAAAAAGGGAATATTTCTCAACGAAAAATATAATACATAGTTGATATTTCAAATTTCAACCAAAAAAAGATTTTAATTTTAAACAAAAAATAATCAGTTGAATTCAACCAAAAAATACCATTATTCAACAAAATAGTTGAATTCACAAACAAAAAAGAATCATTTTTATCCAAACAGTTGTGTTTTTAGCTAGAAAAGTTTAAATTTCTACCAAAGAGATGAATTTTAAAACCATAAAGGCGAATTCCCTGGAAAAACAACCGAAATTATGAATTTTCTACCAAAAACTTAATTTTCAATCAAGTAGAAAAAGGAGAAGTTTCTTGAAAACAGGGAAAAACGAGGAATTCTTTAGAAAAGGGAAGAGTGTAAAGTCTGTATTCAGATATACGTAAAATAAAATTAATGGTTTTCATTTTTTCAAACATTAAAAATATTGTTATTCACATTTATATTTTCCATGTGTGATGTCATATTCTGCGTTAACCCCTCCTTCGTACGACACAAATATTCAGAACACCTATTAACCCCCCTCCCCCACCCCTGGGACTGTAATGTAATTTTTTAATGGCCCTAAACTTATTGGTGATTACAATATCTCATAAAACTATATATTTTTTATTTCAGAACGAAGTGCTTACTGATGTTCGGCGTAATTGTTTGACGGTGGATGGGGTCGTTCCGGCCGTAAAAAGGATCTGGAAGGAGATTCGAACTCGGTGAGTGTTACACGTTGCAACATCTGGTCAACAGACCTGTTTTCTATTCAGATTTATTGCGTTTACTGTTTCTGTGTATCGATGGCATTCTGAAAACAGATTTGAATTCTGATATGGGAGTCTGAAATCGTGTATTGTGGCCGTACGGTCCCCAGATGTAAAGGGACCGCTCAAGTATTATCGTAACGCATTTTAGGGAACGGTATCTTAAATGAAAAATTCCTATTAATGAAATGTTTAGAAGAAAAGTTGAAAGAATAAATTGATCCATGAAAAAGAGAGAGGCGTATTCCTCTTTCTCAATTCATACAATTATTTTGAATTCAAATTTGATAAGATGGACCTATGCCGTAAAACTGGACTAAGCGGAACATGTGGGGTAAAGCGAAACACCCGCTTTTCATTCAAAGAAAGCAATAGCAATAAGTGACCATACAGGGTCTCCACACGGTTTACAACCCGAAAGTTCAATATAACTCACGAAATTTAAGATTTCGTGTATACCGCTTTCCCCTTTTTTTGCCTCGCTTAGTCCCGTTGTATGGTACGGATTACGGCAAATTTATCCTTTTTAGTACTTCAAAAGAAAAAAATGGCAAAGATTTGTATTCTCGACAGAATCTTCTCTACATAAATTCACAATGAAGAATGGAAGGTACACTAGAGAAGGTATCGCGATCTTCCGGAAATTGATCTCAGTCTATTTCAACGAATGCAGGACAAGACTTGTAACATAAGCGTTGACTACAAGCCAACAAATTGTCTAGCCTAGTGATATCGTATCCATAGAAGAAGGTACAGGAAACAGTCAAGCGACTCGAGAGAAATACGCTCTTGAAGAATATATTGCTATTTTGTCCTTTGTGAAGAATTACCATTTGAAATGAAAATTCATTTCTTTAGCTTAGTGAGCAGAGATAAATAAGAATGATGTGATATAGAAGTTAATGTTTTAAATTTATTATAGGTGAAGTTGTTTTATATCTTGAACTTGAAGTTTTGAAAACTAAATCTGCAAATAAATTCTTTTAATGAGGAAAATAATAGAAATATTATTCGAATTGGAAAAATTCGTTTTCGAAGGTAATAAGAAACTTATTAGATTTCAAAGCTGTAAAATTTGTCAACATTTTGAACAAAAATCATTACATTTTGAAGGCCTATAATTTCTTAATAATCTTAGGCTGCGATAGCGTTCAACAAAAAAAATTGGTATATACAAAAAATTGAAGAAAATAGATTTCAAATATAATTCAAAACATTTTAACAAATTTAGATTTGTTGGTGTTTTACATCAGGAATCGGTATATTTAGTAAAACATCATTATGAATTTCAAAGAAGATTTGAGAAGTTTTTACAGTTGTATGGGGCGTATAGGTTAAGGTAGAGGTTTTCACAGAAAATATCAATATAGATTTCAAAGAAGATTGACAATTTTAGCACAATTTAATACTATTTTAATATTTGTCAATCTGTCATTTTAAACAAAAATAATTAAATTTCAATGAAGTCTTACAATTTGGAACATTTTTTTGTTATATTGTGTTAGTGATTTTCGTCGACAATTGGTATGTTTAACTAAAATAATCATAAGATTTTTCAAATTATCATTATCCTTCAAATAATTATTCAGAATCATTAATTTCATTCCATTTTTGTTTTGTTTCGTTGGTGTTTTATACTGTAAAACGGTATACTTTTAATAAAAAAATCTTTGTATTTCAAAGAAGATAAAAAATGTTTAATCAAGTTTAGGTTATACTCTCATTTTTCACTGGAAACCGGTATAGATTTCGAAGAAGATTTACAACCTCGAACAATTTTTTGTTCAGATATATTCGTGCTTTTCGTCTCAAATTGCTGTTGTTAATAAACAATTAGTAGATTCCAAAGAATATTTGAAAAATTTAAACAAAATGGAGTATTTTTCTGGATTTTTGGATTCATCGACTTAATACAAATGATTCGTATGAGCATAAATCATTCAAAAACTTATCTAAAAACTACTTTGATGTAAGTATTATTCGCAAAAATCTATTAAATCATCAGAACCGGTAAAACGGCTGAAACTTGAATTTCACAACTTTTTGGCAATGGACTTATATTTTTACGCAAATAATACGTATTAATCTTGAAGTTATGATATCGATTTTCATCTACTATCAAAAATATTGTCCCTGCTTTTCTATTTTTTTATTTTAAGCGTGACTCACTCGGCGAGGAAGGGAAGTGTACGAGACAGTATAGAGTGGAAGGGGTATTTAAATTATTGTAGAATTCCCGTATTGTTTATTTAAATAACACGTTCACTCCGCATTACTGCTTTGATCCTGGAACCTGATCAATCTCTCTAGCAATCACCCCAGGCGAAGAGCTTCACAAATTCACCATGTGAAGCTCTCCACTCGGGCCAATTAGGATCAAAGGTCTTTTTCCGGAACTGACGTTATACAAAATAAGTGACTCCTAAAAATGCAAGTACACCGCTATTGTACCTAACCGCTCTATTTATTCTTCTTTAATCACCAACAATATTAAATATAAAAATAACAGCAAACTAATATTTGATGATCCTAGCCTAAACTATTTTAAGAGGCGTTACATCCTTCAAAAGGTATACCCTGTCTTGTCTTCTCCGTGCGCAAAACGAGCACAAGAGCCAGCGTAGCGGTTGAGGAAAGAATAATATCAGAAGAGTGAAAGAGGGAAAGAACAGCCTGCACCGCGAGAGTTACATACCTGAGAGAAACAGAGAGAGAGTGAGACATGCTTGTTTGGAGGGAGGGTAGGAGGGAGGGAGGGAATAGGGATACTGAGTGCAGGTTCCGTGGAAGCGGCGAGTCGAGTCCGTATATAGTGTAGGTACGCGTGCATGTAGAGTGTACACGGGTATTGTATAATGCAGCCATTGATAGCCGTCCTCTCTTTCACGCACGCGATCTGTTGCAGTCGCTGCAACCCGTGTCCGGTGACAGCGTCCAATGTCCAGTCTCCCTCCCGGTGAGTGTCCACAAGATTTATTTTCCCAGGTAATATACGGGGTGGGCCGCATTGGCCAAACGAATCTAACAGCTAATTCTGATTGACCAACTCTAATCATCTCATACTACATACGCCCTTCATTCTTTTACAATTTTATCTCTTCCGATTCAATTGTAAACTCTAGACGCTTAATTCAAGAATCTTCTTTACTTTCCTGAAGGAACATCTTCCAATATAGCAAACGATTTTTAGCGTTGTGGAAATATATCAAAATTTGTCGTAATCTATAGCAATGTATCGATACCTCTCGAAATCGATACCTCTCTCGGAGTGTACATTATGAAACGTCTAGTCTGGAGTTGGTCGTCAAATCTGATAGAATCACTCTGCTTTTTAAGTTAGCCCCTTATTTTAGTACACATACGCGGTAAATAGCAGACAGGTTTAGTAATTAATACTCTCTGATTTAGTATATATTAGTTCGAATTATTTTGAATTCACAATGAATTTCTTGCAATTATTTGAAATTATATGAAGTAAATAAAGTTATTTGAATTCTATTGAATTATTTTTCCTCTCTCGACATCTTCTGATTTGCTTTTTCATAATCTTTCAGATTCTTTTGAATTCCTTTAACTTTCCAGAAATCGTCTAAATGCCTACCAATTCCCTAAATTCCTTGTATTGTCTTAACCATGTGAATTCTGAATTCCCCTCAATTCTCTGAGAACCCTGAAATTGTCTAAATTCTCTGAAATCCTTTATTTCTCTCAATTCCCTGAAATCCTTGAATTCCTTGGATTTCTGGAATATTTTTAATTCCTTAAATTCCTTTAATTTTCTCAATTCCCTAAATTTATCAGATTCTTTTAATTGCTTGAATTCTCCGACTTTGACGAACCCTGAAATTCTTCGAATTCCATTAAATCCTTGATTTCTAAGAATTTTCTGAATTCCCTGCATTTCATATAAATACCCTGAATCCTTCTTATTGCCTGAATTCCTTGAATTAATTAAATTCTCTGAATTCTATATACTCTCCTAAATCCCTGAAATTGTATGAATTCCCTGAAATTGTATGAATTCCCTGAAATCCTTAATTTCTCTTAAGTCCCTGCATACCCTAAATTCATAAAATTCTCCGAATTGCTTAAATTCCCTGAGTACCTCGAATTCTGTGAATCACTCGAATTCTATAAATGTCTAAAATTCTATCAATTTCTCGAAGTCCTTTAATTCTCTTAATTCACTGAATTCCCGAAATTCTCTGAAATCCCTATAAAGTTGTCTGGAATCCTCAATTTTTCCTGGATTCCCTAAAATCCTGAAATTCCTGCAATCAAAGATTTTATTTCATTTTCTGAATTCAACGAATTACTTGAATTCTCGGAATTGTTTGAGTTATGTGAAATCTTTGATTTCTCTGAATTCGCTGAAATCCTTGAATTCTCTAGTTTTTTTTAATTCTCAAAGTTTTCCAAATGAGTTAAACTCTTTGAAACCCATGATTCCACTAAATTCCCTGAAATCCTTGAAATCCCTAAATTCCAGAAGTTATCTGGATTCCCTAAATTCATCAAATTCTCTGAATTGCTTTAATTCCCTAAATATCTCGAATTCTTTGATTTACTTGAAATCTATCAATTCCTCGAATTCTATGAATTCCTCGAATTCTATGAATTCCTCAAATTCTATGAATTCCTCAAATTCTATGAATTCCTCAAATTCTATAAAGTCCTCGAACTCTATAAATTTCTCGAATTCCATAAATTCCTCGAATTCCATAAATTCCTCGAATTCTGTAAATTCCTCGAACTCTATTAATTCCTCGAAATCTATGAATTCCTTAAATTCTGTTAATTCCTCGAAATCTATGAATTCCTTAAATTCTGTTAATTCACTAAAATCTTTGAATTTTCTGAATTCCATCTCTGAAACTCCTAAAATTCTCTGAATTATCTGAAATCCTAAAATTCCTGAAATTAATGATTTTATTCCATTTCATTTAATTCTCTGAATTCCCATAAGTCTTTGAATTCTCTTAATTCTCTTAATCCCCCGGATCCCTTAAATTCTATTCATTGCTTCAATTCTCTGTATTACTTGAACTCTGGATTTCTCGAATTCTCTTAATTCTCTGACTTACTTTAATTTTTATGAATTCTATAAATTATTTTGAAGTCCTCGAAATTCAGGAAATCCCAGAAATTCGAGGAATTCATGGATTTTAGTCAATTTCAAGGATGTTATGAGCATTCAAAAGAACTTGAAAGAGTTTAACCACATTCCAAGTAATTCTAAGTATTAAAAAGAATATATTGAATTTAAAGAACTCAAAAGAATTCAATTCAATGTGAATTCAAAGTGATTCAAGTGATTTCAAAGTATTTCAAGTGAATTCAAAAGAATTAAAGTAAATTCAAAAATTCAAAAGAATTCTAGCGAATGCAACAGGATTAAAGTGGATGCAAAATAATTCTAAATATTATACTAAACTAGAGAGTATTAATTACTCAACCTGTCTGCTGTTTATCGCGTAGGTATTCGTGCTAAAACGGGAAGCAAACTGAAGAAGCACAGTGATTCTTTTAGACTTTTAGAGAACCAACGTTTTTTTTTAAATAAATATTTATCGAAATTTTGAACAATATATCGAGATCACCCGAAGCATACTGCATATTACAATTTATAGTTATTTTTCATTTATTTTATTTTGAACTCCAATTTTAATACTTTTAATTACTTGTTTCTCACGTGGCAGGGGGTGTGGCTCGAGAACACCCGTTGAGTAAAAAAAAATTCGGCGAACTCACGATCGTTTTTCAGTTCGTGAGCGCGGAGAACCCATATTTGGTCCAAATTGCGCAAAGCGAATCGAATTACCGACTCATGAGGTGGCGACAAATAATAATAATTATGCTGATACTTTTCAAAAATTACATTTTATATCCCATTTATTTTTGAGTTCAAGACATTTGTGTTTTGTTTTAGAAACAATTTAATTATTTAGGAAGAGAAATCTTGTTTACTTTAAGCTCAGAAGCCCATTATAAAATTAACAGAGGATTCAAGATAATATCGAAATTAGGATATATGTCAGGTTAAAATAAAAATTGTTTGCATTGATACAAAGAAGCAGAATAATGAATGGTTTCAATTTCACAATAATATTTTGGTCTGTATAAGCTATATATAAGCTGTTTTTATTAATTAAAAAATGAGTAATCGGCAAATTTGTTGAATATGCAGAAATAAAGGAAATTAAAATCTGCCTGAAAGGAGGATACCAAAAATTGGCCCCATGACCCCACTAGTGAAACTGGTAACAAATAAAAGCTCTTGTTGAGTAGATCAAACTTTACAATGGACACAACGTTGTAGAATTTAGCCTCCATGTTATTTTCTGCCATTCAATGTCAAAACTCAAGACTAAGAGTAAAAGTAATATGTGGGGCTGAATGCGTAAAGTGTCCCCACCTAAAATGATTGTTTGTCTTGTATAGTTTTGAAACTTGGCTGAATTATATTCCTAGTGGACGTTTATTAATTCATCAAACCATAGGTCCATTTATCAAGCAGTTGGCAATATACAGGAGCATGAAGTTTTAGAATTTGCAGGTGCTGTTTCACCTTTACGTTAGTGTAACTTCTTTTAGGAATATACGATTGTACTTTTATTACAGTGTTTTGGAAAGTTCTTTTCTTTTCTTTCAAAAAACTGCAATGAAAGAACGATCGTATGTTCCTAAAAGAAGTTACACCAACGTGAAGGTGAAAAAGCACCTGCAAATGTAAAAACTTCAGGATCCTGTATATTGCCAACCGCTTGATAAATGGACCTATGGTTTGGTGAATCAATAAACGTCCACTAGGACTATAATTTAGCTGAGTTTCAACACTATAAAAGAGAAACAATCATTTCAGGTGGGGACACTTGACGCATTCTGTCCCGCATATTACTTTTACTCTTAGTGTGAGTTTTGACATTGAATGGCAGAAAACAGTATGAAGGCTAAATTCTACAACGTTGTGCTTATTGTAAAGTTTGATCTACTCAACAAGAGCTTTCATTTGGTACCAGTCTCATTAGTGGGGGCATGGGGCAAAATTCCCATGTATTCTCGGTGCCCTCCTTTCAGTTTATTTTATTTAGATGACTTCCTGCTATTCTTTTTCCCCCATTAGCAGAAAGAATACGACACGGTTAGCCTTCGTTTTTTAAACCACATTGCCTTTTCTTCGAATTACTTTGTGCGTGGGGATCCTGAAGTGTCGAAGATAAATCGCCTTTGTGACATTCGGATATTGAGAGGAAAAAGCGACTCGTCTCAGCTTGAAGATGTTGACCAGTTGGTGTTCTCAAATTTCATCCCCTGCCTTGTGAAACGTGTGAGAATGAAATTGTCATTCCTGGGAATTCGAATCACCTGAAATAACATTGATTTCTTGAAAATCAGATCACTTTAGCCGACAGATTTTACAAGGCAAAAAGGATAAATGATTTCGCACTTTTCTATAGCCTCTATTGTGATCTTATAATTTTCAATTAAATTGAATAATTGAAGACATTTTATGCCAGAATAAAATACAAATTGCTATTGAAGAAGATTTCAAGATTTTTGGAAATTTATTAAATTCCCGAGATATATCGAATTTTTTCGAGATATGTTGGCATAATGTGAGATATATGAATTGTGATATAACTCGCGATGTATTGAGACGCTTCGACACAGTTCGAGATATTTGAACATATACCGCGAAAAATCGAGTTTTGTCAATTTCAAATTGAATCGAGATCCTTCCTGACAAATGCGAAATTCTGCAGCAAAATCTCAATAAGATGAGACGAGATCCTCGGCTTAAAATCGAGACAAGACGAGATTCCTAGGACCAATTCAAGACAAGAAGAAATTCTTGGGACAAACACGACCCAAAGCAAGACGAGCTTCTTGGGACTAAATCCAAATGAGACAAGACTCGATTCTCGAGACAGAAACAGACAACATTCTCACGGAAAAATGATGACAAGACGAGATTCTCCGGACAAAATCGAGACAAGACAAGACGACCTCTTTGGGACTAAATCGAGATGAGACAAAACGGAGAAAAGACAAGACGCGATTGTCAGGACGAAGTCTGGATAAGACCAGTATCTAGCGCGGATAGTACTTGGATGGGTGACCGTTCGGGAATACTGCGTGCTGTTGGCTCGTCGTGGGTGTGGTGAGCCCACACTTGTAGTTATTCACTACAAGAAACTATCCACCTAGAAACACTACCCGAATCGGGTAGTGTCACGCCTACCCCGAAAGGGAAATAACTTAATGGTATACATACATGCATTTTCTCAAATGATTCCCAATACCTCTTGTATAAGAAATAATGCTCTCAACTTGAATCTTCTTAAATGTGCCCGAAATTCCTTCCTTTTTTTACATTTTTCAGTCTGCAGAGCACAGCAATTTTTTTACATCAACGTCTTCAAGCTCATTTACGTGGAACACTTTCAGCTTTCAAACGACTATTTACTTATTTCTCTAGACATTTTTTGGCTGAGTTATTAAGCTTCAAAGGCAGATGCCCATAATTTTTGCGCCGATAGTAGACGACATTCTCAGGAAAAATTGAGATGTGAAAGGACGGAATTCTTGGGACAAAATCGACACAAGACAAGATGAGCTTCTCGGGACTAAATCTCGAGAGAATACAAGACTTAATTTCCGGAACAAAATCGACACATCAAAAGACAGCATTCAGGGTCAAAATATATAGAAAAGACAAGACCACATTCTCAGGACGAAGTAAAGACATGCCCAAAGTTTGCTGGTAAATTCAAGACGAAAGAGGGAGATCTTCGGTCAATATCGAGCCAAGACAATACGAGAATTTCTGGACTAAATCAAGACAAGACAAAGTGAGATTCACGAGACATAATCAAGTCAAAAAAAGTCGACATTCTCAGTACAAAATCAATGTGTGACAAGATGATATTCTTGGGACAAAATCGACACAAGATAAGTCGAGCTACTCGAGACTAAATCGAGATGAGACAAGTCTTGATTCTTTGAGCATGTATACCTACAGATAAATTTACTTATCTTTCGAGAAAAAAAAAAACAGATTAGATTGCCAATTCCTTCAATCCTTCCTGATTTCTCTTCTTTGGAGACAAAGTTTGTTACGATTCCAGCTGACGAAAAAAGTGAAACGTCAGCCTTTTTCTGCAGGAGAGTGAGAATATCGTCAGGGGTTAAAGATTATTTCTGGGCAATATCTTTGCCAGGATTCCATCGAGCACGTCAATTGCGAATGATCAACGAACGGAAGAAGGAAGAGAGAGAGGGTGGCAGCGACTTTGAGTGAGGAAGGGGGGGAGGATGGTATAAAGGAGAGGGGAGTGAATTCAGGACCTCGAACTGTACAGACAGCTTATACATTTTCCTTCGTATTAAAACACGGTAGGACTCAAAGAGAAATAATGTCTCCCTGATTACTCGCCTCAGTTGAATTCACTACCCTCTCCGCCATCCGGCATCCCCCCCCCCCCCGCTCCTTCACCCCGCACCATCGTCCCTCAACCAACTCCAAGAACGGGGATTAAAACGATGTTTGCGTGAAAGCCAAATGCATTACCAACTTTATCTTCTGAAGTACGCCATATTAGACTCCCTTTTATCTCGTTCTCTCTTACCTCTGCTCTGTTTGTTATCTTAATTTCAAGGCGAAAAGAATCAGGAATGAGACTGTATCATTATTGGTGAAGGATGAGAAATTATAGATTTTTTTTTCTAAAATTCTCATTTTAGTCCTTCTAATCAGTTCTAACAGAAGATTCAAAAAGGGGCCTCCGAAGTGATCAAAATTAACTAAATATGCCAAAAGGGCCTATTACTTATCCTCTATTGAATTCGGTAATAAAATGTATATCGATAATGTCTTATTGATTAAAAAATTGAGTGCAAAGTTTTCTCAAAGAAAAAACCCACTTTGTCGGTATGAAGTTGTATATCAGGGTATCTTGTTTTTGTTTTTAATGTGGGCGAGGAGCGCATGAGGTCTCACCCTGGCGCTCAAACTATATAGCCGATTGTACCACACCCGTGTTTATTCTCCAGGCAGTACACCGAATCCGGCCACCTTCACCGAGTACTTAGATCTCGATGAATTTCGTTGTTTCCAACGTTCTGGAAATATACCTATCAGGTGCCAGGCGTACCACATCACACAGTAAATGACGTCCTTCTTTGCACAGCAAAGTGATCCTCACGCACTCTGCCATCCGGCAGCCTCCCCAGCAAGCCGTAGAGGGAATACGCCCAGACTAGGTTGGACAGAGCGATCTCTCTGAGGTTATCAGTTAGAATCAGATTCGAAGCACTGCCTTGGTGTGTTATGTAAGTGCATGTGTGTGTGTTCAACACTCGAAATCGACCAGCGACCCTCTTGATTGAAAAAAATTTCACCAGGGCACTTTCGAAGTTGGAACTTCGAAAATCCGCAAAAAAAAAATCATCTAAAGTTGGCGAGAGCCATAAACGTACGTGCTTTTTTTTCTTGGAACATAAAATTTACACACATTCGGTAACTTCCGGGATATAAGTGTAATTTCACAAGATAGAGCTTAGATTAAAGTACGATTTCTTATGGAAACCCTGAAGTCGATACTTTGAACTTCGTTCAGAAAAGCGCGAATATCTATTGAAACTCGTAAAACAAAAATAGATTCCGGAGAATTGCAAAAACATGCAGAAATAAAGGCAAATAAAATGTTTGTTATGGAATTTGAAATTGTTTATTACTTTAATATTGGGAAATAAAAATCCAGGGAGGTGAACGCGCGATTCATGCGCCTGCATTTACTCGCTATTTTTTCGAAAATCGAGATCCCTGGGACTAATCGCACAAAAAACTTTGGTTTTTTATAAGAACCCATTTTTGGTTTCTAAGGAGCTGAAACAAAGAGGAACGCCTCTTGCTGAAAAGAAACCCAAAACGATGAATTTGTTCCAAAGTAGCCTCCAGTCGGTCCTGCAAAGGAACCCAATTTTAATGAAGACTTTTCCCAAAGAACCTATTCTTCGCTTTGCCCACTTCAACATTGTATGTAGTTAATAATGCAACTCTTACGTTGGAGCACACACATAGCAGAACTCTTTTGAACATAATTTAATGAAGAGAATTAAAGTATACAAAGTATTATCGCAAGCGGTTTTTTTCTGAATGCCCCTCCATGTTGTTCTATTCTAGTGTTCTCATTTCTCCAAAGGAACCCTTTTGGGTCACCAGAGGTCTTCCTAGTTTTTTTCTGTGCACGATATATGTTATTTTTTGTTCAGCGTCTAATTATTTCCTCAATACCAAATATTTATTTCTCGTAAAGAAATTTACGAATCACGTAAGTTGGTTGCATAAGTCACTGGCAATATGCATACATTTGGTATGGATACTGATGAAAATGCTTCGAATATTAGTTGCGTTAAGATAACGCAATGGAAATTCTCCTAATACAGGAACTCGCGTGTTTGCTGTCAAACATATATGCAACGCATATCGCGGCGAGTTTGTAGAGTTCCGAATGCGGCAGCGTGCCGCGAATTCCGGAGACACCGGATTGGTATCTGCAGAACGTATCTAGCGTATTCAACGTATCCAACCAGCTACAAGTTCTTACGCACCGGCTGCCTAACGCCTAATTACTTTACTTAATTCCCACCTAAAATTGCGAAAAAAAGACACTTCGAAGGCGGATTTAACGCCCTGACACGTACTGAGTTTACGTGCTAGACTAGGTTGTAAAAATCAGTCCGAGTAAATACGTTCTTACCGTGGCGTTATTATACGGAAGCCTGAAATTGTATGTTTGCGAAAAATCTGCAATTTTATGGAAATTTCAATGGAGGGAAGCGTTATTAAGATCACTGGCACGATAGTAAAGTGGCATGCACCTTTAGATAACGTGGTATACATATTTCTAATTGGCAGGTGGTCGCCTTACCAATAGAGAATTTGAAACAATATTGAATTCTCGATCGAATTAAGATTGAATGTTTACAGAATCTGATTAGAGTAAACAACGTGAATCGATTTTCAAGACAAGATACACTACCGGTCAAAATACGTATTTTCTACAAATGGGGACCAAGATTACATGTGAGAAAGACCGACCTATTTTCCGTTTTTGACCAATTTTTGAATCTCAACTTCTACTTTTTGCATACTTTAGTAAACTGAATGGAAAATTTGGAAACTTCGCACATGCTATCACGGCCCCTATTTATCGGAAATGCTTCAAGCAGGGCTCAATCAGCGCGGAATTTAAAAAGCTTTCTTACTCCTTTCAAAAGAATATTTCGAACCTAACTATTCAATTATCTGGACTTGATAGATTTTTTTAGCAATATAATCGAGCGATTTTTTGAGAACATCATCAACAAGATTGTAAATAGGCAAGATGAGACTTTGCTGACAAGTTCAAGTCGCGATCAGACGAGTTTTTTGGGATAAAATCGAGATGAGCCAAATCGAGATTCTCGGGATAAAATCGAGATATGACAAATCAAAATTTTGCTGATAAGTTCGAGTCCAGACAGGATTACATTCTCAGGACAAAAAAAGTCAAGACAATACGAGATTCTCAGGCCTGAATCCAGAAAGACAGAATTGAGCCAAAAGGCTTGACAAAACCGAAAAGAGAAAAGGCGAAATTCTCGCGACAAAATCTAGATGAGACGAGACGAGATTCTCGGAACAAAATCGAGATAAGACGATATTCCCAGGACAATATCAAGATGTGATAACACGAGATTCTTTGAACAAAATCGATACAAAACAAAGACGAGTTTTTCGGGACTAAATCGAGATGAGACATATACTTGATTGACGGGACAAAATCGAGACAATATCGACAAAAGATCAAATCTTCATAGGACAAGACGAGATTCTCGAGACAAAATCCAGAAAAATCGACTTATCAATAGAAATTAAACCTTAAGGATATAAAATTTCCTAAGTTGTAGCAAGATTTCGGAAATTCCTGATATTTACCGCTAAATATGGAAACTATTGGAAATTAGTGACATTATTAACGATTTTAATGAATCTTCTAGAAACTGCAATGGTTTGAACGGTGAATATAGTGAAATTACACACGATTTTCTTGTGCTTGATTTTTAAATTTAACATTTCAAAATATAATAAGCGAACGATTGACACTAACAATTCTACGAACAAAAAAATATATATACATACATATTGTTATAGGAAATTATTGTAAAAATATTATTTATGGGCAAACTATTTTAAAAGTATACTATAGGTATAAGATATCATAACCTGAAATAATCTTATTTTTCAGTTTGTAATAATGATTTTTTCAAACTTAAGCATAACCTAATGTCTTTAATGTTGACAGTAACATGAAGTTAATGGACATTGAAAATAAGATAACCAACTATTTCAAATTCACCGCTGAAAACAGTTGATAGTTTTGGCAATTTTCTGTTTATTTTCAGTAATTTCTGACATTTCTGTGTAATTACTATCAAAATTAAAAGCTTCACATACCTATTAAATCCTCAACGGGAAATTCCTATTTCAATCAAAAGTTTCTGATTAACTAAGTATCAGTCTCTAATAATTAATTTTCTAATTAAAATAATACCTGAAATCGGGTTTCCTCTTTTTCCCCTCATATTTGCCGCTTATTCTCATTTCCCATTTCCGAGTCAACAACGGGAGACACTCGCGGTTGGCAATTCCGGAACGGTCGACATTCGTTCATAATATATGGAGAGCGCACGACATAAAATTCTCCAATTGCAAAATTGATGCGGCTTATGTTACGCCCGTAGGACGTGGCTTCTTGGCTCTCTTCTGCTTGACGGTCTCGCGGGTCTCCTCCTCGTTTCACTGTAAAGCAACTCCTCGTATTGTACAGGGACGCGTAATTCATTTTTTACCGGACTCAGCTCAATTATTTATAAATTGCTGCTCCCTCGAGAAGAAACTACGGACCGTATTGCTGCTTCACCCCCTCTTCATCCCTCACGCTTTTTTTTCCAATGTCTCCAATGCCTCTCCAATGATATCGAACGTCTCCCTTATTTCCCTCTGCCGTGAAAAGCGAAGAAAAAAGAGACACACAAATGATTCGCATACACGTGCGACATTCGATAGGCGATCGTGCTAAAAAAATCGAAATAGGGTGAGCTAATGAATACGAGAAGATACGATCTCACCTATCTGGAGACTATCTCTTCAATCTACGCACTGGGATTTTCTTTTTCAATTTAAATGGAATTATTGTTATTATTTGATTTATTTGTAGGTTTGATTTACGAATTTCTATATATGGGAATTAATCAGGACCCTGAAACTACCTCTGAGAACGATTTGCGATTTTTGGAAAGTTAAAGACTTTATTGAATTTTTAACGCTTTGAGGTAGAGAAAACCGAATTGTTTTTTACAAATTCTGACAGATGAAAAAATTGAAAAAAATGCAGTTCAAGTAACACAAGTACGTTTTAACGGAAGCGTGTCCTGAAAATAAAGAAGTAGAGAGGTGAAGATGTAATTTCGCGAAGTATGCGCGTAAATCAGATTCGACGGAAAAAATAGTCTCCGTCCCACTTTGTGTGGCTGATCGTCTTGCTCGCTCGGTATTAAGCCGTATGATTATACATTAGGTTGTCGGAACGCATCGTAAGTAGGTGGAGATACGATCGGGGTGCATGGCATCGTATAATATTGCACGGTATAGTGCGCCGTATAATATACGGTGCGTACACACAGTCGGTGTTGCCCAGGCCGCAAACGCAAAGCATCAGGCCTGTTTGATGCTCAGATCGTCATGGCAAGGGCCACGCGCTTTGACTGCTCCCCGGAGAACAAAATCTCTCTGTTCCTCTCCCTCTTCCAATTCACCCCTTCCCACAACCATCCCTGCCCCTCACGACTCCTTTTCCACAGTTCCCTATCGCCTGTCTCTCGTGTCCCTTTCTATCCTCCAACATCCCTCTTTTCTCCCTCCCCCTCATCACTTCTCTAATACCGTCTCTCTCTTTCTCCGTTTCACCCATTCCCTTCCCTTTGAATCGCGGATGCAACCCTGTTTACAAACCGACCAAAGGACCATAACTTTTTTAAAGGAACCATACGCTTTTTAATTAGACCGCCTATCTTGCCTCTGTCGCCCCCTCGCTCTCGTATATCGTAATCAAATGTAACTCCTGTTTTTCTTTTTCACAAAAAAATGGCAGAGCTAGAGGCTTTCAAGAGAAATTTTTTAATTAACTAATAAACTCATTAAATGATCAACTTGAGAAATAAGAATCGAGATAATAATCTATATTAAGGTTATCTGTATTATCATCAGGTCGGTAGACGACCCATCAAATTCAAATTGTCTTAATGACCATTAAAACAATTCAAAATTTGTACTTAATTTTCCAAAATATTCTGTGAAAAAAAGATTCCCTATCGCTGCAGTAGAAATCGAGCTCAGGACGCCTGCCAATCTGTGGAAACTTTTTGGTTTTGTAATTCATTCGGAAGGAAAATAATAGCTTTTCTTCGTGTATCAAAAATCCAAATCTCAATGCTGTATCAAAATCGAGACTTGTCTTATCTCAATTATTTTCTCTCGAAATTCAAGATTTTTCCCCAATTCCCGATTCTCAAATATCCAGATCTCTCAAATATCTGATATTCCGATCGGGTCTCAATGCTATCTCGATCTTGGGTCGATTAGATATCAATCTTGTCTCGAATGCTGAGACACAACTTCTCTACTCGATATTATTTTAAATATCGAGAATCATCTCATCCCAAATAGCAAGACTAGTATCATCTATATGCTCTATGTGCATCCTGACGGATGTTTCAAACTTTGAAACTGGATATCTCTTTATTGTGTTCTAATGTAAATCGTGCTTCTAAATGACGCTGATCTTGTCTTGTTTTGTTCAGATCTGATCTTGAATATCGAGACTCATCTCGTCTCGATCGATCTGGTCTCGAATATCAAGATTCGTGTCGTCTGAACCTGACCTCAGATATCGTGACTGATATTGAGACTTCTATTTTTTTATCTCGATCATGCCAAGTATATCCAGAGTCGTCTTGTTTTATCTCGATTGTGTCTGGAATATCGAGACTTGTCTTGTTTCAAGTGATGCCGTTCAAGAAGAGGAATGACAAGGCGGAGGTTGAAGAAAATAAGGCAGAATAGCTCGAGGCCTCGCATTTAGAGTCAATCCAAGGCGGCCAATATTCAAGGCCTTGAAAAGCGAGGCCTCGACTTGGGTTTTACTTGGAGGCTTAAGTTTCCTCCGGCAGATGTGCATCTTTCGTTCACTGAACCGACCGCCTAGGAAGGTCAAATAAGTTAAAGCTCTCGTAGGATGTTTGTAGGGGGAATTTTTAAACTTTTCTAAACAATTTACATTTTCTGGGAATCGTGAAAACTTGTAGATTTCGAATATTTTATTTTCATGTCGCTAAGTAGAAAATTGAGAAATATTGAATTCGCTATTTTGATCGTCTTACAAACAAAATACCCCTCGTGCGAAGGGTCAGAGAGGCTGGGGTCTTAGTTTTTTTTCAGTGGTAGGCGTCGGCGCATCTGATAGAGGAAACTCAAGTCTCCAAGGCAAGCCTAAGGGAAGGCATTGCATTTCGAGGCCTCGACATCCTCAAGCGATAAATTCAAGGCGGTAGCTATGGCTCGTCTTGGTTCGGCTGGAATATGTCGAGGCCTCGATCGACGGCAGCACTACTCGTTTTATGTGGGTCATGTCTGGAATATCGAAACTCGTCTCGTCCAATCTCGTGTCATATAAATCTGATATCGGATATCGGAACTTATTTGATCTAGGACATGTCTGGAATATCGAGATATTTTTTGTTTTATCTCGTTCATGCGTCGAAGATCGAGGCTCGTCTCGTCTAATCTCGTATATCGTATCAATCTGATCTCGAATATCAGGACTCATTTGTTCTAATCATCGGGACTTGTCTTGTCTTGAACTGATCTCTAACACTGCGTTTAGTCTCGTTTTCATTCTTTCCAGAAAATCGAGACTCCCGTGTAGAAATTTAAATCAGGGCACCACCAGGTCCTGGTAAGGTTGCCTTATTTTATTTAAGGCCCGGATACGGAAATCCTATCGGGCCCTGATGGTGTTTCGTCACGCTCGGAATGGAAAGGGCCGTACGTTGCCAACCTTAGACGGTCCATGTCAGGCAGCCTTTTTTGTGCCTTTAAAATAATTAAGGTCCTTTGCAGGGCCGTGATTATTTCGTATCGAATTCCTTACTTATTTTTATTTAAATGAGAATGAAATAAATATGAAAATATGTACGATGAATTCAAAAAGTAAACGAACTATTGCCCAAGGCGGCATGATTCAAATCTTGAAATTTTAAATCAAATCTGTTTCTGTCAAATCTTTTATCCACGATATTAGAATTTTAATAATTATTATTTATAGTGATTAATGTATGTATGTATACCATTAGGCCATTTCCCTTTTGGGGTAGGCGTGACACTACCCGATTCGGGTAGTGTTTCTAGGTGGATAGTTTCTTGTAGTAAAGAACTACAAGTGTGGGCTCACCACACCCACGACGTCAACAGTACACAGTAGTATTATTCCCGAATGGTCACCCATCCAAGTACAAACCGCGCCCAACACTGCTTAACTTCAGTGATCTAACGAGAACTGGTTTTTTCAGCGTGGTATGACCGTTGGCGATGAAATGGCAATATCATTATTATTTCAAGCATTTTACGTAGCTAAGCACC
>CAKNXH010064194.1:0-39513 GCA_932178445.1 Andricus quercusramuli
ATTTTTTTCCAAGCAAAATGAAAATTCTACTAAAACAGGTGAATTTTCATATCAACAAGACAAATTTTCAAAAAAAAGAGTTGAATTTTCATCCAAGAGGATTTCAAAAGATTTTTCTACAGAAAATAAAAATTTTAAACAAAAAGTGAATCTTCCATGAAATAGTTGAAGTTTCAACAAAGTTGCATTTTTGTCTAAGAATGATGCGAAGTTCTACTAAAAAAGATCAAGTTTTGAAAGAAAAAAAAAAAATTAGAAAAAATATTTTTTATCCAAAAAATGCTTCAGCTTACTTGTCAGCAACAAAATATGAATTTTGAACAAAAGGTTAATATTATACGTAAAAAGTTGAATTAAAAAAAAAACAGTCAAATTGGCAAAAAAAGAAGATATCTTTTTAAGAAAATTGTTGAATTTTCAACCAAATAATAAAATTTATAACGAAAAAGCTAATCTTGCGGAGAAAGTTTTTGCGAATTTACAAAAATTACAGACACGAGTGAAGGACCTTCTCCCCTCTACCGTAACAAATCGTAAAAAAATTTCTCGATCCCCCCCCCCCCCTTTGAGATGTTAAGTAATTTAAGTACGGTCCTCTTATACATCCGAGCATTAACCTACTGCCGTCGGCATAAATCGAATTGTATTTTATTCCACACTCGACCGAAATGGCCACCTTTCGCCACTGAAAATAGGGGCGAAAGTCGCATATATTTCCCGTCAGGTGCATTTGCGGGGCGAAAGTTAAATTTGCGTGGCGAAAATAAATTTATGGGGGCGAAAGTAAAATCAGCGGGGCGAAAGTAAATTCAGCGTGGCGAAAGTTAAATTGGCGGGGCAAAAGTAAAATTTGCGGTGCGAAAATAAATTTGGCGGGGCGAAAGTAAAATTTGCGTGGCAAAAATAAAATTTGCGGGGCGAAAATGAATTCAGCCGGGCGAAAGTAAATTCAGCGGGGCGAAAGTAAAATTTGCGGGGCGAAAATTAAATTAACAGGGCTACAGATGGCCACGGTCGAAATTAGAATAAAATACTACATGTAACACGGGACGAAAGTAGACTTTTCCCTCGGGTGATCTGCTCCTTTCGCCCCTTGTGACATAATGTACTATTATTTTTCGGCTTTGCCTTTGCCTTTGCCTCTTGCGGCGTTTGTTTCTCCACTTCGGAATGGGTATTTTTCAACGTAGGGCTCATCACTTGGCAAAGGGTGCAATAAACCCCATCTTCAAAAAGTTGAATTTTCATACCGAAAATATTTTTTTTCGAAGAAAGTTAATTTTTAACCAAATAAACTATTTTTCAAGTATTTTTGATCCAAAAAGAAGGAATTTTCAACAAGAGTTAAATTTCTAATAAAAAAGTACATTTTCAAACAAATAGTCGAATTTTCTACCATTTTCAAACCAAGATAGATGAATTCTCAATAAAAAATATAACAGTTGATATTGCTTCAACCAAAGTAGTTGAATTTTCAACCAGAGAAAGTGAGATTTTTTGAACAAAAAGAATAAATTTTGAAAAGAAAAAGGCGAATTTTGAAACAAAAAAGAAAAAAATTTCCACTGAATTGTTGAATTTTCAAACCAAAAAGACAAATTTCTACAAAACAGTAGCAATTTCAAATCGAAAACATAAATTTTGAACGAAATGGTTGAATTTTTAACAAAATACATGAATTTTCAAACAACTGATTGAATTTTAATACCAAAAATATTAATTTTCAACAAAAAAGTTAATTTTCAACAAAAAAGTTCATTCTCAACAAGAAAGTTAATTTTTAACAAAAAGGTTAGTTTCCAACCAAATAACTGAATTTTTTACTAAATAACTGAATTTTTCACTAAAACCAAAAAACATAATTTTTAACAATGTAGTTCAACCTCCAACCAAGTAAGTTGAATTTTTAACCAGAAAAGACGAATTTTCAAAAAAGTAGCTGAAGCCACTACAAAAGATTTTTTCACCAAAAGATATGAATTTTTAAACCAAAAACAACACTTTTCAACAAAAGAGTTAAATTTTCAACAAAAAAGTTTATTTTCGACCAAATATTGAATTTTCTACCAAAATATTTTAATTTTCTACAGAAAAAACTAGTTTGAAACAAAATAGTTAAATTTTCAACAAAAAAGATGAATTTTCAACTTAAATTATGAAACTTCAACCAACCAACTGAATTTTTAACAATGTTATTCAACTTTTAAACAAGCAACTTAAATTTTCAACCAGAAAAGACGAATTTTAAATTAAATAGTTAAATTTTCAAATAAAAAAAAATCAATTTTCTACAAAAAATGGAATACATTTTTAAAAAAACAGTTCATTTTTCAACCCAAAAAGATGACGAACAAAATAGTTCAATTTTCAACAAACTAATTAGATTTTCAACTAAATTGATGAATTTGCAATAAAAAAATTAATTATTTTTATACCAAGAAAGCCCAATTTTTAACCAAATATTTCAATTTTAAATCGAATATGTACAATAAAAATATAAATATTGAATACAAAATGTAAGAATTAAATTTTAAGTTACAAAAATCAATTTTCAACAAACGAAAAAAAGATTTTTTAACCAAGATTAATTTTCTACAAAAAAAAAAATAATTCTGAACCAAATACTTAAATTTGCGACCAAAAAAATCTATTTTCAACCAAAAATGGAACAGCTGAATTTTAAGTTCAAAATATTAATTTTCCAACAACAAAAAATTATTCATCAAAATAATAAGATTTTTAGTTATAGAGATTAATTTTCAACTTAAATGATGAATGATCGCCCAAAAAAGTTTATTTTCAACCAAATATTGAATTTTGTACCAAAATATTTGAATTTTCTACAAAAAAACGAATTTAAAACAAAATGTTAAAATTTTCAACAAAGGAGATGAATTTCCAAATAAAAAAAAAATCAATTTTCTAACAAAAATGGAATATATCCTGATGAAAACAGTTCATTTTTCAACCGAAAAAGATGAACAAAATCGTCGAATTTTCAACAAACTAATTAAATTTTTTACCAAATAGATGAATTTTCAACTGAAATGGTGGAATTTTAAACCAAAAAGATGAATATTCAACCATGAAGATTAATTTTCTACAAAAAATACGAATTTTCTCCACAATATATGAATTTGCAACCAAGTTGTTAAATTTCCAACTGAGAATGATGAATTCTTAACCAATAGTTGAATTTTACACACAAAAAATGGAGAAGAATGTTCAACAAAAAATAGAATAGTTAAGCGTTAGGTTAAACAAATTGATTTTCAACGAAAAAAAAACGATTTTCAATCAAACAGTTCAATTTCCAACTAATGTGATGAATTTTCAACTGAAATGATGAATCTTCAACTGGAATAGTTGAGTTTTATACCACAAAGGTACAACAAATTTTCACAAAATATTTGAATAAAAAAACAACTAATCATCAATAAAACAGTCAAACTGTTGTCTAAAAAGATACCTTTTTAACCAAAAATAGAATAGTTAAATTTTTTGTTCAAAAAACTAATTTCTAACAAGACAAAAATATGAATTTTTAACCAAAGTGATCAATTTTCAAATGAAATGATCAATATTTAACTGGAATAATTGAATCTTAAAACAAACAGATAAATTTTCAATTAAAATGATGAATCTTTTACTGATATGGTTGAATTTTCAACCAAAAAGATGAATATTCAACCATGAAGATTAATTTTCTAAATAAGAATACAAATTTTCAACACAATATATGAATTTGCAACTTAAAATGATACATTTTTAACCAACAGTTGAATTTTACAAAAAAAAATAGAGAAGAATTTTCAACAAAAAATAGAATGGTCAAACCTCAAGTTAACAAATTAATTTTTAACGAAAAAAAAGACGGATTTTCAATCAAACAGTTCAATTTTCGATAAATATGATGAATTTTCAACAAAAATTATGAATCTTCAACTGGAATAGTTGAATTTCATACCAAAAAGGTACAAAAAATGTTCACCAAATATTCCCATTTTTAAATAAAAGAGATTAATCATCAATTGACCAGTTAAATTTTTGTCCAAAAAAGATACAATTTTAACCAAAGATGAAATAGTTAAATTTTCTGTTAAAAAAAAACTAATTTCTAGCAAAAAAACTAATTTTCAACAATGTAGTTAAATTTTCAACTCGAATAATTGAAGTTTTAGTAAAAAAAACTTATTTTCAACATGGTCGTTAAATTTGCAATCAGGGATAAATTCTCAATTAAAATGATGAATCTTCAACGAAAAGAATTCATTTTTTTAAAAAGTGTTACACTTTTAACGAAGGAGTTAAATTTTCAACTGAAAAAGATGAATTCTCAAGAAACAATGTAATGTAATTCAAATTTCAACCAAAAAAGATTTCAATTTTGAATAAAAAACAGTGAAGTTCGACCAAAAAAGACAAATTTCCAAGAAAAGTTGAGTTTTGAATTAAAAAATACTTTTCAGTCAGCAGAGAAAACAAATTTAAAAAGAACTGTTAAATATTTAAGGAAAAATATTAATTTTCAACCAAGAAGAATAATTTTTTACGAAAAAGGACGAATTATCAATAAAACACAGGAAGTTATTATCGAGTACAATATAAAAACAAGAAAACGAAAATGGTTCTTAGCCTAATATTTGATTTACACTTTACTTTGACCAAGTTTCTTAAGTTTTTACTTAATCCTAATGAAAACTTGTATTCAATTTATTTATCTCTATGAACGATTGAAGTAAAAGTTCATTGTACCATATAGTTCGATTTGATATAGAAAATAATATAAAATTAGCCATATTAATAAAAAAAACACATTTCTTCGCTGTTCCATAAAAGGGTCACCCATTATGGAACACCGGTACATGAGTCCAAAAGTTGTTTCATAATAGGTACATTAAAGGTCGTTACGTGTTTTCATAAATATAATAACTTTGCCTAAACTCAATTAAACTTTTAAGAAGTGTTTCGCATTCAGAAAAGATCAGCGCATTCATTGATATAAACATTTTGTAAATATATTCTACTATCGTTCAAAAATTAACGAAAATCTCAGAACCTCCTCAAAATTTGTCTCATGATAGGTACCTTTACCTTATCTGAGCATCGGAAATAACTAATACTATATTTGAGTTGAATGGTTAGCTTCCAAAATGATTTTTTAGAATTCGTGGTATTTTTTTATGATGTTGCATTTAAATTTCGAAACACCATGCTAAAAAACAAGCAGATAATTTGAAATAATATGACCACAATACCTAGTGAAAAGTGTTTGTTCAATGAAATATGTCATCAAGAAAATTGTGTAACTCTTGCGTTGTTTACTGAAGGATTTTATTTTGTTCGCAGTAACAGTATGGCTCAAACACAATATGGATACATTTTTTCATTTATATATGTTAACAAATTAGCGATATTTCGATTTTATGATTTTTCACATTAAATCTCACAGCAAAACACCCAAAACTTTCCGCATAACAATTTTTAACAAACCTTCTTTGACAGAAAAAAGTTACAACTGATGAAGTGTAAACTACTCTTCTGATGAACCCTAAATCAATAGTCAATTGACTCAAATCAGGGAATTTGTCTTATTTCGACATTACTTTCCCCTATGTGGAATCAAAATTTATCAAAATTGAAGATAGATATCTATATTGAAATAGTATATATTTACCAATAGAATTAACGAAAAACACCAAAGTGATCAGTAGAGTACCAAGAAGCCTCATTTCGTCCATCTAATGAAGGAGAAATTTGGGATACTTTGGTGTGTATAATGTATATATAATAACCACTATCTTACTTGTCCTTCTTAATTTTTCCATTATTTGTTAAATATATTGGTGGAGAGATGGTTATTTTTTCAATCGTATTTGCTTCACGTGTAGTGGAGAATTAGACACAAGCATACAATGTCAATGCTGCTACCTCGGTGAAGCTTGCAACGTTCATAAAAAACAAATCTAATTTTTTTTTTCGCGAGACTTAAAATTTTAGAGTTCTCGAAGGATTTATTCAATCCCCCGGAAACAGACCCCGATTCTACCCCTAAAAATAAAAAAAAAATCATCAAAAATCATCCAAGTTTCAGACCTAAAATTTTATGTTTGAGAATGATTCCAGTTGATGTCCAAACATACCACAGAAGGTTGCATTTCTCTATGCTTGGATATCAAATGAAATCATTCTGAAGCATAAAATTTTAGGTCTGAAAATTAGGGCATTTTTTTGATTTTGAAGTATCTGAAGGGGTTGAAAACGAGGATGTTCCGGAACAGATAAGGGAATGAAACTTTTTTTTGGTATTTTTGGACATCAAGTGGAACCATTTCGAAGCATGAAATATCAGGTTTGAAAGTTAGTGCATTTTTGGATTTTCTTCCGATATTTTATTATCTTAGGGGATGAAGTCGATGGTGTTCCAGAAAATTTATGGAAAGAAGACTTTTTTCTTGACATCAAATTAAACCATTCTAAACCATAAAATTTTGGGTCTGGTTGTTGGATGTTTGATTAATTTTCATTTTTGTTGGCGTTGAAATAGGGTGTGTTCCGGAAGAGACATAGGTGCGGTATCTTCCGGATTTGACTTTGGCACCAAATAATCTCATATTCAACACCAACATTTTGGGTCTAGAAGTTATGAAATGTTTTGTTAATAGAAAAAAACTTGAATTTTTTTGAAAAACAAACCTTAAATTCTAATTAATACAATTAATTTTTTCCCAAGATGGGAGAATACGTATAATTTTCTTTTATTTGAGGACCAACATATTGATATGGATGGTTGCACACAATACATATGTTTCAAGAAGAAAAATATTTGTTTCTTAATTGAAGAAAATTCTTCTTCAAAAAAAATTCTTTTTCAAGCATAATTTCAAAATGATGAAAATTGTCCTCAATCAAAGAAATATTTTCATTGGAACAAAAAACAATTTCTTTGCAGGGAAGAAATTTCTTTGAAACAGTAGAAATTTCTTTGGATGAAAGAAACTTCTTTGAATCAAAGAAAATTTTCATCTGAAATTATGGGAATTCGATTCAATTGTTGCAATATTATTTAAAATTCATTTCATTTGTTTTGTTTTTAATTTAATCATCATTTAATCAATTTCTTTCTATTATAATTTAGAATGCGTAAACAATACACCCTACTGATTTGCAAGTCATTCAACATGAATACACATAATTTTATGGAAATTTTTCTTAAAATCGCATGATAATTTTTTGAACTGTCATGATGAAATGAAAAAATTTCAGTTTCTGTCTATCATTGTTTGATATCTCGCTAATTGAGGATGACTCAAACTCAACGTAACAAATAAACCCGAGGTCATCTTCATTTCAATTCTGTTACAGAGAAAAAACTTTCTCCTGAAGATTATCATTTTAGTTATAAATTTTATTGTTTGGTTGAAAATTTAACAATTTTCTTAAAAAGAAATCATTTTTTTGCAAATTCAACTGTTTTGTTGAAAATCCCTTTTTTTGGATTGAAAATTGAACTATTTTCGTATAATATTAACCTTTTGTTTAAAATACATATTTTGTTGCTGATAAGTTAACTGAAATCTTTTTTGGATGAAAAATATTTTTTCTGAAAATTTGTCTTTTCAATTTAAAAGTTCATATTTTTTATTGGAAATATTGCATCTTTCTGCGACAAAAATGCTTTGTTGAAGATCCAACTATTTCCTAGAAAATTTACTTTTTGTTTAAAATTTGTATTTTTCTGTAAAAAAGTCTATGGAAATTCTTTTGGATGAAAATTCAACTCTTTTTTTTTAAATTTGTCTTTTTGATTTAAATAATCACCTGTTTTAGTAGAATTTTCATTTTTTTTTGACAAAAATGCAACTATTGCAACTAGTTTACAGATCTTATTTTGGTGTCGGAAAGAGAACTGAATTCATTTGTGGATGAAAATTTAACTATTCTTTTGAAAATTTGTTTGTTTTTTAATTAAAAATTCATCTGTTTTGAGAGAAATTTCATCTTTCTTGGCTAAAAATGCAACTGTTTGGTCGCAAATAATACTATTTTGTTGAAAAGTCATACACTGATTATGATTGATTGTTAAAGTTGATAAGTCATACAAATTCAAAAATCATTCAATGTTGAAAATTTAACTATTTCGTAGAAAATTTACTACTTTTTTGTAAAAATTTTTCCATCACGGTTGTAGCAATATAAATTATTTCATATAAAATGTTTCCAAAGAAGCTAAAAGCACTATCAAAATTATCGGTGGAATGAATTCTCTATGTAGAGGAACATAAATAAACAATTACTTTTATTAAGTTATTTTTATTACTAGTATCTAGATACATTCTGGATATTTTCATACCGAAAACCCATCATTACACAACATTTCTACCATCTGCAGCCGGTTTTTCAATAGATACACACGCATTTGCTCGGACTTTTGGCGCAGGGAGAAGAAAACTGCAGAAAACCGTTCCCAAACACGGACGATTGAGCTTGATGTGATTGAATCAGCCATAAGGACCTTAGAATCTGCTAACGCTAACCCACGCACCTTCAGTGTCCCGTGATCCCCACCCTCTTCGTCCTATCTCCTCGATACCTGAGATCTGAACGTCTCAGGTATCGAGGTGATAGCGTCGTTGCTTGGTCACTGTTCCCACCTGTTTTAATTTTTCTTTCCTTGATAAGGGTGCTGTGTGAGCACCAAAATGTTGGTAAATACTTTGCATGCTTTTTTGTTGTGATTTGATGATGATAAAAAGACGAAAGAAAAAAAAAGAAGGGGATTTGGTTGGTTGCCTTCTCATTTTTCTTTCCTATTTTTTATTTTTGTCCAACGAAACAAATTTTTTTATTTCCTTCTTTAGGAATTGTAATAGGAGCATTTTGTGGTGGTTGTCCAAATTTTATCCTTGAATTCTTGCTTTATTTCCAGGAATTCTATATATTGACTTGATTATTGGACGTTAAATGGAAGTTTGAATTTTATTTTAATCTGATTTAAGATTCTTGAATTACAAATAAAATTGTAGGTTATTGTTTTGATTTTCCTTTACCGCTGGCTTTGGCTTTGCCTTTGCTTGCGTCTCCTGCACCGCTTGATTCGCCACTTCGTCCCACCTGTTTGTGAATGTGTCTACTAGTTCTACCATCTTCCTGCTTTTTTGTAATAGCATAGGGTAAATCACTTGGCGAAGGGTACATTACACCCCACCTTCTAGCTGCCTTAAAAGGAACTTCCCAGGTTTTACATCGGTCATCTTTATGTTGAAAAATTAGTTCACCTTTTGTACTATATATGGGATGAACTATAGAATGAAGGCCTCGACTTTTGCCGTCATATCCAATTATGGTCTGACCCCTTGCTATCATATCCAAATTCTCAACGACTGCTTTTGGTTTATCAGTGCCATCGTCATACATGATACGAATATTCGCATTCTCTTCCGGTGTGGTTGTGTAGATCTTGTATCTTTTTTTGAAGTCAGTTGAGTGAGCTCCATACTGCTTATGTCTTTCATCATCATCATCATCACTGCAAACTGAAACATAGAGACAAGGTTTTTGATGCAAATAAATCTTGTTGTTATATAGTACAGGGTTAGACGTCCGTGAAGTTAGCACACCAAAAATTAAATATTTAACTTTTGTTTAATGCAGGCTGTCTAGCGTTTATTCAAACAAAAATTGCATAACTTTTCCAGATTGTCCGGGACAGAAATATACATTTTCTAGGTACTTTTTTACAGTTATGTGCGAAATTCCTCTTACGCCCCTGAAATCTGATTTTATAGAACCAAAAGGTTTTGGGTGGGATTTGTTGGAAGTAGTAAGAAGGATATACGTCGGGGATAATAGATTTTCATCTACCAAGAGGAAGTGAGAAGAAGTTGTCTCATGAGATAATAAGAGACAGCAGAGGTAGGGGAACCATAGGAGGGAGTGAGAGGGATAAATGTCTAGGGAGGTGGAAAGGCGGAGTGATGTGTCCATAGCGTAAGATAGAAAGAGATAGTAGGTTGAAAGAGGAGCGAGTGAGAAGATTAATTCAAGGTAGGTGGAATGAGGGATTGATATATCTATCTCCTGAGATAGAAAGAGATAGCGAGTTGAACGGGTGTTTTTGATTTTCTTTTTTTCCCCTGGAAGAAACTTGGTTAGAGGAGATCTGGTTTGTTGATCATGGAATAGGGGAGAAGTTAGTCCGTGTGTCGGCTGAAATGGCTGGTATGACAGCTGTCTCAGCGGAAACGGGCAGGCCGGTATGCCAGCTAACCCGTTGGCGGAGGAAAGAAGGGGTAGAAGTTCAATGACCAGGTAGACAGAGTTGTATTTGAAATTATCTCTTTATTTCGATCTGTCTTACCATGTTTTTACAGAGATTAGCAGTAGTTTTTAGGCGATGATGGTGACGCGACGTCAATTTGCCTCTAGCTGGCTTCCAGCTGGAGGATTTTGGCGTCCGAGAGAAAAAGAGAGAGAGTTCTGTTGGTCCCGGCAATGGCTTGCAGCGGAAACCTATGGCTGGCTACCAGCTGTAGGGTTTAAGTGAGAGGGCTCTGGCCACCAGCTCCCAAACACTTCTGTCGTTCTGGGCCCGTGCGCGACCTTTTAACGGGGAGGCTGCGTGGGCGTTGCGTGGGGGTCGAGTGGAGAGGGTAGAAAATCGCTTGGTGGGAGATGCGCGCGTCGAGTTTCGAGGGCGCTCCACTCCCGACTCTCGCCTCTACTCGCCCTGCCATGCCGCCTTACCAACGTCACTGCTGACGTCACTTCATGGAGTATCTATTTCTCTCTCTCTCTCTTACTTGCGGGTCTAATTACTAATTATTATAATTTAAAATGGTTGCCTACTGAATGTATAAACTTCGTCTGCGAGAGTGTTTTAAACCTACCAATAAAAGAGTCTCACTCTATGCGAGCCGCGTATAACAAAGTTCAATATTTTTTTGCTATTTATAATTTAGCTAATTTAGGTTTATTTGCTATGAAATAATGAAATTATCAACAAATAAGTTGATTCCTTAAACAAATTGTTGAGTTTGCAACCTACAAAGATGAATTTTCAACTGTATAATCAAATTATAAACAGAAAAGATTGAACTCCAACGAAATAATTGAATTTTTTGTGAGACAGTTTAATTCATAATAAAAGCGGTGAGCTTTAAATCCAAAAGGACGAATCTTCTGTCGGAATAGGTGAATTTTCAACAAAACAGTTGAATTTGCAACCAAAACTTTAACCAAAAATAGTTGAATTTTCAACACGGAAATTGGAATGTTCGACAAAAAGACGAATTCTCAACGAAAAATTAAACAGTTAGTAATGCAACAACAACAAAAAACGAATTTTTATTTAAATAGTTAAATTTTCAAACAAATAGTTGAATTACAAAATAGGTAAATTTTCAACCAAAGAATTCAACTTTTAACCTACAAAGATCTTAACCAAAACGACAAATTTTGAATGAAGACAATTTTTTTACCAAAAAGGAACAAATTTTCAACAAAATAAGCCAATTCGCAAACGATTAATAATGTAGATTTTCAACCGAATAGTTGAATTTTCTACTAAAGCCGGTAAATTTCCATCCAAAAATGGAATAGATCAATTTTCAGTAAAAAAGATTAATTTTTGTAGAAAAAAAGGATTTTCAACCAAATAGTTAAGTCTTCAGCCAATATAATAAATTTGAAGAAAAGTAGTTTAATTTTCAATCAAGTAGTTAAATTTCAATTTGGAAGATTTTTAATTTCTACCTAAAAGGATAAATTTACTGAAAAAAATATGAGTTTTCAACCAGAAGTGGAATAGTTAAATTTTCAGCAAAAAAAAACATAATTTCAATGCAAAAAAAATTATTTCTGACAAAATAGTTCAATTTTCAACAAAATAAAATGAATTTTCAAGAAAGTAATTCTACGTTCAAACAAAGGTTGAATTTTAAACCAAAAAAGGTGAATTTTCAATGAAAAATTGAATAGTTGAATTTTCAAATAAAAACGATCAATTTTCAACCTTAAATGGAATAGTTGAATTTTCAATTCAAAAAATTAATTTCCATACAAAAATGAAGTTTTTCAACAAAATAGTTCAATTTCACTTTTAACCTCCAAAGATGAAATCTTAACCAAAACGACTTATTTTCAACAAAGACATTACCATCAATTTTCAAAATTTTCGAAATTTCTAAGATGTTAAAAATTTCTAAAATTATCAAAATTTCTGAATTTGAACAAATGTTCAACTCTCTCAAATTTCCCTAATTTTCTGAAATTTGTGAAATCGTCTAAAATTTGTACAATATTCAAAATTTGTACAATATAAAAAATTTATAAAATGTTCAAATTTTATAAAATAGTCCAAATTTGTAAAATATTCAAAATTTGTAAAATATTCAAAATGTTCAAATATTTCTGAATTTTATGAAATTTTAAAAATTTCGAAAATAATTCAAATTTCTGGAAAAAGTATTGAATATTTTTAAATTTCTATTGTTATTCAAATTTCCGAAATTATCAAAATTTCGAGAAAGTTCCAAATTTGTTGAATTATCGAAATTTCTGAAATTTCTGAAATGTTCTAAATTTACATTATTGTCAACATTTCTAAAATTATAGAATCGTCTGAAAATTTCAGAACCTTACAAAATGTGCAATTTTCTCAAATTTCCCGCATTTTTCTAAAATCTGTAGAATTTACTAAAATTTGTGAAATATTCAAAATTTTCAACATTACGAAAATTTCTAATATTCCTGAATTTTATGAAATGTTAAACATTTCTAAAATCATTCAAATTCAATTTCGAAACTTTGAAAATTAAAAAAAATTGAAACCAATAGAAATTTGAAAAATTTTCAGAAATTTTGAACATTTGATAAATTTAGATAATTTCATCAATTTCGAATAGTTTATCAAATTTGGTGATTTCCAATCTTTTTGAAAAGTCTGGAAATTTTTAGGTATTTTAGAAATTTTATAAATTTTGGTAATATTATAAATATTGGTAATTTTATAAATTTTTAAAATTTTTAGAATTTTAGAAATTTTCAACAGTTTCGAAATTTTGAGCATTCTAGCAATTTTAATAATGTTTGAAAAATTTTAGCATTTCAGACATTTTGGAAATTTCAGAAATTTTGGTAAATTTCGAAATTTTTGAAACTTTGGGACGATTCTATAATTTTAGAATTGTTGATCATATTGTAAGTTTGGAACAATTTAGAAATTAAAAAAATTTGGATAATTTAAAAAGTTCGGAACGTTCTAGAAATTTTTATAATTCTGATAGTTTCAGAAATTTTGAACATTTCAGAAATTTTGAACATCTCAGAAATTTTGAAAATACACAAAAATTTAGATAATCCAAAAATCTTCAAAATATTTGGACGTGGCTTACCAAAGAAGGCCACTACCACTTGAGAAGGCGCCGCTCGCGAGTATCGTGCTAATGACTTTTTTATTATTTTTTAATCACAATGATGAATTTTCAACCAAAAATATGAAATGTTGTCCAAATAGTGGATTTTTCAATCCAAAAGAGGAATTTTCTATCAGCAAAAAAAAAAACGAATTTTCAACTAAACAGATTTTTTCTCAATAAAATAAATGAATTTTTAGCAGAAAATAGAATAATTTAATTTTCAGTAAAAAAAATGAATTTTCAATCATATTAAAGTCAGTTTTGAAAGAAATAGTATAATTTCAATCAAGAAGATTAATTTTCTATCGGAAAAGATAACTTTTTGACCAAAAATGGAACATTTACATTTTCCAATTTAAAAAATTAATTCTGAACAAGAAAAATCTCACTTTCAATCAAAAAGATCAATTTTAAATTTTCAACCATTCAGAGGAGTTTTTCACACACGAAAATTAAATTTTAAGCAAAAGAAGAAGGTTCCAACTAAAATGATGAAAAATCATCCAAATAAATAAATTTTTAACAAAGTAGTTTTTTTCAATTTCTAATTTTATTTAAATCAATCCATTTGTTTATTAATTTTACAAATTTTTAATTGACCTTTCCTTCTGAAAATTTTGAAATAGCTCATCCAGTAACTGGAATTTCTTAAAAGTTCAAATATTGAAACAAATTCAAAACCTTTCAATTTAAAAATTTGCGAAGAAAATTCTTACATTATTTTCCAATTCTTCCGTTTAATTGGTGAAGAAAAACTACTTTTTTTTAGATATCTACTCAAAATTTACAATAATCTCTTCGGTCTCTGAAAATAAATTTTTAACTAAAATGATGAATCTTTAACAATAAAACAATGAATTTTCAACAAACTAGTTGAATCCTCGACCAAAAAAGATTAATTTTCATTTAGTTGAATTTTTAACTGAAAGATTTTTGAAGATTTCAGATATGTCGAAAAAGTATAATTTTTTTACAGGATTTTTAAAAATTTCAGGAACAATTCGAAAATTCACGCATTATTTGAAGATTATTTTCTGAAAAAAGTTTCTTTTTTTGATCCCTCTAGTAGCTTAATGGGAAAGCACCCGAACGGCAATCGGAAGTTCTGTGGTTCGATTCTCAGCAGAGCGAAAGGGGAAGATCTTTTTTCAGAAAAAAATAAATGAGGATAATAATATGGTATAATATATTATAATAATAAATAATAATAAATTCGTAATATTCACCAATAGAATTAATGCGAAGCGCCAAAGTAAATAGTAGAATACCAAGGACCCTCATTTTTTCTAACTAATGAAAGAGAAAATTGTGATATTTCGATATGTATATATACTAACTACTATCTCACTTGTCCTTGCAAATTTTATCAGTATTTCCAAGATAGATTAGAGGAGAGAATTTTCACGTGTAGCAGAGGATTAGACATAAGCATACGATGATAATGATACTGATGTGCAAATAATTTTTTATGATATAGTTTAAATTTCTGGCACTGAGGAAAAATATTGCTCAAATAAAGCAATATTTTATATAGATGGAGATGTGAATTGTAAATTATTTTAAATAATTTTTTCCTGAAAAAGGATCTTCTTCCGCTCCGCCGGGAATCGAACCTCAGAACTTCCGATTGCCGGTCGGGTGCTTTGCCATGAAGCTACTAGAGAGATCGAGAGAAGAAAATTTTTTCAAAAAATTCAAAATTCATCTATTTCAGTGAAAGATACATAATTTTAGTTCAAAAAATTTGTTTCTGGAAAACTAATTTTTTTAATGAAAATTTAACTATTTCATTGTTGGTCGAAAACTGATATTTTTTAGTTCAAAATTCAACTATCAAATAAAAATTCATTTAAATTATCATTCAAATTCATAGACTTTAGAGGCAAATTTAAGAAATGATTATGTTTCTAGTATTATTAGATTATTTAATTGTGCCAATATATTCAAGAGTATCTTGTAATATAATTTTTTAAAGATTTCTGAATTGAAAATATTAATTAAATCTTTTAGAAACTAAAAAAAATTATAATCAACTAGCGAAACTGTGGACTTATTCCAAATAGATTTTGAAAAAAATTAAAAATATTTGAATGACTCCGTACTATGAAAAAATTATACCTAAAAAAACTATTTTCAACACAAGATGTGAATATTTCTCAAAAGGTGAATTTTCTACGAAATAGTTGAATTTTCAACGAAAGATTAGATTTCTGGACGAAAAAATTATTTCGAATTGCCATCCAAAAAAAAATCAGGAGAGTTTTCAACAAAACAGTTGAATTTTCGACCAAAAAGGATACATTTTCAACAAAATTACTGAATTTTAACCAATAAGTTGCATTTTTTCCATGAGAGATGAAATTTTTTACTTAAGCAAATGAACTTTTAAAGCAAAACCATAAATTAAAAAAAATAGTTGGATTTTTATCCTAAAAACATTTCAATTTGATTTTTCAACACCAAAATATGAATGTTTCTCAAAATGTAAATTTTTTACGAAATAATGGAATCTCCCAGCAAAAAGATTGACTTTTCAAGAAAACTTTTGAATTTTCAAACAAATAATAAAATTTACAACTAGAAAGATAATTTTCAGGAGGAAGCAACTGCAAAAAAAATATAAATAAAAAGCCAATAAATTACTAACAAGAATGTTGTATCAGGGTTACCGCAAAATTTAATTTTGAAAATTCTCTAATTTTTCCCTCAGCAATTTTTTATTTTCACTGACGATTAATATTGAAAGACCAAAATATTACACTTGTAACATTTTGAACATAGAATCTTTCATAAGCGGAATGAAAAAATTTCGAATAAAAATGGAAAATTTTCAAATTTATCCTTCTCGACAGTTATTTAACGTTAAATGAATTCCCTGACTTGTATACTTTTTTTTCTAAATCCCTGACTTTTCAAAAAAAATTTGTTGGCTAGTTTCCTTCTTTCACTCACCAGTTTTCTTTGGCGCCTGAATTTAAATTCATATTAAATTTCTGTACAATTTTTGAGAGTTATTTGTTTCATTTGTGAATTTCCGAAAATTACGTACATGTGATATGCTCCTTACTTTTGGGTGGGATTAGTTGGAAGTAGTAAGAAGGATATTCGTCGGGAATAATGGATTTTTCTCTACTAAGGGCCGATTTCACCAACAGCGATTAAAATGGCGATTAACTAATCAGGATTATTTTTTAATCAAGGTTTTAACCGACATTAACTTATAATGCGTTCCACCGTGTCCTATCATCAAGTTTTGATTCTCCATTATTTAATCATATACCCCATTCACAATAACTTCCATTTTCTCTTCATCCGACGATTCTGATTGGTCAACTTTCAAGTCCCGTGAAGTACGTGCGCGAGCATCGGTCGCTGAGGTCATATTGCGTGTGAGCAAACAGTAAAGTGCTGGCTACATACTTCGAAGAAAAGAAGACGAGTGAAGACTTGTCCAGTTATTTGTGTTTATTTGTGAAAATGAATATGGATGAACACCCAATGTCTCTAAATAATTCACTCGTTCTTTAATTACTCTTGGTCTTCTATTGATAATGTGCAGAATATCTTCATCATCATCAGATGATAGAAAATCATCATAAAAGAAATTTTCCATTTTCGAACTGTATACTGAATGCACACTGCAATTCTATAGGTTACGTTTGGTGCTACCATCGGTAATCACGCATTACGTCCGTTAATCAGCCAAAATCGGGCGGTTAAATTAAATGATGATTAAACTCTCTTAACCAGCGTTACGGAAATGGTGGAACGCAAGGCTCCGATTAAATTACAATAATCGGGGATCAACAACTTAATCGGAGTTGGTGAAATCGGCCCTAAGAGGAAGTATGAAGGAATTATTTCAATAGATAGTAAGAGACAAGAGAAGTAGGGGAACCATAGGAGGGAGTGAGAGGAAATGTTGCCATTTTTCTATCACAGGAAAGCAGGGATGTATGATTGAAAGATTTCGAGAGAGGTGAGTGTGATGTTTCTATCTCATAGGATAAAAAGAGATAGCGAGTTGAGCGGGTGTTCTTTGATTTCGATTTTCTCATGAAAAGAATTTGATTAACGTAGAATCAATTCGTAAGTAAGTGGGAAAGGGATGAAGTTAGTCAGTGTGTCGGCTGAAATGGCCGGTATGCCAGCTGTCTCAGCGGAGACGGGCGGACTGGTATGCCAGCTAGCCCGTTAGCGGAGGAAAGGGGGAAGGGGATTGAAGTAACTAGAAAACATTATGTTTTATTTCATTTTTATTCTTGATCTTTATTTTACTGTGCTTTTACAGAGTAAGTCGGAGTTCTTAATTGTAGAGTAGGCTCGTCCTCACAGGAGGGTGATGCGACGTCAAACTGCCTCTGGCTGGCTTCCAGCTGGAGGATTTTGGCGGTCGAGAGAGAGATTTGTAGATTTCGTATATGCTGGGTTGTTCACGGCAATGGCTTGCTCGTGAAGACCTATGGCTGGCTACCAGCTGTAGGTAGAGCTGGCTTCCAGCTGTAGGGTTTAGTGTGAGGGCTCTGGCTACCAGCTCCCAAACAGTTCTGACGTTATGGGCTCGTGCGCGTCCTTTTAACAGGGAGGCTGCGTGGACGTTGCGTGGGAGTCGAGCGGAGAGGGTAGACAATCGTTGGAGGGAGATGCGCGCGTCGAGTTGCGCGTACGCTCTACTCGCAACTCTCGCTTCTACTCGCCATGCCGCCTTGCTAACGTCACTGAGCTCATCACTAGACGGATGACCTATTTCTCTCTCTCTCTCTTACTCGCAGGTCTAATTACCAGTTATTATGATCTTAAGATGGTTGCCTACTGAATGAATAAACATACCGTAACAAATGAACGGTTACCCATCCGAGCACTATCACGAATGATGTTGTATTTTATTGTTTGGCATTGCCTTTACCTTTGCTACCTTCACCGCTCGTTTGGCCACTTTCTTCTATCCGTCTGTTAACTAATCTACTTGCTCTATTATCTTTGCCATCTTTCCGCTTCTTTGTGGCAGCATAGGGTAAATCACTTGGCGAAGGGTACATTACACCCCACCTTCTAGCTGATTCAAATGGAACTCCCCAGGTTTTATGTCGTTCATCTTTATGTTGAAAAATTAGTTCACCTTTTGTATTATATATGGGATGAACTACAGAAAAAAGGCCTCGACTTTTGCCGTCATATCCAATTATCGTCTGGCCCCTTGCCACCATATCTAACTTCTCAACAACTTCTTTCGGTTTTTTAGTACCATCGCCATACATGATGCGAATATTTGCATTCTCATCCGGTGTTGTTGGGTATGTCTTAAGCTTTTTAGGAAAATCAGCGGGGTGAACTCCGTATTGCTTATGTTCATCATCATCATCATCATTGTCATTGCAAACTGAAACATCGAGCAAAATTTTTACTGAGAATAACTTTTGTTATTAAATATACATACTGCACGAAATGGGAATGACAATAGTCATTCAATTTGATATCTGCAAACGCTAACCCACGTACCCTCACTGTTTCGAGATCCACACCTTCTTTGTCGAAGAGGGCCATTCTTAGACACTGGTCCATGAATATAATAAATCCTCATAAGGACATAACGCATCCAAAGTATATATTCGTTATCTCCTCATGGCTATTTATTATATTCATGGACAAGTGTCTAAGAATGGCCCTCTTAGACAAAGAAGGTGGGGATCTTTAGACAATGAGGGTACGTGGGTTAGTGTTCGCAGATGATAAAGTTGTTGTGGTAGAGTCAATTGAAGACTTGCGAAGAATGTTGAACAAAGTGAATAAAAGCATGAAGATATAATGATATATATATATATATACAATATCATAATATATTTACCAATAGAATTAACGGAAACCACCAGAGTGAATAGTAAAATACCGAGGAACCTCATTTTTTCTCACTAACGAACGAGAAATTTGTGATATTCTGAAACGAATATACCGACCACTATCTGACTTGTCCTTCTAAATTTTTCAGTTGATTACAAGATGGATTGAAAAAGAGAAGGTTATCTTTCTGTTTGCTTCAGTTTGTGGGGAGAGTTAAGCATAAGCATACAATGTCAATGCTGCTGCGCAAATAATTTATCCTATGATAGAAGAAATGTTTGCCAATGAGAAACAATGTTACTTGAATCAAAGAAATTTTTACCTTCAAACGGGGTAATTTCGGACATGAGGGGTAAATTCGGACATTTCTAAATTTATACTTTAAATGACTGTAAATTAAATTACTATAAATTACTGTAGTGTAAATGAAATCATTATCAATCAAGGGAGCTTAGGGTCATCCAAATTTACCCTACATGTCCGAAATTACCCCGTTTGACGGTACTGAATACATCCAATCAAATATTGTGTCGATTGAAAGAAATTCTTTCATAATAAGAATGATTTTTTCCATTTGAAAAACATCATGGGGACCGTATTTAAATTACGTACCATCTAAAGGGGACGGGGGGGGGGGGGGGCGAGGCCTTTTGTTACGATTTGTTACGCAAGGGGAGGAGGGGGTCCTTCACTCATGTACATGCTTTTTGCAAATTTGCAAAGCCTTTGTCCTGAAGATTATCTTTTTAGTTATAAACTTTATTATTTGGTTGAAAATTTAACATTTTTCTTAAAATTATATAATTTTTTTGCAGTTCAACTATTTTTTCGGAAATTTGTCTTTTTGGTTTCAAAATTCACCTGCTCTAGTAGAATTTTTATTTTTCTTGGACAAAAATGTAACTACTTGGTTGAAAATTTAACAATATTCTTTGGGTGAAAATTTAACTTTTTTTAAAAGTTTTTTTCTATTTCGTCTGTTTAAAAATAATATTTCACCTTTCTTGAATGGAAATCCAACTGTTCGGTTAAAATCAACTTTTTTTGAAAAATTGTTTTTTTATTTCAAAATTCACCTGCTTCAGCAGAAATTACATTTTTTTGATAAAAATGCAACTGCTTGGTTCGAAATGCAACAATTTTATTGAAATATTATACTTTTTGGTTAAAAGTTCTGCCGTTTTGTTGAAAATTCATCTATTTTGTAGAAAATTTACTTTTTGGTTAAATTTAATATTTTGGTGTTGAAAGGGGAACTGAACTCTTCTCTGTATGAAAATTTAACTATTTTTTTGATGTTGAAAATTTGTTTGTTTTTTCAAATTAAAAATTCATCTGCTCTAGAAGAAATTTTATCTTCTTTGGAGAAAAATGGAAGTTTTTGGTTGAAAATAACACTTTTTTGTTGAAAAGTCATACTTTTGGTTGAAAAAATTCTTTTTTTGGATGAAAAATTCAATTTTGTTTGTATAAACTTTTTTTTCGTTAAAAAATTTATCTCTCGATCTTCAAAAGTCAACTGGAATCTTTTCTGGATGAAAAATCAACTATTTTTAAAAAATTTGTTCTCTTTTCAAATAAAAATTTATCTGTTTCAAGAGAAAATTCATCTTTTTTGGATAAAAATGCAACCATTGGGTAGAGAATTCAAAAATTTTTTTAAAAAGTCATCCTTTTTGGGTGAGAATTTCTCTTTTTGGACTAAAAATTCAATTTTTTTGTAGAAACTTGTTTCTTAGTTGAAAATTCATATATTGATCGTGGAAAGTCAAATAAAATCTTTTTTAACAGAAAATTTGACGATTCAAAAAAAAAAAATTTTCTCTATTTCTAAATTCATCCTCTTTGGTACAAATTTCTTTTTTTCATGAAAATTAGACTTTTGGTTGCACCTCTTTGGTTAAAAGTTTAAACTTTTTTCTTGGTTTGACATTAATTTTCTAACTGAAAATGTAACTTTTCTATTCTTTTAAGATTGCTCTTTTTTGAAAATTCTCCTTTTTCCGTAGAAAAAAAATAATTTCCTTGCTTTAAAATTTCATTTTGGTTGGGTAAAAATGCATCAATTACTCAGAAAAAAATAATTTGTAGCCAAAGTCTTATTTTTTGTTTGTAATTCCAACTTTTGTAGAGAAAATTCGTCTTTTGGCTTGAAGGTTCAACAAGTCAGGTAATATTTTTTTTTTTTTAGTGAAAAATCTTTATTGGTTGAAAATTTGTCTTTTTGGTTTGAACATTTTTTTTGTATAAATTTCGTGTTTTTTGATTGACATATAAACTATGACAATTTTTATTGGGAACTTATATTTGTAGGTTGAAAATTCAATCAATCTTATTTCCTTAGAGAAACAACATTTTAGTTAGGATTGTTCCACATCAAACACCTTTCCTTTGACATTTTTTTTTTTCATTTAACCAAACATAATTTAAAAATTATGGGAATTGTTCGGATTTGAAGAAATATTTTCAATAAGATAATGAACAATTTCATTGGAGAAAAGAAATTTCTTTGAGTTAGAGAAACTTCTGATCTGAAATTATAAAATTTAATCATAGATAGATAGTTATAAACAATAATAAATTGTTAAAACAATTATTTTTGTAAACTTTCATTAATTATTAACTCACTCAGTGAAAAGTAATAAAAAAGTTAAAAATTTCAGGAAAAGCTGAGATCGGGCATTAATATAGAGGAAGATAGTTATAAATAATAATGATTTGTTTAAACTTTGAGTTGAATTAAATTAATTATTAAGTTACTTCAAATGAAAAATAGACAAATGGTCAACAATTTCAAAAAACCGCAACTTTCTACCATTAGGCAATGAGAATATGATCTAGAATAATCATAAATTGTTTAAACAATTATTTTTGTGAATCTAATTCAACTTTTTCTACAGGCTGAATAAAAAGTGAGCAAAAAGTTGAAAATTTCAGAAAAAAAAATATCTAGTATTACTAGAAGATAGAAGAAGAAGATAGCTATAAACAGGAATAAATTATTCAAACAATTATTCCTACTGAATTGAATTAAATATTCGCTTCTATGGCTTACGGGGGTGATATTTGAAAAGTGATATTTTATGGCTAATTGCGAATAGATATGTTGAGCCTCTAAATGTTTGTTCTTAAAAAAAAAAAAAAAAAAAAAAAAAAAAAAAAAAAAATTCATTTTTGTATGGATTCGAACCCTAGTGTACACTCAAGGGTTAAGCTGCAACGCCATAAAAGTACCCTGAGATAGAGAAAAAATTCTAGATAATTTTTTTCGGCTATTTTAAAAGCCACAAATTGAGATAAAAAATGAGAATGCGAAATTGAATTCAAAAATAATAAAATTGAGCATTTGGGATAAAAATTTGTAGGACGTGAGACACTAGACTGCATTTCATGTCTGGTTCTGGAGCATTTTAAGGTGAGGATGTTAGGGCATTAAAAGATGAACGACGAGGGCAGAGCGTTCAAGAAGTCCTAAAGGTTCCCTGGGCACCTCGTGAGCAGTAAACCTCTCTAATCCGTAGACGGCTTATACAACCTTCGCTTACTCAACACGTCCTTCTCGTCCACGTTTCACCCCAGCTTCTTCTCAGGTGGCAAAATTACTCACATCTCAACGAACAAAGAAAAAAAAAACGACCCCTATTTATATCGCGAATGTAATCTGCTTATGTCAGTCCCAGCGGAAGATACCTGCAGAAAAAAATAGGCTCAAATTGTCCACATATCACTACCTAACTTCCCCATCCCTTACTTTTCCTACCCCCTCCCCCTTCCTTTACTTTTCCAGAATTACACTACTTTCTCACTCCTCATTCCCCCTCTCCTTACTTATCCTACTTGCCCTCTCTTCATTTCTCATCAAATGCCCTTCGGCCACTCCCCTCATTTCCCCTACTCCACCTTCCATGATTCCACATACTTCGCCTCACTTCCCGTCCCTTCATTCTCATACTCCACCTCATTTCCCATCATTTTTGCCACTTCCCCTGCCCTGATTTTGCATTATTTCCCCTACGTTCCCTCCCATTGACCCATCACTTTACTCACTTCCCATGCTTTCACTCCCTTAATTTCCTCTCACTTCACTCACTTCCTTTACGTCCTCTTCTCTCATTTCCCCTCATTTCCCTCACCTTCCCATCCCTCACTTGTCCTACTCCTACTACCTTTACTTCCACTCAATTACTCTACTTTCACCCTCCTCATCCCACCTCTCCTCACTCATCCTATTTTCCTTCCTTTATTTTCCATCAATTACCCTACCGTGCCTTCTCTTATTTTCTCTACTTCTCCTATAATTTCCCATACTTCACCTCACTTTCCGTGCCCTGATTCCTCACAACTTACTTTTTCCTCCTCATTTCTTCTCTCTACTTATCCTACTTCTTCTACATTTATTTCTCATTAATTGCCCTACTGCCCTTCCCCTCATTTCACCTACTTCCCCTCCCATGATTTTAAAAGACTTTACCTCACTTACGGTCCCTTCATTTTCGATACTCTCTCTCATTTCCCATTATGTCCCTCACTACCCCTACCCTTATTTTATCTTATTTTCCCTAAGACTCCTCCCCCCATCTCACCTAACTTCCCTTCCGAACATTTTCCATCACTTGACCTACTTCTTATACTTTCTGTCTTCCTAATTTCCCCCATCCCCGTCACTTCTCCGTATTCACTTTTCACATCCAACCTCTCTTTACTGCGCTACGATTACCCTAATTTCGATACTCTCATTTCCCCTACCGTCACTTATCCTGCTTACCCTAAAGTTATTTTTCTGCAATTACCCTACTTTCCCTTCCCTCATTTCCCATATATCTCCTCACTTCCCGTCCCTTCATTTCCCTATCGATTCCGTCAATCTTCCTACCTACATTTCTACTTATTTTTTCTCATTTCTTCACCCTTGTCCGACCTAATTTCTCCTCTCTACACATTGCCCATTACTTCACTTACACATAATACTTTCTCTCTTCTCATTTTTCTCCAACCTTCTCACTACCTCACCCTCACTTTTCGTACATTTCCTCGCTTTACTCTCCCTCAATCAACCTAATTTCCATTTTCTGATTTTCCCTCTCGTCACTTATCCTACATTCCCTCCTTTTGTTTTTCCGCAATTAATCTACTTATACTTCCCTCATTTCCCGTAGTTCTCCTCACTTTCAGTCCCTTTATTTTCCTATCAATTTCATCACTTTTCTTACCTTCGTTTCCACTTATTTTTCTCAATTTGTTTACCTTTTTTTCACCTAATTTCTCATCTCTATACATTTTCCATTACTTTACTAACTTCGAATACTTTCTCTCTTCTTATTTTCCCCCATCCCTCTCACTTTCCCACGCTCAATTTTCATACTTTCCCTCCCTTCACTTTCCCACAATTACCCTAATTCCCATTTTCTCATTTACCCCTCCCTCACTTATCCTACATTCCCTCCCTTTATTTTTCGACAATTACCCTACTTTTCCTCCCCTCATTTCCCATATATCTCCTCACTTTCCGTCCCTTTATTTCCCTATTAATTCCGTCACTGTTCCTATCTACATTTCCACTTATGTTCCTTGATTTCTTCACCCTTGACCCACCTAATGTCTCGTCTTTACACATTTCCAAGTACTTCACTCACTTCCTATAAACTTCCCTTCCCCTTATTTCCCCTTGTTTCCCCCACTTACCCATCCCTTACTTCTCCTACTCCTTCCCTTCCTTTACATCCCAACAATTAACCTAATTTTCCTCTCCTCATTCCCCCTCTCCTCAGTTATCTTACTTCCCCTCTCTTTATTTCCCATAAAATGCCCTTCTGCTCCTCCTCTCATTTCCACTACTCCCCCTCCCATGATTCCACATACTTCGCATCACCTTCCCTCCCTTCATTCTCATACTTCCCCTCATTTCACCTCATTTTTGTCACTTCCACTACCCTTTTTTTGCCTCATTTACCCTACATTCCCAAACCTTATCCCATTAGTTAACTCAGTTCCCATACTTCCTCTTCCATCATTTCCTCTCACTTCACTCAGTTCCTATACTACCCCTCACTTCATTTCCCTTGTTTCCTTCCCTTTTCCATCCCTCGATTCTCCTACTCCTCCTTCCTTTACATCACCTCAATTACTCTACTTTCACCCCCCTCAATCCCCCTCTCCTTACTTATTCTACTTTAGCTCCCTTTATTTCCCATCGGTTGCCCTACTTTTTCTCCTCTTATTCCCCTGCTTCCTCTCCCATGATTTTCCATACCTTACTTCACTTTCCGTCCCCTAATTACTCATATTTTCCCTCATTTTCCATCATTTCCGTCACTTACATCAATTAATCTACTTTTCCCTCCTCATTTCTTCTCTTTTGACACATTGTACTTCTTCTACCTTTATTACCCATTAATTTTCCTACTGCCCCTCCCCTCATTCCACCTACTTCCCCTCCCATAATTTTTCAAACTTCACCTCACTTCCCGCCCCCTCATTTTCGATACTTCCTCTCATTTCCCATCATTTCCGTCACGACTCTACCCTTATTTCCTCTCATTTCCTCTACGTTCCCTCCCCCTATCATACCTAACTTCCCCTTCGCACATTTTCCATCACTTGAACTAATTCTCATACTTCCTCTCTTCTTATTTCCCTCCATCCCCTTCACTTCCTGACCCTCTCTTTTCATACTTTCCCTCTCTGTACTTCCCCACAATTACTTTAATTCCCATTTTCTTATTTTCTCTTCCCTTACTTATCCTACTTTCCCTTTCTTTATTTTTCCGCAATTACCCTACTTTTCCTTCCCTCATTTCCCATATACCTCCTTACTCCCCGTCCATTAATTTCCCTATTAATTTAGTCACTTTTCCTACCTTCATTACCACTTATTTCCCCTAATTTCTTTACCCTTATCCGACCTAATTTCTCCTCTCTACACATTTTCCACTACTTCACTTACTTCTAATAGTTTCTCTCTTCTCATTTTCCCCCACCCCTCTCACTTCCTCACCTTCACTTTTCATACTTTCCATCATTTTACTTCTCCTCAATTACCCTAATTTTCTCATTTCCCTTCCCTCACTTATCTTACTTTCTCCCCCTTTATTTTTTTGCAATTCTCCTACTTTCCCTTTCCTAATTTCCCGTATATCTTCTCACTTCTTGACCCTTTATTTTCCTATTAATTCCGTAACATTTCCTACCTACATTTCCACTTATTTCCCCCAAATCCCTCACCCTCATTCCACGTAATTTCTCCTCTCCACACATTTCCCATTACTTCACATACTTCTAATACTTTCTCTCTTCTTATTTTTCCCTATATCTCTCACTTCCCCACCCTGACTTTTCATACTTTCCCTTCCTTTACTTCACCTCAATTACCCTAATTTCCATTTTCTCATTTTCCCTTTCCTTACTTATCCTACTTTCTCCCTCTTTTTTTCCACGATTACCCTACTTTCCCTTCCCTCATTTCCCATGTATCTCCGCACTTCTCGTCCATTCATTTCCCCAATAATTCCGTCACTTTTTCTACCTACATTTGCACTCATTTCCCCTAATTTCTTAACCCTTGTCTCAGCTAATTTCACCTCCACACATTTCCCATTACTTCACTCTCTTTCCATACTTTCCATCCCCTTATTTTCCCTCTTTCCTTTCACTTGCCCGTCCTCTTTTTTATTATCATTTTTATTATTATTTTTATTTATTATCCTCTCATTTATACTGGTTCCTCTCTCTTTAATCCCCCTCAATTACTCGATTTTTTCTCTCCCAGTTTCCCCTATTTCTTCTCTCACAATTTTCTCTTACTTCCCTTCCCTAATTTTTCCTGTTTCCTCTCTCAAAATTTCCCCTCACTCCCCCTTTCCTAATTTCCCATACTTCTCCTCACTTTCCGTCCCCACACATTCCCTCCCTCATTTATCCTCATTTCACTTCATTTCTCTATAGGTTCCCATCCCTTATTTCTCCTCACTTTCCTTAATTTCCCTTCTTTATTTTTCCCACACTTTCTCTGCTTCGCCCACTAATTCCCCTACTTCTTCCACTCATTTCCCCTACTTTTTTCCCCTAAGTTTTCCTCATTTCCCAGTTAAAAAATTAATTTATTTTTCATATTTGAAACTATTTCGCAGAAAATAAAATTGCCCTTGCTTAGAAATTGATTCTTTTTGGTTGAAAAGTCTACTATTATTTTTTTGGTTGGAAATTCATCTTTTTAGTAGGAATTAAATGATTTCGTTAGAAAATCATGCTATCACTATTTTGGTAGAAATTTGAACTGTTTAGTTTAAAATTAACTTTTCGGGAAGAATTTACATTTTCTGGTTAAAAATTCAACTATTTGATTAAAGATTTGTGTATTTCGTTGAAAATTAGTCTTTTTCGTTAGAAAATTAATCTCCTTGATTGAAACTTCATTGTTGAAAATTTAGATTTGTTTTAAAATTCTGTTTATAATTTGGATTCGTTCTCTAATTTGGTAAAGATTTCTTTTTATTTGTTAAAAATAATTCTTGTAACGGAAAATCTGATTATTCTAGTTGAAGATTCATATTTTTATTTGAAATTTCACCTTTTTGGTTGAGAATACAAATATTTGGTTGAAAATTGCTATTCTTCAGTTGGAAATTCATACATTCTCTCAAAAATTTAATTTAAATTTAAATTTAAATTTTCACACATGCAAATTCCTTTTTCTATAATTATACCTCTTGTCAATAAAATAACGAAAATATCACCTGAAAGTCAAAAAGCTTGGATGGCTCTTTTTTCGTCAACTGAATGAGGTTTAGGTTTCACACATAATTCAACTATGTAAATAGAAAATCTTGTCATATCCGTGCAGTATTTTCAGCGAAATATGATGCAAATACGGATATATTACGTCATGCTGTTGCGTCACGCTTGGCGGCGATGGAAAAATGATACTATTATGGGGTATACGCAATACTTGCACAGTGGCGGTTCAAAATGCATCAATGTCCTCCACGTCAATGAAAATAACTCGACAGAGGGGATTTCTCAGAATAAAGGAAAATTTCTCCCTTCTTTTGCAGGTGATGGAAACGTGAGCTTCGAGGAGTTTGTAGAAATTGTCAGCAATATAGGAGGAGAGAGTGCAGCAGCACCTACTGATCAAGATCAGGAAGAACAAGAACTGAGAGATGCCTTCCGGGTGAGTTCAACTTCTATATACTTTTTATTTTTATAGAAGTAAAGGTTTCGTAGTAAAAAAATCTTCCCTTAACACTATATCCTATTTTTCACCTTTCCCTAAAAGAAAATTTAACCTTCCAATCCTGTCTACATCTCGCTTTCCCTAGTCCTAATAATCATTACCCTCATTTCACCCCTTCGCTGATTATCTTGCCATTCTTAAATTACTCTCACACTTCAATTCTCTATAATTCCCTTCACTTCCCTCTCCTATTTCTTATCTCTTCGTTACCCAACACCGTCATTTTTATCACAATTCTAACTTGTTACTCTCGCTTAGCCCTCCCTCTTGCTAACTACATAATCTTTTCTTTCATCTCATCTCTCTCCCTGAACCTCATTCCGCCCTCCTAATTTCCTCTCAGACTCTAATTACGGTGATTCCTCCTTCTCCCCTTCAATTCTGTAATTTCCTCTTACATCATGAACCTCACACCTGTTATATCCGATTCTTATTCACCCCTACCTTGCCCTACCTCGAAAGTCTTTCCTTGTATGTTATCCTTCTCCCTGATCCTCATGCCATCCCTTATATTTTCCCCTCAAATTCCCATTTCCCGTAACTTCTCCTCACTCACCTCTGTCCCTTTTCTTTTACCTCTGTGTTTCTCTGCCACATAATTTTCCTCACACACCTAATATACCTTTCTTGTCCATATCTCCCTTTTCCCCTTCCTTTCACCTTTTGTCAGCCTTTCAACCCTTGCACAACCCTTATATGACATTCCCGTCCATTTATCTCTTTCCCTACCCTCAATTTTTCATCCGATTCCTCCTCAAGTCCTCACTCAGACTCTCATTATTTCTCCTCACAGTCACGTTTCCCTTACTACTCCTCAATTTCCGCCCCTCTCCCTTTTTGTCAATGTTTCCTTCCTCCATTATTTCCTTTACAACCCTAGTCTGCCATTCTCGTCTACTTCTTCCTTCCCTTTCGCAATGAAATTTTCATCCTACCCTTCACCCTGATCCTCATCTTGTCCTAATTAACCCTTACACTTACGTTCGCTTTACTCCTCCTCACTTCCCCTTCTCTTTCCTTCAAATCTTCGTCTCCCTCCCACATATTTTCCTTTACAACCTCAACATGCTATTTATAACTATACCTTCCTACCACTAGTCTAATCCCAACCTGCCTCCTGATTATCATCCTGCTTCTTTTAATTTCTGGCAACACTCAAATTCCCTTGACTCCTGACTCAACCCTTCTCCTTTTCCTCGCCTCTTTCTCACCCTCCCACGTCATTTCTCTCACAACCCCAAAATGTAATTCTCGTCCATCCCTTTCTTTCCGTAACCTCATATTTCCTTATTCCACTCTTCCCCCACTCTGTTAAGTTTTCTTCTTATCCCAGCTCTTCCTACTGATCTTCATCCTCTTTCTCATAATTTCCTCTCGCGCTAACATTCCCCTCACTCGTCTATTACCTCTTCTCCTTTCCTTTACCTCATTTCCACACACGGACATAATTTTTCTCAAAACCTAACATGCTATTCTAGTCCAACCTTTCTTTCCCTACCCTGCAATATTTTCTCTAGTCTCATCCTTATACCTGATTATTATTGTGCGGCTCATAATTTCCCCTTAGACTCAAATTCTTCTTACTTCTCCTCACTTCACCATCCAGTTTCCCCTCAACTCTTTGTTTATTTTCCACATATATCCCCATCCGAACTTCTCCCTATTTCCCATAATTTCCCCTCCCCTCATTTTCCCTCGCTTCCCCTTCTTCTTCTTCCCTCATTTCTTACCATTTACTCTACTTTCGCTCATTTCCCTTATGTCCTCTTTCCTCCTTTCTCATTTCCCTTACATCACGTACTTCCCCTCCCCTCACTCTTCCATCCTTTAATTCCCTTATTGCCCACACTTCTTATAACTTTCCCTACAATATATACAATACAATACAATTATGTTGCGAAAGAACGCCAGTTTTTGGAAATATTCGAAAAATGGTTTGAAATGTCGAAAATGTAAAAGAAACTTTTCCTGGATGTCTTACAAAATAACAACTTTGCTTATAAACTTTTTTTTTGAATTAAACATTTTTTTCAAACACTCATATCAATTTGTATACACAGACCAGTGCTTCTCTTCTACATCTGCTTTTCCTTGCGCCATAATTTCCCACACAACCTTAACATGCCATTCTTGTCCATCCTTTCCTTTCCCTACCCTCATAATTGTTCTTTTTATCCCACCTCTTCTCCTGGTCCTCATCTTGCCTCTTATATTTTCTCATCAACCTCTCATTGCTCCTTACTACTCTTCACTCTCCTCCCCCTTCCCTTTCCATCTATGTTTCCCTTATACACCATATCCCTCACAACCTTGGCCTGCCACTCTCGTCTATCTATCTCTTCCCCATAAGATTTCATCTTATCCTACCTTTCACCTTGATCCTCATCATATCCCTATTCATTTCCCCTTGCACTCGAATTCATTTCACTCCTTCTCACTTCCCCCTAGTTATTCCCTTAGTATCTCTGTTTCCCTTGCACATATTTCTCCTCATAAACACAACATACCATCCACGTCCATCCCTCCTCACCTTCACTCTAATAATCTTTCATATTATCTCAGCCCTTTCTTCTGATCTTCATCCTTCAACTAATAATTTCTTCTCATACACCCATTCCCCTTACTCCTTACTAATTCCTTGTTCCCATGCTATTTTCGTCCATTTCTTCCTCCTCCTACTCCATAATCTTTTCTTTGATCCCACCCTACCTCCTTATTATTATTGCGCCCCTCATAATTTCCTCTAAAATTCAACTTCGTTCATCTCCTCCGTTATCCTTCTCCTTGCCCTTACCTCTTTGTTACCCTCCCACATCATTTTTCTCACAACCCCAACATGTAATTCTTGTCCATCCCTCACTTTTCACAGTATCCTTCAACAATGCGAGCATCCAGCCAAGCAGTTTCAAAAGTATCCATTATCCAGCCATAATATTTCCTTTAATGCATTCCCTGCCCTTGAACCTTATCCTTCCCCTATATAATTTTCCATTAAATTCCCATTCTCCTTAGTCCTCCTCACTTACCCCTACATTTTCTCTTCTGCATCTTTGTTTTCCTCCGACATAATTTCCCACCTAACCTCAACATGCCATTCCCACTCATCCCTTCCTTTCCCTACCCTCATAATTGTTCTTTTTATCCCACCTCTTCTCCTGGTCCTCATCCTGCCTCTTATATTTTCTCATCAACCTCTCATTGCTCCTTACTACTCTTCACTCTCCTCCCCCTTCCATTTCCATCTATGTTTCCCTTATACACCATATCCCTCACAACCTTGGCCTGCCACTCCCGTATATCCATCTCTTCCCCATGAGATTTCATCTTATCCTACCCTTCACTCTGCTCTTCACCATGCCCCTCATTATTTCCCCTCACACTTGAATTTACTTCAATCCTCCGTACTTCCCCATCCTTATTCCCTTCACATCTCTGTTTCCCTGCCACACATTTCCCCTCATAATCACAACATGCCATCCATGTCCATCCCTCCTTACCCCCACTCTTATAATCTTTTTTCTTATCCTAGCCCTTTCTCCTAATCTTCATCCTTTAACTCTTAATTTCCTCTCATACATCCATTCCACTTACTCCTTACTAATTCCTCGTTCCCATGCTATTTCCGTCCATTTCTTCCTCCTCCTACTCCATAATCTTTTCTTTGACCCTACCCTACCTCCTCATTATTATCACACCTCTCATAAATTCCTCTAAAATTCAAATTTCTTCATCTCCTCTTTTACCCTTCGCCTAGCTCTCACCTCTTTGTTAACCTCCCACATCATTTTCTCACAACCCCAACATGTAATTCTTGTCCATCCCTCACTTTTCACAGTATCACAGCCACACAAAAAAATTGTTTTTCGGGCCTGGAGGTCAGACCATGTTAACTATATGTTTTTGGGGTCGCTGAATCCGAATCCGAGGTCCAAAAATCCCCAGTACGTCAGAGTTCTTACATAACTTCATAAGACCTCATAATTTTTTTTTTCAAGTCCGGGGATTAAACCATGTTTATTATTTGTTTTTGAGCTCGCTGAATCCGAATCTGAGGTGAAAAAAAAACCCAGAAAGTCAGGGTTTTAACACAACCTCAAAAAACCTCATAAAACTTTTTTTCTGAATCCAGGGGTCAGACCATGTTTACTATATGTTTTTGTGATCGCTGGATTCGAATTCGTGGTCTAAAAAACTCCAGCACGTCCGGGTTTTGATTTTCAAAGAAACCTTTCACATTTAAGGGTGAGAGGATTCGGACCACGGATTCGGATCCAGCGACCCCGAAAACATATAGTAAACATGGTCTGACCCCCGGATTGAGAAAAAAAGTTCTATGAGTTTTTTTGAGGTTGTGTCAAAACCCTGACTTTCTGAGGGTTTTTTCGCACCTCGGATTCGGATTCAGCGACCCAAAAAACATATATTCAACCTCTAGGCCCAAAAAACGATTTTATTTTGTGTGTCTGTGTAATGTGAGCATCCAACCAAGAAGTTTCAGAAGTATTATTCAGATTTCAGTCTTGAGAAGTTACCCAATTAAATATTCATTATCCAGCAACAAATAACTCCAGAAAACCTAGAAAATCAATTGAATAATTTTTGTTATGCAAATGTCACTTATTTTCTTGAGACAAAGTTTCAGCTCTTCACTGAAAGTATATTCTTCAAACAGTTAATTGGCTAAATAGTTTGACACTGTCACTTTGCCTCAAGGAGTGCCCGATTCATTCCGAATTTTTCATTGTCTCTCCTGCTTTCATCTCGGCATTGCCTTATCTCTGACTCAAGAAATCCGTCCATTCAATTCTGTGATCATTTCTCCGTCGCCTTTTCCATCTCTGAATTTTACTTTTTCGGGCGTGCAAGCTTCGCCTTCAGATAACGAGCTAGTAAAATCTTTCTCTCTTCCTGGACTTCCTTCTTCTCTCCCGCTTCACATTTTCACTCACAATGTGAAAATATGTCGAAAAGATACTATGGGGATGCTGTGCTATTCAAATTTTTCTAGATAGATTACTAAATCTGTTCGCGAAATAACTCAGAAGGTTGGATTCACAACCTTCTGGAATTAAAGCCGGGGCGGAAAGGAAAATAAAAACTTGTGCGAAAGCTTTCGCGAGATCTCGAAGCCATTTCGTAAACGTAGATTCCAGTTGTATTTCTCCTTATCTTTTTTCCTTTTTTTGGGTTTGCCCACTTTACAGGTTACACTTGAATCCGGCGGTTTGCGAGATAAATTTCTTAAAGCGCTGGGCCATAGCCGACAATAAGTCTTTTTGATAAAACTCCCATGGATTTTCTAGCAAAAGGTGTTGCATTTAGTTATAAAAATATTGCTACCTGAATTTTTCAACCTAACTTTAACTGAATAAAAGGAATTTAAACATTTTTTAAATTTAATTTAATCAGAAAAAGGATTCTTCTTCGGGTCTCTCTAGTAGCTTAGTGATAGAGCACATGACCGGCAATCAGTTGAACTGGCGTTCGAATCCCAGCGGAGCGAAAGGAGAAGAATACATTTTTATTTAGATTTTTAATTTTGACTTTTTTTTAAATTTTCTTTTTTCAAAATCTGGAAAAATAATGATTTTGGGAACAAATCTTGTTCACAAAAGTTGTAAATCTCGTCGAAACACATTTTTTTTATGTTCATACTATCTTTATCAGATCAATATTTTTCGAGAAAAATGACGTCTTTCCCAAAAGGCTTTCTCCTACTATTTTATTTTTATTTTTTAGCATACTTAATTTCAAAATATTTAAGTAAAAAACTAAATTCTTGAAAAGTTTAAAAAAAGATTACAAAATTGAAAGAAGATTAAAGATTAATTGAATGGAACAAAAATTTTGTTAATAAAAAGAAAAATCTTGTAAAACTGTTTATTAAATCAATAATCTTGAAACTGTAATTTTCAGCCTGAATCGTATTTCAGGAAAATATTATCATTTTATTTCTAATATTATATAAATATTATTTTCTCAAGATTCTTAAAAAAATTCAAAAAGATTTTTAATGATTTTGGATATTTCGAAAAAGAATCTAGAAATTTTTGGAAATAATTTTTCTATTCTCAAATATTTTATGAAATTTTGGGAAAAATTCGAATCAGTTCAGAGGATATTCAGGACATTCAGAATTTTGGAAGAAATTTAAAAAAAAAACTTTGATTTTCAGAAATTTTTTCTAGTTTTAAAATAATTCGTATCTATTCAGAACTTCAAAAATTCCTTATTATCGCTTGATTTTAATAATTATTTTATTTTATTTAAAATTATAAACTTATAAAAATTGTACTATTTCTGAATTTTCCAATTTGCGAGTTTTAATTTGTCCGGGATTTTCTATTTAGAATATTTTAATTTCTGAGAATTTTACAGTGTCGGTGATTTTATTTTTTAGAATTTCTCAGTCGTCCCATTTTTGAAATATTTTTAAACTTCTCAAAATCATTTCCCATTCTCTTAAAAAAGTGATTTTTCGAAATAAAATGTGAATAAAAATGTTCCCAGGAATCTTTAGAAAATTTTCAATTTTCTTGATGTCTTTCAAAATACTTAGAAAACATCAAATTTTTTATTCGAAATCTTCAAATATCTAGATTTTGTTTTTATTATTATCAATTCTCGCGAAGCTTTAATTATTCTCAAAATTATTTTAAAACCTCTAAATATCTTTTAAAATTATTAAAATTTTCCCTAAAACTTGTTTAAAACCCTGCAAAAAAAAATTGCTTCAAAATATTCGATGCACGTTCTCGTAAATGTTGAAAATTTTCTGAAAATTTTTAATATTCACTGAAAATTAATTTTTCAGATTTAAAAAAAAAGACTTAAAAATTTCCTAGAAATCGTGATAAAATTCGTTAATATTATATTATATGAAATAAAAAACAGTTAAATAAAACCAAAAAGTAGAATTTTCAACAAAAAAAAGTAATCCTCAACCAAAAGAGATTTTTCAGGCAATGAAAAAAAAATTTCATTGAATATAAAGCTTCAAGAAAAAAGGTAATTAACAAATAAAAAAAAATAATAATAACCGAAAAGGGAATATTTAATCAAGAATTTGAATTTTCAACTAAAGAGATCAGTTTTCTACTAAATTCTAAACCTTCAACCAAAAAATTTTTGTTTCAAAAAGCAGTTCAAATTTCAACCAAGTGATTGAATTTTCAACAACAAAATATGATAATTATTATTTTAACAAAATAAGATTTTAATTTTAAGTTAATAATAAAGAAATGGCTTTTTCAACTGAAATGATAAATCTTCAACTAAAAAATTTAATTATTAACAAAGTGGTTCAACTTTCAATTGAATAATTACATTTTCTGCCGGAATAGTCATTTCTCACATATTTTGGGTCGCTGAATCCGAAACCAAAGTCCCAAAACCGCTACTATTTTCTTCCTAAATTCAAAAACCACTTTCTTTCCTAAATTTCACAACCCAACAAAGATAGTAGGATGTCCGAAATATCAGATTAGTGAATTCTTACGTATTTTGGGTCGCTGAATCCGAATTTAAAGTTGGAATTCCGAAGCTGGCTATTTTTGTCTCCCTAGTCTGAAAAACTCGTTTTTTGTACATTTTTTGTGGATTCGAAGAGAACAAGAGCAAACTTCGGAATTCCTACTATGGATTCGGAATCAGCGACCTAAAATACGTAAAAGTTTACTGTAGTCCGGTCTGTAGGAACTCTCACTTTTTTCTACAAAAAAGTTAAATTCTCAACCCAAAAATGTGAATTTTCAACAAAAAAGATAATTCTCCACCGTAAAAGATTAATTTGCAACTAATCAGTTGCATTCTTACAAAAAAAAAAATATATTACAAAAAGACGTTGTAGACCAGTGGCAAAAGTAGGAAATCCGACGAACCAGAATAGTCATTCCTCACATATTTTGGGTCGCTGAATCCGAATCCAAAGTCCGAATACAGCTTCTGTTTCTTTTCTAGCTTCGAAAAACATTTTCTTTCGTAAATTTCACGACCCCACAAAGACAGCAGAATGTCCGAAATACCAAATTAGTCAATTTTGACGTATTTTGGGTCGCTGAATCCAAATCCAAAGTTGGAATTCCGAAGCTAGGTTTTTTTTCTCCCTGTCATCAAAAAATGGTTTTTTCGTGCATTTTTTTGTGTTTTGGAAGAAAGCAAGAGCAAACTTCGGAATTCCTACTCTGGATTCGGAATCAGCGACCTAAAATACGTAAGAATTGACTATAGTCCGGTCTGTAGGAACTCTTACTTTTTCCTACAAAAAAGTTGAATTGACAACCTAAAAATGTGAATTTTTAACAAGAAAGATAATTCTCCACCGCAACAGATTAATTTGCAACTAATCATTTGCATTTCCATAAAGATAAATTAAATTGTTACGAAAAGACGTTTTAGATCAGTGGCAAAAGTAGGAAATCCGACGGACCAGAATAGTCATTCCTCACATATTTTGGGTCGCTGAATCCGAATCCAAAGTCCGAATACAGCTACTTTTTCCTTCCTAAATTCAAAAAACACTTTCTTTCCTAAATTCCACAACCCCACAAAGACAGTAGGATGTCCGAAATATCGAACCAGTAAATTCTTACGTATTTTGGGTCGCTGAATCCGAATCCAAAGTGGGAATTCCGAAGCTGGCTATTTTTGTCTCCCTAGTCTGAAAAACTCTTTTTTCGTACATTTTTTGTGGATTGGAAGAGAACAAGCACAAACTTCGGAATTCCTACTCTGGATTCGGAATCAGAGACCCAAGATACGTAAGAATTGACTATAGTCCGGTCTGTAGGAGCTCCTACTTTTTCCTACAAAAAAGTTGAATTCTCAACCTGAAAATGTGAATTTTTAACGAAATGGATCATTCTCCAACGTAAAAGATAAATTTGCAACCAATCAGTTGCATTTTTACAAAAAAAAATTAAATTGTTACAAAAAGACGTTGTAGGCCAGTGGCAAAAGTAGGAAATTCGACGAACCAGAACAGTCATTCCTCACATATTTTGGGTCGCTGAATCCGAATCCAAAGTCCGAATACAGCTTAATACAGCTTCTGTTTCCTTCCTAAATTCAAAAAACGACTTTCTTTCATAAATTTCACAACCGCACAAAGACAGTAGGATGTCCGAAATACCAGACCAGTAAATTCTTACGTATTTTGGGTCGCTGAATCCGAATCCAAAGTGGGAATTCTGAAGCTGGCTATTTTTGTCTCCCCAGCCTGAAAAACTCTTTTTTCGTACATTTTCTGTGGATTGGAAGAGAACAAGAACAAGCTTTGGAATTCCTACTGTGGATTCGGAATCAGCGACCCAAAATACGTAAGAATTTATTCTGGTTTGTCAGAAAAAATTTTGTTGATGTTGGAAGGGAAACAAGAGCTAGCTTCGGCATTCCGACTTCGGATTCGGATTCAGCGACCCAGACTACGTGTAAATTAATTAACTAGCTCGGAAGAATCTTCCTCTGAATTTATAAAAGCAATTTTAAAATCGAGATAACGTATTGCCTCCTAAAAATTCAATCGGATTTTTTGTAATTTTTTTTCTCCGTGTCCCTGTTTCTGATTCTTTTTCAGCGGTTCGGTGCAGCCATAAATCATACTTGCCCGTAATGAAGATCAGCTAACGTTGTTCACTTGCAGAATGTACTCCGCGAGGCAAGTAATTCACAGCCAGGTAACTGAATGTTTTCTTCATTTTTTAATTTTTTTTTTTTTTTTTGTCCCAAGTGAAAGAGCTCGTTGAACTAGTAGTTGTCTCGAAAGAAGCTCGGAAAATTGCCCAAGTACTCTCTGGGGAAAAGGCGTTTCTGAGTCAACCCCTTTCGTCCCCCCTTTTTTATTTTTTTCAATGAAACGTCGTCTACCCTCGTACGATCTTCATGGTCACCTCGAGACTCCGAACAAAATAGGATTTTCCTTTCGCCTCTTTGGTGGTTCGGTAAACTTCACGATTATGGCACTCTCGAAAACAAGACGCGTCCCATGTAATTACGAAACGAACTCAAAGTCTCTTTTCTTTCGTTTTACGTCCCCACTATTACTTTTAAGGATCCTATTTTGTTTTTAAGTAGAAATAACATCAGAGCTTAGTGGCCATTCATAAACTACCTTGCCAATTTTACGTGTCGAGGGGGGGGGCCATAAAAATCTGTTTCTGATATCAAGAGGGGGGGCCCAGTCAAAGTAACGTTACAGAAAGCGTTTCTTTTTTCTTTTGTAGAAAATTATTCTTCTTAGTTAAAAATTCATCTTTTGGGTTGAAAATTCCACTATTTGGTTAGAAATTCATCTCATTGCATTTTGTTTAAGGTCCCCACTATTCCTTTTGAGGACCCTTTTTTCAAGTGGAAATAACATCAAAGTTTAGAGGTCGTTCATAAACTACCTTGCCAATTTGATGTGGGTCAGTGGGGAAGGGGGGTGTAATAAAAACCTATTTTTGGTATTCATAAACTACTTTGCCAATTTTATGTGTTGGGGGGGGGGGGCATAAAAAACTGGTGTTTGGTATCAAGGCGGGGGGCGGGGTTCAGTGAAAGTCACGTTTCGAAAGTTGTTTCTTTTTTCTTTTGAAGAAAATTATTCTTTTGGTTATAAATTGTGGCACAATGTGCTTTATAGCTTGAGCGCCAGGGGAGTTCTTCATGTACTTCCCGCCCGTGTTAAAACTAACTAATTACAGATTCATCTTTTGGGTTGAAAATTCGACTACTTGGTTAAATGTTGAACTGTTTTGTTCAGAAATTCTTTTTTTTTAATGGAATATCGTCTTAGTTAGAAATTCATCTCATTGCATTTTGTTTCAGGTCCCCACTTTTCCTTTTTTCAAGTAGAAATAATATAGAAGTTTAAAGGTCGTTCATAAACTACCTTGCCAATTTGATGTGGGTCAGGGGTGAAGGGAGGTCAAAGAAAAAACTATTTTTCGTATCAAGGCATGTGGGGGGGGGGGGGGGGCTCCAGTTGAAGTAACGTTATGAACTTAAATATCGTTGAGTCTTTTCTTTTTTTTGTGGAAAATTAAT